>JAWQUT010000091.1:788630-801766 GCA_033807755.1 Ellobium chinense | reverse complement strand
GGGGGGAGTGGAAGGTAAGGGGGAGATTAAGGAGATAAGGTGGGTCATAGGGCCCAGTAGATGTCTGAAAAATTTAGTAAAACCTCGATTTCAGTTAAGTCCTTGTTACATAAAAAAAGGGTACACTTATTAATCACATATTCATTTTCCCTTTGTCTCTCTCCTACATTGTTACTCTGTTTATATACCACAGTTTCCATGTCGAATTCGGGTTGTTTTTTTTTTTTTGCCTAAAGCCTAATAAAGAATTTAAGTCTTGAATCTTGAATTTAAATCTTGAATCTTAATAACGAGGTCCGCCTAAATACTAAAATCAAAGAATAATAATGAATATGTGCATGCAAAATTCATATTTAATTACAGGGTAAACATATCAAATGAGCATTTACTATCGAGGTCACACTATATACTTTTGAGCATTGTGAATTGTATTCCCTGGACCAAATTGATACTGCACTAGTATATCGATGTATCGGGAGGAGTCACGGGTGGGGGGGGGGGGGTGTACGCTGAATTAAGACCGTTAAGATCGTTCGTGACATGCCGCGATTATGAGCTACTTTGTACTGACCTGACAATCCATGAAGACAGGATCTGACAGGGAGAAAGTGTTAGCCGAATTTACACAAACTGTTATTGGCGTTAATCCTTATCTTGTTATGAGTGCGACAGTCACACTGTATAGCACTGAGCGTTCTGAATTTTAGTAATTTTACGTCTGGCGTTATATCGAAAAATACCGTATGCGCCAGAGTTGCACTTTTGCTTGAGCAGAGCGTTGTCTGCTGAAAGCACACTACAAATAATATAGAGTGGGCAAATGAATGTTGCGCATCATGAAGTTCTGCATCTTCTTTCCAGCGATTAGTTTGACGTAGCGGAAGTGCTTTTCAAGGAGACACTGACTTTCCAAGGATATTGCGAAATATTTGTGTGTAGAAGCTGCATTCTCTGAACCGCCAAATAATCTTCGCTGTTCTCAGCTGGTCAACCACAACAGATACATTTTTATTTTTTAAGTCCCTGAAGATCTTCAGTCTCAAAAGCTTTTTCATACACATACATTTTCACGGACCAATACCTCCTTGTTCTGGAGACTTTCATTAATACAAATGAGTGTGGAAAAAACAGTTCTTTTTATGTATGCAGATATCAAATATGGGGAAATTCCAGCAAAATGCTGAAATATTAGTTCTGCAAATGTCTGAAAAGTTTCAACTTAATAGCAACCAGTTTTGGGTTGTATTTAAAGACTAAAATAACCGATTGTAGAAGCGACCAAAACTAACTGCTACAAATTAAAAACTTTTCAGTAAATTTAGCTGACTAACATGGCATCCTGTTGGGATTGTCTTTCAGCCTTCCAAGTGGAACACATCACAAACTCGAGACAATAAGACAGAACACTTTAGATTGCTGGTGTTCTTGTCGTGACACTTTACATTCACTGAGATTTGAATGAACCTTCGCGGCAATGCATAACTTTCTTTTGTATTTTAGTAAATTACTTCAACAGGACATCCAAATTATGGTATGACCAAACTTCCCCTGTCCTATCGATATCAAAAATCATTCATGAAGAATTAGCAAATTAATTAAAATATTCGAGCAAACTTGAAGTTCTGGAATCTAATCCTGAGATGGTCATGTACATCTGTCTGAGCTACCCTCATAAATACCTGTACACTATAATACTCTCAGAATAAAGTTTGATGAAAATTCTGAGAATTGCATATACTATCAGAAAAAAAAAATAAGCAGATGTGAAAGGGAAAAAGGTGTGTAACAAAAATCTCAGATAGTGCAGGATCATAACATGGATGCTTGAAGTAATTCAAATTACAATGTATAAGTCCTTCAGACTGTACCTACATTGGTAAAAATAAGCTAAAAAGTAAAAAGGCACAAAAATTTTATTGCAGATTTTCGAATGACGAAAAATATTTTACACCAGTAAAAATAAGCATACAGCGTCCTTTTAAAAAAAAATTCAATATAGACTAATACTCTTAGAACGATTACGATCCTATATCGCAACCGGTTTTCCCTGAGGGCAGTCATTTTTAAGTGGGTACAAAGACTTTGTATCAAAGAAATTAGTGCAAGGTAAAACTTACCTTCAGCGACGACGGAAGTAAGTGCAACTGAATTTACTGTAGGAGAAGTACTGCTACCGGAACTACTTTTTGTGTTGTCGTTGTCACATGAGCTTGACAGTCTTTGTCATAAGGCTCTAATCTATACGAAGTAAACTGTTCCGTACAAGAGTAAGGCCGTCCTGAGAAAGCGTCGCCGCCAAAAATCAATTTGTCCGGTTTTTATTAGGAAGGAAGACACAAAATTTAATGGCAAAAACTCGGAACGAAATGCCGGGACACGTATTTAACTGAAACCACTGCACTGTTAATCATTTAAAAAAAACCTGCGTTATTTTTCAAATTTTCCACTAAAATTTTGGGACAAGGAAGAAGCCCTCTCATGATATCGCAAAGTCTTTCATTAACCTTAGATAGATATTCTATTTAAATTGCGAAACACATCTCGACTGATTCCAACATGGAGGGTGTTCAACTTAAACCACTGCACTACAGGTCGTAAAGACAACATGTGGTCTCTAAGTTTACCATAGTGTATCTCCAGGCAGTAGCCTGTTTATGATCATATATACGTGCTGACATGTGCAGGATACAGATCAATGGTACTTGAGAAGTCGTAAACCTGTGGACTGGCAAGATATGTGCATATCCACCCAATGTCAAAACACAGACGGCGCCATGCTAGAGTCATCTATTTTAGTATTTACAACATCTGAGAAGTTGTATGCACCATGCGCCCCTAGTTTTATATAGTGTCCCTCATAAATTAATAACTCCCTTGTGATCTCCAGTTACCCAAAATTGTTGTCACTGAACTACATCGGTACTGAACGCACCCTTATTAGCATTCAACATGCAGAGTTAATGAATTCTCAAGATGGTATGAGACTCCATCGTTAATGCGCAAGTTCTTAATTGCCGTAATCGTGCTAACGCGCCGTAAAACCCGTACTCAAACAAACGAACAAACATATTAAACAAACAAAATGCTCGAATAGTGCAACGTAATACTTGAAGTAATGAGCGAATTCTAAGCTTTTAATTCCCGTGTCAGATTTTACTTACAAACTCCCAACATGTTACAGATTCAAAATAATAGACTGTTCTCCTGGAATCACTCTGCAACTTGACATATTATTGTGTTTAATGAGGTCGACTGTCTGTTACAAACAGTAATCACTCGGTATTGTAGCATTTATCTTAACATCATCGGAAAATAGCAGCTTCTTTTCCATGCTGCCCACAGTGCCAAGGAGTTGCCCTTAAGCGGAGTCAGTTGTGTTAACGTGTTAACATTTCTATAGACGACGTTTATGGCCTAATGCAAACACTTCAGTATCCACACAAATTTAAGTAAAAAACAAACCGATGTCAAATTTTAACAGATAAGCCATACTTCTTTCAACAATGAAAATATTTGAAATTTCAGAAAACTACTCGGAATATTGGATATTGCTTCGATTTGGCATCCTCACCTTTCTGTCAAGTAACTTCATCCTGGAACTCATTTTCTTTTTTTCTCAATATTATTTCACAAAATATTGGGTTACCAGGTATGTGTACAGGACCTAAGAAATATTAAGTGAGCTGTCATAAATAGTTGACGGCTGTATATAATTTAGTTTGCCCTTAAAAATTCCTCAGTATATTTTATTGACGGTTGAAGTCAAGGGTTCTCTAAGTCGCGTGCTGGACAAAAAAAAAAATGTGTGTCACTTTTGAAGACAAATGACCTTAAAGGTGAAACTTTATCTCTGATCCAATAAAATGAGTAGACGCCAGATAATTGATGTGTCTAATAACCAGCGGCAGAATTTGGGGTCTACCGGGCCTTGGACACAAGAATGATGCGGCTTGTCCTTTCCCACAGTAAGAAGTTCTTGACCAGGACAAACTGTGTTACAGCAGCAAGTTTAACAATAAAAGCGAACATTGTTGTAGATCCCTCCCACTTTTCTCTCTCTCTCTCTCTCTCTCTCTCTCTCTCTCTCTCTCTCTCTCTTTCTCTCTCTCTCTCTCTCTCTATCTATCTATCTATCTCTCTCTTCCCTCTCCCCTTTTATCGCCATTATTTTATTCTCGTCCTCCGGAGCGGATCCCCTACTAGCGCGGGGCCCTGGATATGTGACCATGTCTGTAACTACCTGATCCAGATTGTCTGTTCCTTGCAAGAATTGCAGACAAATGTCCATCTCTTTCTCGGGCTTCCTTCCAGATACACTATCGCCGCTTTAGAACCCGGTCCACCTTAGCACCCCTGATGTTATGAAATCGGTAATTTTAAAATAATACGTATGCCTACCAACCCTACCTCATAAACAAAATTCAGACATAGAGCCCGGTTCTCCGCCAACAGACAAGAACAGTGACGTGATTTGTTTTCATTTGCGTCCAAGCAGTCTTCGAATAGCAGGGATATCAAAATGAACGAAAAAAATATCAAAATGAACGACCAAAAAAAAAAAAGCAATCACACTTGATAAATTCGTTCAGCAATGACCGTGATGTTTCTTTTATTACTAAGGCGCTAACATCTACCATCAGCTTCAACAATGTTTGCTATATTATTGTGTGGATTCACCTCCAACCTTTCATCTCGCTGCCCCCCCCCTCCCACTCCTCAAATCCAACTCTTGCATGAAGGGGTTTGCGGGNTCCCTCCTTCCCTCCCCCCTCCCTCCACAAGAAAACTCTTACAGGAACAAGTGACAAGTTAGAACACTCGCGCGCAGACCCGAAGATGACGTCACTCTGGCTCAACCCTTTCCACTTGCTTTGGCGTCTGAATCTTTCTTTCTTTCTTTCCTCATACCCTTCTCGTCCACATTCTGCCCCTTAACCAAGCCAAATTAAGAAAGAAAAAAACAAAAAGTACTGGCTGTTAAATGTTTCATGTCTGCTAGAAACCGATAGTTTACCCAACACCGGAAAGAATACGTAACAACACTTGGCGTGTACAGACCCGAGAGGTGTCCAGTCTAATTTTCATACCCTTAATAATTCATCCCACTATCTCAGGCAGGGGAAAACTGCTGTGTGCTCGTTGACGGGGGAAACTGTCCATTGTGCATCCTTCTGAACCCTTTTTGAGAGGCTTTGTATGTTCGTATGTCTTCCATCGCTGGTTCATTGACCATGCTTACTGTCAGCCAAATAGACAGTACACTCCGCTTAATTGCAACCCAGATAAGCTCCCACTTTGTCTCAACAGTTTTTACATCACAAAATGCTATAAGGGTCTAAAAATGTAACTGAATAATCGCAGCTCTCTTTAATCTAAACTTTTAATGTACTCCCGAAGAGATGCGAATTAACGGAACGGAATTGAATGTAATTTGTAACTGCATGCTTGTCTGTCTGTCTGTCTGTCTGTCTGTCTGTCTGTCTGTCTGAGCTGTCTGTCTGTCTGTCTGTCTGTCTGTCTGTCCTCCTTCCCACACCCACCCTAATCTCTTATAAATGGTATGTTAGTCTGTATGTCCGTCCATCCATCCAACCGTCTGTCTGTCTGTCTGTCTGTCTGTCTGTCTGTCTGTCTGACTGTCTGTCTGTCTGTCCTCCTCCCCACACCCACCCTAATCTCTTATAAATGGTATGTTAGTCTGTATGTCCGTCCATCCATCCAACCGTCTGTCTGTCTGTCTGTCTTTCTGCCTGTATCTTTTCAACCGTAACCTCCCTCTACACCCCCTCTCTAATCTCCTCTGTTTGTCTCCCTATCTCTGCCCTGTCTTTCCCGGGGGGCACCATGGTGCATATTTGTTTTCGTTTGAACAAATCTTATCTGGCCTCATAAAAATACAAAGATAGAGGATTAAGGTATAAATCTTGCCATAACCCATCTTTTGTCGCCCTTGTTTATGTAACAGGGGGAGATAAAGGTGGATGGAGTGAGTGATAAGCAGTGCGACAAGGATAAGGAAGAGAATGATTGAGAGACGGACAAACAGACGCAGTGGAGGGCTGGTAAACAGGACTCTGAAAGTATCCGTCTCTCTCTCTCTCTCTCTCTCTCTCTCTCTCTCTCTCTCTCTCTCTCTTNNNNTCTCTCTCTCTCTTTCTCTCTCTCTCTCTCTCTTTCTCTCTCTCTCTCTCACACACACATACAAACACACACACACCCATACAAACACATACACACCCATACATACACACACAAGCCAACCAGTATGCAAAGTATCGGACATCCGTGAAAGAGAGAAAACGGATGGATGGGGAAATAGACAGTAGACAAACGTGCGGTAAACAAGCTAAGGAACTGAAACAAAGATACCAGACAGACGGACAGACAGACAGACACAGAGACAGACAGACAGACAGACAGACAGAAGGGAGGACGAATGACAGACAAACAGACAGACAGTCAGGCGTGCAGACAGACAGACGGACAGACGGCCAGATGGACGGACGGACAGACAGACAAACAGACAGACAGATAGACAAACAAGCTGCGTCATATTAAAAGACAGATTTTACAGAGCGGGGGACCAAAGAAAAGTTAAACAGGAGATCAGAGGAAAGAGAAACAGAGAGATAAAGACGCAAATAGAGAAAAACAGCTACGATAATTTTTTAGAAAACCACATACCTCCAGTCAATTAAATCACACTTTTTGTAAAATCCAAATCAATTACTCCTGATAGATTTTACAATTTACAATAAATAGCTTTTCACAGTCCGGAAACAAGCAAACAAAGAAACACTATTTAAACATTTTTGGTTGATTAATCTTGGCATGCGCTAATGTATCTATACTCTGAATTTAATACACTCCCACTGATCACAGCGATTCCAGAAAAATCTATAACCTGACCCAAAGAAGCGAATCAAGTAATGAGTTTTTCATTTCCGTTACAAATACGTTTCCGTTAGTAGAGTATTAATATTTTGCTAGGACCGTGTCACTGCGGCCGCTACGAATGAATGAGTGTAAAATTTAAGCCTATAGTGGCAGGACTGCAGGTCTTCAAGGTATAAAAAAAAACAAATATGTAATATAGCCCCAGGTCTGAGTTTTTCAAGCTCCTCCTTTGTATCAAACCAGTGATGCGTTTGTTCGGTCCCTTCAATTTGACGAAAGGGTAAGCCACACCCTAACCTTAGCAAAGCAAGTATCAGTTTCTAGGGCAAGCCAAGATGGTTGTGACTAACGCGGAAGAGACAGAAAATAGTGCACTGGCCTGCGAGTGGTGTTTGCTATACTTGTAACTTTGTCTCATTTATTAGCATACATATCACCGTTGCTTCTTGCCACATCCACCTCCAACATTAATCCGTTGGTAAGACGTTCCACTAACAAATTTGAAACCGTAGGTGGTTGCTGCTATGTTAGCGAACTTTTTCTTCCGTTGAACAAAAGACGTGACATTTCAAACAAACCTCTAAACTTACTGTAACTGCTTGAACCAACTAAAAACATATCCCCTGATAATTCTTTTGCTAAAGAAAGAGTTTTGTCAAATTGCGAAGACCAGATAAACGTAGCCCTAGTTTGATGTGAAGGTGGAGCATAAGAAACTAGGTTGAAAGGTCCATTTGATAATTATTATCATCTATTGGTAAATTTCATTATAGTAGTTTCCGCCTAGGATCCTGCCGGGTTAAGATCCCTATCTCTTTTCTCTGTGAAATAATTCGGCTGAAACAACTTTAATTTCACCCAAGATAGAGGATAGCTAAAAAAAATTTTTCTTCCTCTCACAAAATTTTGGCCTCTGAGCCTAATCGGACTGTAAAACAGCGTGTTTTTCTATTATTTTTATTCGGATTAACCCGCATTAAGTGAAGCCTGCATACCTTGTAATCAAAACAAAATTCTGATTAGGCAGTAGTCTTTCACTTCTCACCCCTTCCCCTCACAAATGAAATCTTCGCTTTTCCTACAGTATTACTTAAGTCATTATATGGGTGTCCATGTTCCTCTCTCTCCCTCTTCAACCATGGACATAATTATGAGGGGTGTCAGTTTCTGGATAGGAAGGAAGTAACTGGTGACTTTCCTTACGAGCCCCAATAGTATTTCAAATATAAACAATAATTATATGATTATATTATAGGCTCTTCGCCCCTGGTCACTTCTGAAAAATGTCCTGGGCGACGCCACTGACTCCATCGTGAAGATGATTGCAGCAACGAAAAGTAAAAAAAAAAACCGATTAAAAACGATACATCATGCAAATGAGACTGTACAATGTTCAGTGCACTTGGGGCAAAAACCAGCTCGTACATTTACATTTGAATGAGTTGTTGATCTTCTACATCCGTCCCAAATCACTGACGGTTTTATAGTTTTCACATATTTTAATACAAGTAATGCCTTTCAAAATGCAGTTTTCTAAAAGACAAATTTCAGACACACTTATTCAATAGGTTTCGATGCCGAGCTGGTTTTTCTTGCATGCATAATTTATCGCCTACTGAGAAGAAATGTGCAGTTTTCATAGGCTTCATCAGCCTTCTCGGTATCCCGTTATCATATAAGGCTGTGCCATCCGATGGTTGGCGTATAAAGGCAAGCTCCCCTCCGCCCCNCCCCCCCCCTCCCCAGAAATGGCCATGTATCCTATCTCAAATCAAATGGAAATGCTTTTCATATATTAAAAAGGGCATTTTTACATTAATTATCTTTTTCGCAACTTTTAAGAGCCACAACAGAGGCAAAAACAGATGGAGCTGCTAAGACCCTTTTCCCATGAGCTGATCCATTAGAAATGATTACTGCTCTCTTTGAATTAATTCTTTGAATTATTGTTGCTTTCTATGAATTTTTTTTACGTGTAAAGCGAGGTCCAGTCATTCGCCAGACACCCAAAAGTTATGACTACAAATAACAACACGTGTCTTGTGAATTTTTGACTGTATTCTACGGCTTCATTGCGGCGTTCTCGATATCAAAAATTTGGACATAATTTTTTTCTTCCTAATTTGTAGCCCTGTCCTTTGAACGAGACTAATTAATATTGCCAGCTAACAAATTCATGCACTCTGAAGTAATAACCGACAGAAATTAAACCTTTGGACTCATTATAGAGCAAAGCGACTTTTCCCGGTACAAACGTTTAACCACAGCCATGCAAAAAAGACGTTTATGTCTTGCATATTTCCCACTAGCACCGGTGCTGAACGCAACCCTATGGCGTTCAAGAGTCACATACTATGGAGTGATCATTGCACATTATTGTGGCTTTCTACGAATTTCCAAAGCGTAATCCAGTCATTCGCCAAATATCTCAAAGGCACAACTAGAAATGATGAATACGCTTTCTGTGGATTTTTGACTGTATTAAGTGGCATCTTTGCGGAGCTGTCGAAGTAAAAAATGTGAACTTATGATTTTTTTTTTTTACTAAATACAGATAGAGATATCTGTCCCTGCGGAAAAGTGCACTTCAAACCCTCAAATCTGCTCCAAAAGTTGCAAAATTTGCATGCAAAAAGTGGTAGAAATTTCGCAAAAATACTTTCGTCATTTTCCTATATTTATCACTATATAACATTGTTAACCACGATACTGTTGCAAAATTGTAGAAATAGAAAACATTTTCTCTGTTCTTGTCGATGCACAAAAAGTGCATTCTCAGGCCAAAATTGGCAAAATTTGCACCAAATTTGTGGAAAATGTCTTGATTTGCGAAAAAAATTGCAAAATTGCAGCAACACCTCCAAAATGCAGATATTTGCAATGATTTGCCACCACAATGTTCTGGAGGAACAGAGATAAAGAAGTCAAATAAAATTACCCGATATCTCAATCACAGCTTGCCGTATATTTGGAAGACCTGCCATAACAGTCCTCACGCACAAGCGTTTTGAATAAGTTCGAACCTTCCTGCGTTTACACCTGACTAGCTTAGATAACCCTTGAAGACTGTTTATGTTTGATCTTTATACTTTACTTCTGTTCACTTCTTGTTGACTGCGCGCTCGGATATTATAAAAAATCTCGCCTTGGCACGCCCAAACCCTTCAGGACATTGAATTCTATAACCAACAGCCACGAGACACTGCGCACGAGCGACTCGTCTCCCTGGAATCAGGGGCGTACCGGATTTGTTTAATTGTGGGGCAAGGGGAGCTAAGGGTGGCGAAAAGAGGAGCACGGTAGCAAAGCGGTCTGTCTGTCTGTCTGTCTGTCTGTCTGTCTGTTTGTATAAATAGCATGTCTATCTAACTTTC
The DNA here is from genome assembly GCA_033807755.1 of Ellobium chinense. Taxonomy (NCBI): domain Eukaryota; kingdom Metazoa; phylum Mollusca; class Gastropoda; order Ellobiida; family Ellobiidae; genus Ellobium; species Ellobium chinense. The sequence continues at coordinate 791,495 of JAWQUT010000091.1, read as the reverse complement.
CGTCCTTTATCTAACTTGTCTGTCTGTCTGTCTGTCTGTCTGTCTGTCTGTCTGTCTCTATCTGTATAAATAGCATGTCCATCTAACTATCTGTCCTCTATCTAACTTTTCTGTCTGTCTGTCTGTCTGTCTGTCTGTCTGTCTGTCTGTCTGTCTGTCTGTCTGTCTGTCTGTCTGTCTGTCGATTTCGGCACAGTAATTAGTTACCCGCCTCCAACATTTTTTTTTCAAGACGATGGAAGGAAGGAAAAGAAGGGAGAGGTGGAATTGCCAACAAAAAAAAACCACCAAAAAAAACTGACGCCTCATGCCTGATTTTCTCTCGACTGACACACTCTTTTCCCGCTGTAGAAGAAAAAAAAATGTGTTTAACACGAATGTCAAGGAACAAAACCATATGCAACAAAATTTCCAGCACGAGTCGAGTGTGAGGCATTGAGAGAGATATCAAAGGCTTCAATAGAAGTCGCGTTCGTTGTAAAGTACATGAATTCATGAATATAAAAATCTGACAAAACGCTGTCGGTCTTTTCATGAATGTATCAATCCCATCAAAGCAAATATCTGTAGTCTGTTTATTCGCTTATTCAGAACTTCCACCGCGGTGTGAAAATACCTTTTTAACCCCCCATTGTGTTGGTTCAATTGATTTCATGCTCTAAAGATTATATTCAGTACATCTCGTGCGTAATTTGTTTGAAAGATTTTCCTTCTTTTTTTTTTTTTTTGGTTTGTTGTATTAAATTAAAGTTGGCTTTGCTTTCGTGTTATCAGAGTGCGGCCCGTTCAAAGTATACGCATGTTTTACAAAACTCTCCAAGATGGTTTAGCCTCGTTGTATCAAAACATCCCTTAACAAGTTAATATTTCCTGCATGAAAATCCGTCTGACTGTACCGTGGGAAATTTTGAAAATAAGACAAGAAGAGATAACATAATTCTTCATTCATCGTCAAGAGGAGATTTGCCTGACACAGTTGTGGTACGACATACTGACATACAGTACATTACACATATATCTATATTAACAAAACGCTTCAGCCAAATTTGTGTCACAGATTTCTTGAGAACTACGTAACGTAAAAACATGCGGTTTTCACCGGAATTCATAGAAAAATACACGAAAAGTAACTATGCACATCATTCCTCTTTATTTTCTTACCCTTAAAAAAAAAAAAAGAATGTGTATAGCAACGAAATACAATCTCCGATAGATCTTTTCACGGAGTCTAATGCATTCGTCTATGATGCCTTTCGGTGCGCTAGGTATTCTTTCGCCGCTGGTGTGTTGCCTGCCTGCCCATTTGTAAAATGGGGTGTTAGTCTTGTACAGTATATATATCATTACGTTTCAAAACTAACATGTGGAAGCACCGTGCAACAGCATCAAACACACCAGTGGCTGTATGCACATCTGATGCATTAGTTAAACAACAGCGGTAATTAGAGAAACACCCAAAACATTACCAGTTTTCACTGAAATTAACACAATACAGTAGATAACATACATAGATTATGCATAATATTATGCATATGGCCACTACAACACAATTTCACTATGTCACAGCGCCATTTCGTCGAAAACTGCCCGAGGCATGATTGTTCTATCGGGACGGAAACACACGTAACAGCGCACTTGGCCATGAGTAGGCTAAGTCTTCTCAAAAACGCCAGTGATAACGCTCAAAATCTTATTTCCACATCCTCATCAGTGGGTCATATAGATGTATGAGTAAAACCACTGCAAGATCTATTTGGGAAGAGAAGGAATAGGCAAATCAGCAAATGAACGATGCAGAATGACGGTGTCTAGTTTGAGTCTTGCTGGGAGGCCGGATGGTCGAAGTGGAAGAAATTTAAGAATGGTAGCTGAGATGAGTGCCATCCGAGGGCAGGATGTGTTTGAGCCACGATTCATGTTAAACTCTTCCCCACTGCAAGAGTTCACATCATCATCCTGATACAATCCATGTATCTTTATAGAAGGCGAATATTACATCTATGTGAGCGGTCTGCACAGTTCGTTAGTTAACGCATGGATTATGCATACGGCCACTGGCTAAACAATTTCACTATGTCACTGCGCCATTTCGTTGAAAACAGCCCGAGGCACGATTGTTCTATCGGGACGGAAATACACGTAAAAACACACTTGAACAAGATTAGACTAGTCTATGTCTTATGAAGGCGGGTGCGCGTAGGAAGAAAGTTGAGTGTAAACGGAAGGTGCGATAAAACAGCGCTCTTTGTCTTGATCTATATAAAACTGCTCCTTTTGATAGAATACTTCAAGTATACGAGAACAGACAGAACTGCAGAGACCCTTTTTCCATGAGCTGACACATCTTGTTTGAAGACACACTCTCTTAGGGCACCTTGCACCCGCTTGCCACGTGCGATGGAAACTGGTCGGTGCAAAAGAGATTTCTAAAACGCCACCCACGCCCTGCCGTTTTAATGGCTTGATCCCCTGACCCTAAGACATCCGCTTTAAAGAATGGTGACGTGAATGCTTTAAACTCTGACTTGGTGAAGATTTGAGTGTTTGAAACATCATCATCATCAACATCATCATCATCATCATCATCAACATCATCATCATCATCATCATTGACTTCATCATTTGTTTAACACAAAATAAAATAGAAAAGCGTCCACCAGTGTTTTTCAGTCGTTTTCAGTCGTTTTACATCGACTTCATCATCACCATTATAATTATTGTCAATCTGGCTTAGTCACAGACAACTTTACTGAAATTTCTGCCTAACAAAATACGGTATCTATATATGTCGCGTAGTATATTTATGAAAATCACTGGATAATCGCAACTCCTTTCATTTTCAACCTTGTCCCTGCTTCTGAGCAA
>JAWQUT010000091.1:754149-771735 GCA_033807755.1 Ellobium chinense | reverse complement strand
AAGAGAGAGAGAGAGAGAGAGAAAGAGAGAGAAAGAGAGAGAGAGAGATAGAGAGAGAAACGTGATTTAAGTTCTTACCCTGTGATCTGTGCTTGTTTATGAACATTTCCAGCTGCTCAGAATATAGCGAAACAACATAAAAGTCCAGATTCTCACAAGCATTGTCGGAGAATGAGAATCAAACTTTCTTAATGTCATTCAACACTACACACTCTACAACCCAATGACATTGAAGTGGTGAATAGCTAAAGATACTGTGTATTTTCTTTTCCTACTTTAGGTACCCTCTTGCGTCGCAGTTAAAGCAATCTACGGAACCCGGGGCACTGTGCTTGACGATAGGTTGAACTAGTATGACTCATCTTGGGTCTTCATGCAAGACAATCCTTCTCATTTACTCACACCGCTGACAACTTGGTGGACAGTATTGTGCCATCAGTATATTATTTCCATTCTAATTCGATCTAGACTACATAACAATGAAAGACACCAGACATCTCGCTGCTCTCCAACCCGTCAAGCACTGGTCAATCATTTCGAGTGACTGCAGCTCAGAAAAAGAGGATTTTCAGACGGGTCAGTTACACCACGTGATCTAGGGATTGCTAGGATATTTTGATAAATGACGAGTAATCATACATAGGCAGAGCATGTAAACAAACCAACGTGTGAGCAAGATTTCCTAGGTCACGTGATGGAGCTGAAAATACCTAACTGAAATGATACAGAGTTACGATTTTGTACAGGTTACTTCACCAACTCGAGTTGAACCCGGAAGTCCGACAAATTTCGTAACCAAAATGGAGAAGCTGACGACATTGCTGGAAATGCTGGTGGGCAATATTATTTCTTTCTGGATTACCTCAGATTACTGAAACTTACATCGCACTTAGATAACATGTTGATCATCACTGCTCCCATCGTCCCGGGTGGTGTAACTTTGAAGCTAAGAATAACTGTATGCCAGAAGGGAAAATTGTGAGGTAGACAAGAAAACACTAAAATTTACGTCGTTCACAGGGTACCCATTGTTGTTGTATAAAGGGCTGAAAATCACCACTCCCAAAATCTTAAAAAAAAAACTTGACTCTTAAAAAGAAACAGTTCTATAACTAAGAAGTGTTACTGAAACTTACGTCTAACACATAGTCGTCCCTTAGATTACAATTTGAAGACCCTCAATCGNCTGATCAGCCGTATTTGCTCATGGGGGGTTCTTCCAACACCTGTCATGTCTGAGTGACTTGGGGAACATCACTATTAGACAGTCTTTCTTTTCAGAGAACCCACATGAGTTGTGCTGTTTTTGTGTGTTGTGATTGTGCAGCTCTGCCTTGTCATGTGACCTTTGCAGCACCATGACAGGCGATCCTGAGCAAGTACTCCCGTTGAGACTTGAGTATGTCCGCACAATAAGGCCTGTCTCTTATACACATCTCCCAAAAAACCCCTCCTAGGCTGCCGCTTGCCAGATATGTCTCATGACAAGTGTGATACAAAACTATGTCTATTTTCTTCCTAAAAACCCAAAGTATTCCAAAATATCGTACCTCTCATCGCAATAAGTAAGCTTTTGCTACACCTTTGGAAGGGAGACAAATTACTGATATTGGTGTACCTGTATTAATCATTTTACCTGAAAACCGATAATAGTGTCTTGTCAAAAAGACCTCTTGGTGTGGATTTTGGTGCAAAACAAAAGGGGCGGGACGGGAGGGAGAGGAGGAGTTTAAGCAGGTTGGTTTATGGAGTTTGATAATAATAATGCGATATTTACTCATTTGACAGCTTTCGCATTAACGATGGGATCTCTTACCATCGTAGGAATTGCAGTACTGCATTTGAGCCGAAATGCACACTTTCGTAGCGCTTAACATGCAGAATAAAAGTAACCCTTACGATTGTAAGAGCTCCCATTGTTAATGCGCAGGCTCTCAATTAGCAAAATAGGTCTATAAAATTATAAAATTATAAATTATAGCACAGTAATATGAGCGAACGAGTGAAGAACACTCACAAATACCAAGCAGGCTTCACGTAGGTAGGCTAAACAGACCTAGATCTTGAGAAAAGCGTTCTAGTCAAAATGGCTGGCATCACATATACATTTCCATTCACCTTTCCGAATCAGCCGGCCGGGAAAAGCAAGCCCGTGAATTTGCCATGGTCTCAGATTAACGATCGAAAGAGTGGAGTGAGAGCTTGCGTATTAACGATGGAATCTACCATCGTAAGAATTACATTCACTCTGCATGTTCTGCGTTGGTGAAGGTGCATTCAGCACAGATGTACTAATGAAAGTCTTACGAAGGTTAGAGATCCCATCTTGGATGCGCAAGCTCTCAGATTACTAAATAATGCTCATAGTTATTGGTTACAAAAAAAAACCCCAAAACAAAACTTGCAATTAGAAAACAGAGCTGCTATGTAAATAGAGAGTTGGCGTCTGCTAGCCTTGTTTAGTCATGTAGAGACTTTGGTCGACCTAGTTTAATCACATGGGAAATTTGTTTTTTAGCTTTTTTCTGTAAAGGTCAATGAACCAACTCCCAGATAATGTGGGGGAAGCCATATGGGTCAAATATGGGCCTTGGATAAATATTTATTGTGCTTGCTGGAAAACAGCCGCTGTTTTTTTAATTGGAATGGTGACATCAGCAAGGTACATATTATTTCAGCTATGACAAAAACTAAAGCTAGGTCGGCCTAACGTCACGGGCCCACCGAAGCCCACAAAAACCTTCTAATTAGGACATTCTTCTTTTCGATTCAGGTTCATAATGGTGACAATGAGAAAGAAAAACTTAAGTTTGCATGTCGATAGTAGCACTGTTATCAGGTGTTTTCTCTCTCTCTCTCTCTCTTTCTCTCTCTCTGTATAATATATATTATATTATTTGCAGAGAGAGGGAGAGAGAAAGAGAGAGAAAGAGAGAGAGAGAGAAAGCGAGAGAGAGAGAGAGAGAGAGAGAGAGAGAGAGAGAGAGAAAGAGAGAGAGAGAAAGAAAAAAAAAGAGAGAGAAAGAGAATATAATATTTTTTTTTTTACATTAACAACTTCTTCAACAAAGGTCGCGGTATTTTGTCCAAGTCATCACGTGAATAAATGAGATAATGAGTAAATGAAATCGTGATCCAGAATCTTGGGCGTTAATTAAAATTTGTTTCATAAATAGATTAATTTGTTTCGTATATATAGAGCTTGGCGTTTAGTTGGCGTTTAGCCAGGGCCTACGTAATCAAANATATTTATTGTGCTTGCTGGATAACAGCCGCTGTTTTTTTTTAATTGGAATGGTGACATCAGCAAGGTACATATTATTTCAGCTATGACAAAAACTAAAGCTAGGTCGGCCTAACGTCACGGGCCCACCAAAGCCCACAAAAACCTTCTAATTAGGACATTCTTCTTTTCGATTCAGGTTCATAATGGTGACAATGAGAAAGAAAAACTTAAGTTTGCATGTCGATAGTAGCACTGTTATCAGGTGTTTTCTCTCTCTCTCTCTCTCTCTCTCTCTCTCTCTCTCTCTCTCTCTCTCTCTCTCTCTCTCTCTCTCTCTCTCGCTCTCGCTCTCGCTGCAAATAATATAATAATATTATACAGAGACAGAGAGAGAGAGAGAGAGAGAAAGAGAGAGAGAGAGAGAGAGAGAGAGAAAAAAAAGAGAGAGTATATAATATATTTTTTTTTACATTAACAACTTCTTCAACAAAGGTCGCGGTATTTTGTCCAAGTCATCACGTGACTAAATGAGATAATGAGTAAATGAAATCGTGATCAAGAATCTTGGGCGTTAATTAAAATTTGTTTCATAAATAGATTAATTTGTTTCGTATATATACAGAGCTTGGGGTTTAGCCAGGGCCTACATAATCAAAGTGGCCATCTGAATATAATAAACGAAATTAATCCAGGATGTTTAGGTCTTGTAGTTTCAACAACTGAGGTCTTTGTTTTGTTTCGTTTTTAAACATTTTCTTCGATTTCTAAGTCACACATTTTACTTTTCTCTACATGCCTCGGGCCTTCCTAGAAGAACCCGCCCGATACAGCCTTCAGCGACTGACCAAAAAAAATTAAAAATGTCCGTAATCGTTTTGGACTAAATTAATGTGTGTAGTGAATGAGGTGAATGAGGGATTTTAATGCATAATTAGACGTGTACTCACAATCCTGCGCCCCCCCCCCNCCGGCCTTTTAAAAGTGTTCTTAAGCAGAAGGAAGTGTAGAGGATAGAGGGACCTGGCAGATTTTATGGGTAGCGAGATGCACCTGTTATTTTCAAGTGTTTGCACTTAGACAAAACCGTCATTAAGACCCTTGAGTTGACGTGTAATTGGCACTTGAATTGGTGTAAAGTGTTTAATCGGGATTAACCTTTATCTTGTAATAACACTATTACTTATCGCAGTCAAAGCCGCCCCTTCAGCTGCTACTATTATTTATTAATTCCTGCAATCCCCACTTACACCAACAACGCCCGTAGTATAAAGAGGAGAGGATAGATAATAAGTACATATAAATATAATGGAACATTTAATAAGTGTAACAGAGATTTAGGAGAGGAATTTCATTATTGATTTTGCTGTCCAAAATTTTCTAATGAGAAAAAGAATTTATTACCAGTAAAATATAAAAACCCCGCCCAAATTCCTAAAGCTTATGAAAACGAAAGACGAAAAATTATTGGAAGCAGTCAGTAAATAAACATTTATTACTGTGAAAAAGTTTAAACGGTAATGTGAAAATACTATGAATTACATAAAGCCGTGCATATAGAGAGGAAGAAGGAAGACAGAAAGAAAGAAAGAAAGAAAGAAAGAAAGAAAGAAAGAAAGAAAGAAAGAAAACCCCTCCCAGGAGGAAACGGTTCCAGGTCCCGCAAGATATTGTAAAGTTTACGAATGAATGATACAATTATAATATGGTCCCATGTGTAAGAGAATGAATAAAATGACGAAGTCTTTAGACATGCTATTGACAAATATGTACGTTGGAGGACAAAACCAGAGTGAACGGAAGTAAATCAAAGGTTTCAAGGTTTCAAAAGTTTTATTAGGCCATAGGTCAACATAATGTATTACAATACAATAATGCATGAGTACAATCCACTGCCAAGACATAAACCTGCTATAATCACTCACTCTCTCAAACTACACTCTCTGCTTGTCATCCCCCCCCCCCCCCNCCCCCCCCCCCAAATTTCTTGCCAGAGGATGCCCATTTTGGCTCAGATTTCTGAATTACTGTATATTTCTTCAATATTCCGAAACATAAATTACTCAATCAAACAACACATAGCAAAACATAAAGTGTTTCATCGTGCACACGAAGTAAGCTGTGCTTAGCTAGCGCACCGTTACCACGGATGTAGGTGCCACAACATCACCACTGAGTTCAGCTGCCTTCACTATGGTGTCTTTATTCCCTCCTCCCCCCTCCACTCCCCCAAAAGCTGCAACAGCAGCAGCAGCAGCAGCAGCAGCAGCAGCAGCAGCAACAAATAAATATGACACATCAACCACCACCAGTGACAACAACAATAAAACCACCAGTAGTAAAAATTTAATGTGTGATAAGATATGATATGATAAGAATAAATAAGCACTTTGTATTCATCCTCTCCAGGAAATTTGGTTGGGACAAGTGCGACTGATACAGGCCTGCAAAGTAAACCAGTAAAAAAAACACAACAAAACAGCTGATAACGATAGATATGCAGATTCATCCACACACAAATTCTTGAAATAAAATTGAATGACTTGTGTCTTTGTAGATACTGTAGTTTAAACTTTTGTTTGTAAACGGTTATCATAGAGATCATCAAAATATGGCACCTCAAAGTAAATTAATTATTTTTTCCCGACCTATGGATGATGTTGTTCAGAAATTCCTTTTTCTTTGTTGTTACATGATTTCCTCCCCAGCAATAAATTTACTTTGGTTGACAATGCTATGAAAAAGCTTGAGCCTGTCTTTATCCATTTTATGATACTACGTACCACAACAACAACAACAATAACAACGACCATGACCACGACAACTCAACAGCAACATCAGTAGAGGCAACAACAACAACGACAACAAAAACAACAACAACAACAACAACTCCAAGAACAACAACAAAGCAAGGAGAAGAGGATGAGCACTCTGCTGCAATATTTGAGCTTCAGATTAGATAGAATGTCTGTGCTGTCGAAAAGACCATCAGTTATCGAGAAAACTTAACTGTTGCTCATATTTTGTGAACAACTTTCTGATGTTAAGTGATGTTAATCTCAGCTGTATTCATGATAACCGCATAAAGTTTCTGTAACATGCAATGGTATAGGAAAGTCTGGCAAAAAGCAGATCATGAGCCGAGCATGCACAGAATACATGCAACAAACGCTTACAATGACAATAATTAATTATTATTTCATTTTCAAAATCTATCAAAAATACAACTGACCAAAGGACGGAGATTACGAATGACGTGCTGGACATATTGTTACCGAAAAAAAAATTACATGTAGAATAAACATAATAAAACGTTGTTGTGGGACAAAAAAACCACCGAAGAGACATAAAGAATTCAAAATAAATGAAATAAAAAAATGTATATCTAATTTAAATCCTATTACGCTGTATAACTGAGGGTGTCAGAGTAGGCTAGATCAAAGTCGGGATTTTATTCACCGAAACATGTTTCCTAGTCGACACCGTCCGGCGTTTGTGCTTCGTTACTTCCGGTAACGTTTCTTGTAGTGTATGGTTCTGGCAGTGATAGTAGCACGACTCAAAAGTTGTTAACCAAGGACAGATTTATGCCGTGATGGATCTGAAAAGAAAGGCAATGGATGGGGCTCTGGTCCCAATGAAAAAGCCACGACAAGAACTTGTTGCTGTTGTTCAGTCGGTGAGCCTTTTTAGATCGACCCCTCTGAAAATGTATTGAAACTACCAATTTTCGATAGACTGCCTTCTTTGGAGAAGCAGGATTATTCGAGTAATTCGACTCAGATTAGACTAAATTAGAGTTGTTAAGTTCTCCACATAGAATGCAAATCCTTCAGAATGGATATTGACTTGCTAGGACATTAGATCCTGCTGACCTGAATGTTGCAGGTGACACTGAGGTGACAAGACAAAAAATATCTTTTCTTTCCACCCATGTCATGAATTAATGAATTATACAGGATTACAGGATAGCCATCATAGACATAGACTAGACTCATAGAGGCATAACTGAGGGAATCTTCCTCATCCTCTGTCTGTAAGCATTTAAACTGTGATCACACTGGCTAGTCAAGAAACAGCTGCCATCGGTTCCCGGACACTTGGCCGACGGACATTTGACCGGCGGACATTTGGTTGACGGACACTTGGCCGAACGGACACTTGGCCGACAGACATTTGGCCGAATGGACATTTGGCCGAACGGACACTTGGCCGAACAGACATTTGGCCGAACGGACATTTGGCCGAAATTCATTTCTGCATATTGATATATTCATTCATCTCGGCACTTTCTTCTTTCTCTCAGAGAATGTGCGAATGTNCCAAAAAAGAAAACAAAGCAAATCTTCGGCCAACTGTCCTTCGGCCAAATATCCGTTCGGCCAATTGTCCGTTCGGCCAAGTGTTCATCGGCCAATTGTCCGTCGGCCAAATGTCCGTCGGCCTAGTGTCCGGCCACGGCTGCCATCACATGAATGATGAAGGCAAACATTGATGTTGGCACGTCAGAGAGATGGGAATTTTTATGTGTGTTACATCAAACCGATTTATTTTCTGTGGTCCTCAACACACTCATAGTTGTAGACCGTAAGAAAAGTTATTCATAATCATGTGGTCCAGCTATCTTCAAACCATCATTATAATATATTTGGACATTGCCCAGCCTTTCCTGAAGGAGGCATGTAAAATCTTTATTTAGTGACTGGTTCTTGCAGACCCGTCGCAGTGTCCATTCTGAGAATAGTTATAGTGTGCTTGAAATGAATTTTTGTCACAGAATGTGGTAGGGAAGGGTTAGGGGAGGGAGGAGGGGGGAGCAATATGTGTTTTCTGTTTATTTTTGTACTTTATTGTGCCTGTAATTCAGGGCTGTGGAGTACACTCAGATGTTTTTCTTTTCTTAATAATGTTTTCCATCAGGGACCACCAAGAACTTCAAACTTGTTGGCACCAATCATGCTGTTGACTGGTCATGAAGGAGACATATTCTGTTCAAAATTTTCACCTGATGGTCAGCTCTTAGCATCAGCTGGATTTGACAGGCTAATCTGTGAGTAAAAATTACCATGCATCACATTTATAATGGGAACCTTTTGTGAGTGAGAAGAATCTTGAACCTCCTGTACTCAGAACTCCTCGTGGTGAAAACTCATTGTAATGAATGAATCAGAATAGATTACCTTATAGCAGTGGAAGTATTGCACCCAGTTGCTGGTACTTGGAACTGCTAGAACTGTTTATTGATGGGGGTGTGAAGAAGTGGGAAGGGGGAACAAACAATTAAAGTTTTAAGTAGCATTTATAGCACACTGACCATTTTCATTGTCTTAGATTCTGCCATTACTTTCTGTCTGACAGTGACACAAAATTTCTGTATGATCTTAGCTAGCTGATAGTGTAGTGTCTCATTTGATTTGATTGCAGTGTGCAGTGATTACCTGGATATTGTTGTTAAGTAAATATTAATCTTTATTCCCCAATAATTAAGTGGGAATGTCACCTTTATGCAAGAAGATCTTTGTGACTTTTCATTTATTTAATTATTGACAGATTTCTGGACAGTGTATGGTGAATGTGAAAATTTTGCCATGTTGAAAGGCCACACTGGAGCAGTGATGGAAGTACAGTTCTCTACTGATGGCAGGTAGGTGTGACAATCCTGACCAAAATACAGTTAATGTTGCTTACCCACAAATCCATTGTGAGATATTGCTGATGCAGCAAGCACTCGATGAATTGGCACTTCTGACCTTACACTTGCTGGTTATGCAAAAGACAGTAACTAATTGTTACTAGTTCGTGTGCTGAACATGTTAAACTATTCACTGCTGCTTAGCATTGCAAGTTCAAGGAATTGTCGTTGTTTAGTGGTTTTTGTAATTTATGTAAGTGTTTGTAACATACTGTTGTTCTCTAGGTATGTGCATCTTCATGTTGTTTTGCAGAATATTGTCAGATTTACTATAGCATTATGTGGACAAAAAAAAAAGTGGTTTTTGGCTGCTGTTTGACAGTCTGTCACTTTGTTTATAATTTGTTTTTAGAAATCGCGCTGTTTATCTTTCTATTGTTTAATGTGATACTGGCAGTGCTGGGAAGTATACTTACTATAACAGTCCATGTATACATCATTGTGGAATCCTTTTGACACAGAGCCAGTTTGCAGCTCCCATGGGTCATTACCAGCTTTCAGTGTTTTATGAAAATGTCAAAAGTGTAAAAACAAGGCTTTTTATATTTTGTTACATCGTGTCACTTTTCATCGTCATCAAAAACATTCTAAAATGCAGGAATATTTTTCATAACGATATTTATTTTCCTTTGTAATGAAATGCAGTGTAGTGTGTATACACTACAGTAGAACCTCAATAACAAGTACATATTTGATACATGAAAAAATGTACTCATTATTAATATAGACCTAAGTTTGAAGTCTACCTGAACAATAGCTCATACTGAGGTTCCACTGTATTCATTCTCCCCAAAGTGGGTGCCATACTCTAGTGTCATATTGTTTTTATGCATCATGATGACACTCAGAAATAGCTAAAAAGTGATAGATCGTGTTATTACATGTATGCTGAGTCTTGGGGATTGTTGAATTATAAACAAAGCTTTTATTGTAATACTTTTAAGTTAGCTTCACCAAGATTGTTCAAAGGGATAAAAATGAACTAAACATTCTTTTGACTGAATTTTCCTTTCACAGCCTCCTCTTCACAGCTTCCACTGACAAGACAATTGCTGTATGGGATATAGAGTCAGGTGAAAGGTTACGCAAGCTGAAAGGTCACCAGACCTTTGTGAACACAGTCAATCCTGCCCGACGTGGTCCTCAGCTCTTATGTAGTGGTAGTGATGATGGCACGGTTAAGGTAGGTTCAGGACTGTGTTAAAATGGCCATGACTCCAATAGTAATGCAGCTGGAGTGTGTGATTGGACAATCTCAAATTTTAACCTGTTGGAGGCATTATGAGTTTCTCCAGGGTGGACTCATTATTTCTTCATGTTTGATGGTTGCTCAGTATTTTGCTGGAAACCTATATTTCCACTCCTATTTTGTCTTAACTCTGCTTGAAACATTATTGATAAATGATATCGGGTTCACAGTTTTCATTTAAGACCAGCATGTGTGTATACTGGGAAGTGGCTGATCAGCCGTATTTGCTCATGGGGGGTTCTTCCAACACCTGTCATGTCTGAGTGACTTGGGGAACATCACTATTAGACAGTCTTTCTTTTCAGAGAACCCACATGAGTTGTGCTGTTTTTGTGTGTTGTGATTGTGCAGCTCTGCCTTGTCATGTGACCTTTGCAGCACCATGACAGGCGATCCTGAGCAAGTACTCCCGTTGAGACTTGAGTATGTCCGCACAATAAGGCTATTGGCCACAGGTCTTAAAACCATGACTTGTACTATAATTGGTTTGATAATGAGTGAGGAAAAGTTGCACAGTGCATACTATCTGTATTGTTTAGTGGCTGAATATGTGATTATTGATGTAAATTATCTTTTTCAGACATGGGATGCACGCAAGAAGGGCACAATCAACACATTTCAGTGCACATACCAGGTTACAGCAGTGACATTTAATGACACAGCAGAACAGATCATCTCAGGGGGAATTGATAATGAACTCAAGGTAAGACTAAGAGTAAGAGAGAAAAGGATGGTTGAAAAGATTTGTCACAGTTAGAATTAGAACTGTCGATTTCATACTTCTTTTTCCCCAAATACTTCTCAGTTTTTGTGATAAGATGCAGGTTCTGAACTATATGTTCGGCTACCATAACAGTTCAGAGCAGAGTGAATTTCGCATAGCAGCTTTCACAGATTTAAACAATCGACTTCACTTACAATTTGATCACTAGTATATTTTGCTTAAACGCGACAATTTTGTGACAACAGAATACTGAATTATCTCAATAAAAGTCAGTGGGTAATTACATCTCCTGTTAAATGCAACATTTTCCTTGCTCCCAAGTGATTGGGATTAAGCAGAGTTGACTGCAATGCAAATTACACTGAAAGCTATAGCACTCTTCTCTGATGAATAGATATTTTGGCCAAGACTTTGGACAGTATTATCTGGAAGTGAGATGGCACCACATCTTTACAACTTTTGTTTGCTCCGCAGAGAAATTGGTGTACAGTGTTATACATCTCATTCATAGTACAAGTACACAGAACAATGCACATCATACATCATCTTACAAATGAAATACATAGCAAAGTCACTGCTGGTCTCCTGCAATGCAGCACCCTGGTCCCTCCAGCTCTAAAGCCAAGTCTGTATTTACACCGCAGTCGAGTGAAGAAATGGGAAGTGAAGTGTCTTTCCCAAGAACACTACAACATAAACCACCTGACCTGAGACTAGAACACACAAATCTTAGTCATGATAGTCTTCATTTTCTGAATACGACTCACAAACCATGTGGCCACTTATTGTAAGTGTAACAGAAGTTACAGGGGTCCACCACCCTTCCATTTTGATAGAGTAAAACTAGATTGTGTGGATAACTTGATACTTTGAAGGTCAAAGCAAGTATGTCCTACATCACCAGTGAGTGAAGAAAATATAATATATAAACTGTCTACCACTGTAGGTTTGGGATTTGAGAAAGAATGCAGTATTATACAAGATGAGAGGCCATTCTGACACTGTGACAGGGCTTGAACTGAGTCCAGAGGGATCTTACCTACTCTCCAATGCTATGGATAACACATGTAAGTCCTTTATCCTTCACTAAAGATGTTGGTATTGAAAGCATTCATGTGTTTTGTTTGTTTGTGTTTTGCTTTAAATATTCAGACAGGTTCAGAACTTTAGTAGACTGTGATGCAGATAAACTATCACTATCACAAGTTGGACTTTGACATGTATTGTATGTTTTTGCCTATGGTTGTTAGTATCCTCAACCCCCTAGCTAGCATATCGCTGGTTTTTGCCATAGTGGTATAAAGATGTAATTGGGGACTACGCTCTTATGCCACTATGTCAAAAAACTATCAGTATCAGTTAATATAGATGTCACACTGCTATTTCCAGGCAGTCGCAGATCACTCGCATAGCCAGTGATGTACTCAGGGGATGTTTAGTACAGTCAGAACTTAATGTTAATTTGTCTGATTGCATGATAAAGTATATTGGGATTATTAATTGAATATACTCATTATTAAAGTCCACCCGTGAATATGAATGGAGGTACAACTGAGGTATATATAAGTAAGATTCCACTGTTTTCACAGATTACCTCTCTCATACTTTGTGAACCACATTTGTAATGTTGTGTCCAATTTCACTTAACCTAAGGGTACCAGTATCACAAAAATGTGTCTAAGTTATATCATAAATTTACGTCATGAAAGCAGTCCTGAAAGGGTTAAGAATTTGACGAGGCCTGTTAATTAAGGTTAAAGTGTTGCTACTTATGATGTACATAATAGGTCCTTACCCTTTCCTGTGATATTATTATTATCCCAGAACTTTCTCTACATGTGCTTGGTTTAGGGTTAGAACTAGAAGTAGCACTAAGGGAAGAGTTTTGGGGTATTGCAGTCAGTTGAGTCAGTGCATAAAAAACACGATGTTGTGATGAGATTATGACATTTACAGCATGATTGTTGTGTGTGAACACTGAACCCAGGACCTCTGACTCCAGGTCTAGGGTAGGACTTTTAATCTGTACTGTAGGTGTTATGATTCTCCATATTACTTTCTGCTTAAGGATGGTTATCATGATGAAATATTTTGTTTGTTTCAGTGCGTATCTGGGATGTCCGACCATTTGCCCCTCAGGAACGATGTGTCAAAATCATGTCAGGCCATCAACACACATTTGAGAAGGTAGGACAGTCTAACCTTTTAGCATCATGTCATTTTCTTGTGGAGCGCCCCACTTTAGAACAGATATACAGTGGGCGGCTTGTCACCAACCCCTTCACACTGCCTGTGTCAGAAGCTCAATTACTTTCTATTTAATAACCATTTTCAGATGCCAAACTAAACTAGAATAAGATCCTGTAAAGTGTAAACATTCAGTAGGAAGGCAAGAGCCACCAACAGTGTGATGTGAAGAGGTTAAATTTACCTCACAATCTCAAATTTTGAGCTGACCCTTGGAATTCTAGATTTTGAGATTCTACTGTAAACGCATGTAACATGGAGATGTGAGTCTTGCTGTCATGAGCAGTTTAATAATATTTATCTTTTTTTTTTTATTTCTCCAGAACTTGTTACGGTGTGCTTGGGCTCCAGATGGCAGTCGTGTGGCAGCAGGCTCTGGTGACAGATTTGTTTATGTGTGGGACACAACATCGCGCAGAGTGGTGTACAAACTGCCAGGACATGCAGGCTCAGTGAATGAAGTGGACTTCCATCCTCATGAGCCTATCAGTAAGTATTAGAAAAAAACCACAGTTGACTCCACTTTGGTGCAATCTGCTTGAAAGCAGCTTCTCCTTTATCACAATTTTAGAAACAGTGGTACCTGGAAAATTATGGAAACTTGATAATAGCAATATCCAGATGTGGAAAACTCGTGGAATCAGCAAAAATGGCTAGCTCTCATTGATATATAATGGAAAATTAGAAAATTGGAATTGACAGGACTCTCTGCACATTGAACAGAGTAAAAAACCTACTGAACAGCAGATACATTCACAGATTAGTAGCTTTGGGCTTAGTATGTCTAATTTATTTTCGGAACTAGAGTTTGTAATTTTTAGAAGTTTCGATCCGATCATTTTGTTTGAGTTTGTTTCATCAAGAGATGAATGATCCTGAGATGCAGGCAGTGCGTTGTATTACCCCTTTCACAAGTATCTCTAGTGATACTGATAGAATATTATTATGGCGAAATATCGTTTGTATCCCATATATCTCTATCAGCTACTATACATGCACAGTCATGTGGGCATCATAGGCACAACCCCAGCAATCATTACTTCTCTTCTACTTCTCCACCGTTACAGGAGTATGTCCAGCTGATGTGATCTGCTACAATAACATAATTTGTTAGCTGATGCATCTTTTACTTTCTGATGTGAGATTTGATAACGCAATCACACTAATATTTTACTTCAACTGGAAGTAAGCTTAACTGCAGTTGACTACTGTGAGAATGATATACTTTTATTTAACATGAAAATTCATGTTAATGGTTGAGACTGTTTCCTCTCATGTTTGTTCTAATCATTTTCTTCCTGTTTCTCTCTCTCCTCAGTATCATCATGTTCCAGTGACAAAAAGATATATCTTGGAGAGTTAGAATGATGACCTCATTCCATCAATGGCATCATCATCATCATCATTTCATTATCATCTCATCATCATCACTAAATCTGCTGTTATGTAGGCGGAGATCTTATATGCATATCTGGGTCACTCACTGCCTTACAGCAATTGCAGTAACAATTCAGTTGAATATGACATGAAGACGTTATGTAAGAATTCATGAATGCTAAAGGAATCTCTGGATGGAATTCTGAGAAAATTTTCAGACACTGAAAGCGCATGGCTGTGAGCAGTAATGGTATATTTTAACTTGTTAGGTAACTCCTACCTGCAACCAAGCAGCGTATTTAACTCATGGAAAACTTAATAATCTGGTGATTAGTTGGCTTATTGCCTTATGACACTTATCCGAGACAGGCGAATGAAACTTAATGCCATTCTCCACTACTGATGTTAACTGCATACCTGCCAACATTGCCAAAATCAAATTCTGTAGTTTGGGCCAAAATATTGCCAAAAAATCTGTAGGTGAGGTAAAAAATCTGTAGGTCACATATTCTAATGTCGTATTGAAATGAAAGAAACAATGCAAAGAGCGCGCCAAATAGCCTAACCAACAATAGAAAGAAAATGACCGTAGGCTTTGTGAGTGCGCATGTACAAACATCGCCTAGAGCACCCTCTACGGGACCGGACACTTGCGACGAGCGTTATCACACTTTACGCTAACTGCAGTTACAATGGAGGCTTAGGCCTGGCGGACCGCGGGTTACAGATTTCGCCTTTATTTTCTTTTTTTAAATTGGGAGGAAGAGAAAGTTGGTAGTTCGCGATTCAAATTCTGTAGTCTGTAGACTACTGACTTTATCTGTAGGGTTGGCAGGTATGTAATTGTCTGGCCCACATAAAGAATGAGATATCCTGAAATCCACATAAGTTCTACTACTGCAAAATAGCAGCATTGACAAATTCATCCTCATTATCATCACGATTATATGAGAATACACTGCCTGTAAATAAATTTCATTTTTAATACAAAAAATACATTCAACAAGTGCTTCTGTCATTCTTTCTCATTTATACAAAGCTGGTATTATGCTGAATGATATTTTTATATGTTTATAATCTTGAATCTCATACATTAAATTTCAGTTTCAGACTGCAACTGAAATATTTTATTTTTACAATCAGTTACAAAATGTATTTAAAAATGACACAACACAGAATCCACCAAGTTAAAAAATATAAAGAGCTCAAACCACCAAATCAAATCTGGTCAGCAAAAACTGGATTCATCAACACCTCCAAATTTCCTGCCAATTCATTTAAAATGGCTCAGTATTCTAAAATCTGTAACATTCTCTTAAAATAAGTAGCCCTCCACTATACTGAAGTCTCACAGGTTTTGAACAGGGTTGCCAACATTTATTAGCAATGCCAACTGAGGATTATCCCTGGAGGATGCCCAACTGAAGGCCAGAACTCAACTGAGGACTGCAACAATCAGCTGCGCAGTGCTAGTTTGCTGGGTGCAAAACCTTGAAATATTTTTCATGGTGTCCATTCCAGGCACCATACAACATACACCACCGGATGTGATGTTTAAACGGTTTCACTTTGGATCTTACAAATTGTCAGTTGAGATAATTTCCTTCAATTCCCTATAAATACTGGCAGTGACTGATTCCTCTTCCTACCACTATTACATGTAGATTTTATAAATCTCTTTACTAAAGATCTACAAACAGAAATGAAAACCCTCCAAATCTATGTCTTGGGACCCAAAAATTGCATTCAGTACTTCTAAATGAATTATATCAACTATGTCACTCTGTTGCCAGGAGTGCATTTCAGAAAGTCATATTACTTAAAATCATCACCTTCTAAATTGTTGAGTATAGACATGAGTACACAATCTATAGGAGTTCTTGTATTAAGCAAAACGACTGTTACCTTCTTTTACGTCTTTGTGTGACAGGTGGGCAATAAATCTACCGCAGGCATGCCGCAAAAACGAACATCTGGCCATGTGTCTTGGGGTGGTTAAGTACAGTAGGACACAGGAGTTATTTCCCCCTCATAACTTCTGTGTTAATCATCTTAACTCTCTCCTCCTGTCATGGTAGGACACACCAGAGCATGTTTAGTGCCCATACTAGCACACAGTCAACAATGTTACTGGCATACTGTACTGTAATATGATGAAAATACTGTGAGTATCACAGACAAACAACCTTGCACTGACTATGCTAATTTTGCTTCATACTAGGGCACTGACAATCATAATATATTGCACAAAGCACTAGCAATAGCATTTTGCTAAACTGCTACAGTTTAAGAAGCCAAATCCCATGTACTGAAATGAGTAAGACTGCACGCAGTTACACACATAGTGAACAAAAAAAAAGCAAAAAGTTTTCCTAACTGATCAATTTAGAAGGACAGCTGTCGCATGAAGCAGAAAAATTGTTATTATGCATTATAATTATGCCTGAATATGATTTTCAAAATGTCAGCTGCAGGCATGAGGTGGGCCTTAACAGATATCGATACTGAGTACTCTAGATATCTGGTTCCAGAACCAAGTTCCAGATATTTGCTATTTCCTTAATAGATACTGGTAGATACTCACTGAAACAATAACATTATACATGTAATTAAAATTTGTGTCATTATTTGTTATTCTCTCTAAAAGTGACTACTTTTATCGTAAAAAGAATGGTAAAAACACTCACATATATATATGAAAAAGGTATTCCAAAGTCAGACTGGAAGCAGGCTGGCACTCAAAGTACTGTACCTATGTCTTCCTGCAACATCCCTCGGAGCACCTGTTTTCAAAAGGCTGGAAACTAGTCTCACAGAGAAGATCACGTTTTTCTAAAACTAAAATGGACATGATCTGTTTTCTTCTTCTGTAAACTTTTGCTGTCTCAGGTTACAATGGTATGATTACCTTATGTCAAGAGAATGAAGACAAGGATGATTGTTAAAATTGCTGTTGGATCTAATAATACTATATAATCACTTTGTAACTAAAGTTGATTGTTTATGTGCTCAAAGAACTTCAATTAAAGTTTTGTTCCTTATATAAAAGAAAAGACACAAAAACCAATACAAAA
>JAWQUT010000091.1:737273-753999 GCA_033807755.1 Ellobium chinense | reverse complement strand
GACACTTTTCTGATTTCCCGACAGTGTCCCTACATCACAGGTTTTACTGTATTACAATATCGATACTACCCGAAACGCAAACTCTCAGTATCTTATCATATCGTTGATTTTGCTGTTGCTGGGCGGCTTTGGTGCGACCCCAATCGATTGGCTGGGAATCGCTTTCTTGTAGGGGAATTCGCTTTAGTTCATCATCCCCACAACTGGACAAAGACAAGGATTTATATCTACATGTCATGAGTTGTGGGTCTTGAATTTTGAAATTGAGGTCTTGAAAAGTCTGGAAAAAGTCTTGAAAAAAATTTTCAAGGAGCTGTATTAACCCTGTATTTCCTTAATAGATACTGGTAGATACTCACTGAAACAATAACATTTTATACATGTAATTAAAATTTGTGTCATTATTTGTTATTCTCTCTAAAAGTGACTACTTTTATCGTAAAAAGAATGGTAAAAACACTCACATATATATATGAAAAAGGTATTCCAAAGTCAGACTGGAAGCAGGCTGGCACTCAAAGTACTGTACCTATGTCTTCCTGCAACATCCCTCGGAACACCTGTTTTCAAAAGGCTGGAAACTAGTCTCACAGAGAAGATC
The DNA here is from genome assembly GCA_033807755.1 of Ellobium chinense. Classification (NCBI taxonomy): domain Eukaryota; kingdom Metazoa; phylum Mollusca; class Gastropoda; order Ellobiida; family Ellobiidae; genus Ellobium; species Ellobium chinense. The sequence continues at coordinate 753,398 of JAWQUT010000091.1, read as the reverse complement.
ACGTTTTTCTAAAACTAAAATGGACATGATCTGTTTTCTTCTTCTGTAAACTTTTGCTGTCTCAGGTTACAATGGTATGATTACCTTATGTCAAGAGAATGAAGACAAGGATGATTGTTAAAATTGCTGTTGGATCTAATAATACTATATAATCACTTTGTAACTAAAGTTGATTGTTTATGTGCTCAAAGAACTTCAATTAAAGTTTTGTTCCTTATATAAAAGAAAAGACACAAAAACCAATACAAAACAAACAAAAAACTAACAAAATTTTAAGGGGAGAATGAGGTGGGAAATAGTCCTCACAAGCTCACTCGAGGAAAGCCACATGACACGAGTTAAAAAATATGACGTCACAGTATCGATATCTAGTATCCAGGAGATTCAAGTCATGAGTATTCATCTTAAGAGATATTTGAAAATATCTTTTAAAGCCCACCCCTGCTGCAGGCTAAATTATCAACTTTGGGACAGCGCTGGGTCTGCTGACAACCCTGTATGAAGTAAAACACTCATGAGCCAGATAATGAATAAATATGGTTAAAATGTTAGTTGACACATTTGAAACACTACCAAACTTGATACAGTATCAAACTCATTTCTGAATGTCTCAACCCTCTCCTCAAGCTAAGAATATAGGAGAGAAAGAAAAAAGAGACAAAAATGCTGATTTACAAGAGGTGGGCATCGAGCTGAGTGGAAAGCACAGCTCTGTAAGAACATAATGATAGTACACTAAAATACAATCCACATTATTTTGTCATCAATGCCCTGAACCTGAGGAGGAATCTGGGAAGGAGGCGTTGCCAACAGTGACTTCTGGACATGGTTTTGACAGGCAGCCAGGTGCACACATCATGCTTGTGTGGGAAGACCTGAAGAGCTATAAACCAGTTGTCAGCTGGAACCAAAAGTATCTACACTCTTAAACTCTAATTGGCTGTTAGCAAAGGGGATGGAGCGCCTATGGGAATATCCCATGCAGCATAATGCTAATCTCAGAACATGTAACATTTCAATCCACCATAAAACTCCTTGTCTCAAGATCGTTCTCATAGATAAAAACTGTACCCATTAGCCCATGATAAAAGAGGCAGTCTCATCCCACCTTTCATACTTTTAAAAAAACATCGGACATGTACACACATTGACACGAATTTCATGGAATCTAGCTCCAGCATTTCATAATGAGCATACTTCAGATTATCCATGTTAAAAAAAGAGAGGTCATCTACCTCAGTTTCATTCAAAGCAAGACAACCAGGATGATGCTTCCCTAAGGATCGCACAGTAACTGGTCCATAAATGAATAACAAGCCAAATGGCCTAAGTGGAATACTGTATACGTGGTGTTTTTCATGTGGATCTAATTTTCGCCAGCTCAGCATAACTGTTTTCTCAAGTGGGTAAAAGGGTATAAGTCTAGAGTAAATCCAAAATGACATTACAGGACTGCTGATGAAACATATCTGACAGTCCTTCATTTCAATTGAGAAACATACAGCAAGTGAAAATAAAGATAATGAGAGGTGGTATCTAAAATAAAGGTGTGTGTGTTTCCCTTGTGGATAACTGCCTCCTTTACATATTTTTTACTGGAAATTAGCCGTGTACAAATTACTGAATAGAACTTTTCTGGCAGGAAGAATATTCATGAGTGAAGTTCAATGCGCAAAAATTAGATCCTCATTGAAAAAAAAATCTTACACGGGGGTTAGGGCCATGGATTGTTTGCACGTGGGAAAGACATTGGTTTAATAGGGTGAAAAGAAGACTTAGAAATACTTTATCATAGGCATATTTTTTTTTTCAATCTAGGCTAGTTGTATTTGGTAATAAGCATAATAAAATAAATATTTTGTCCAGACTTGCCAAAAGTTTTGTAAAATCACTGGTTTCATATCAACTGTGTTTCAGTGTCTTATCAATGTGTGTAATGTCTCCCTAACAATCTTGGTAAATACACTGGGGTCTGCTTAAGTTGAAATTGCTGGGGCCGTCATAGAGGATTTGAATTACCAGAATTCGATTTACGATTTTACCTAGGAAAATTCTTGTATAGCCATGTTATTTAGATTTATAATTACACCATCTCCATTGCAGTGTGAAATTTCAGTAAGGTCACCCCCCTTCCTGCCTTGCTTTTTTAAAAAAAGTTTTGTGAGCCCTGAAAAAAGCTGTTTGGATTGAGTGTGTTTGAGGAGTGGTAGCCTTGAGGAGGCCTCTTGGGAAATAAAAAATGTCGCCTCGTTATCTGTCCTGCTCTCAAGTAACCCCCCCCAAATCCTGTGCTGCTGAGCTGAGTGTAAGCAGTTCTTATTTTGTGGTGCTGATAAATCTGGGAGAGTTCAGACAAGATGAAAATCGCGTGGGTGTTTTCCTGCCCTCTATCTTTGATTCTCCTACAAATCATTTATTTTGACAGTTTGATGCACGCTTTCGGCGTTTTTTGTCATTTCAGTCAATGTTTCGAAGCTCGATATGGCCTACCCAGTGGAGATCTACTGTTACAATTTACTCTGCTGCAAATTATTCTAGATAAAGTCAAGTTGGCCCTCCAGGTTTTCTTTTGTCTCAGGACACACATTTTCTGTAGCATGCAATCATAGGCCTGGGTCTAGACACCATGTTTTTTAACCGTGCCAGTACATCACGTAGTGCTGTGTCACAGAGTGTGTGATTATCAATCAGTTTTGTACCCCTGTAAGCCCAACATCCCCCTTAATCGGTCACGGAGTAATACTGTACAATACACACCCTTACCCATCTACCTCTTAGGTGCTAACTTCTTTGTTTCACACCCATTTACTGTGATTTTGCACAATGCAGAAGAACGGCGAAGGCAAATTTGCGGGTGTGACGGCCTCAGCCCATTTGAATTAAAGAAAACCCACAATGCCGAGTTCCAATAATGGGGATACTTTTATTATATGCAAAAAAACCCAAAAATCTATAACTTCATTTCCCACCGATTTAAGAGATATTTGATTAATTTGAGTTTGAATTAGGTGGACTTGACCGTATTTCATTCATGATGAGTCAGATATCAAACATTTTGACACTGAGTTTATGTACAGAAAAATCACAGAAAATTTCATATATTACCAAAATGTAGTTCATCAAATCATCTGTGGTATTAAGCCTAATTCTGTCACTGACCCTCTGACTCCAATCTTCCAAGTCATAGGTTTGATTTTTGCCTTGTCACACTGTAATTGCTTTACAAAGATTCTATTCATATTTTCCACAAACTACCTGTCAGTGAAATGGGATACATTGTTACTGGAAGTGAAAGATATTGTAGTAATACTAATGATCAGTGCCTGTTAATGGCAGTAGTACTGTGTGTTCCCCAGGGAACTAACAAAGTCAATAAATGATCTGGCCTTCAGAGGTATCTGAAAGCTTGTGCATAAACGGTGGGATCTCATACCATTGTAGAATTACATTAACTCCCCATGTTGAATGCTATTAAGGATGCATTCAGCACCGACGCAGGAGTGATAGTAACATCGTTACTGTGCAAGCTCTCTAATAACAATNTTTTTTTCATATTTTCTTCTTCACTTTGAGATGGCGACATCTTCTCGTCTATGCGTTGTGTGTTGTGACCCACTGATAGAACGGCCAACATTCTCTCTTTTCATTGGTCCAAACCGTGAGAAAATCCAACGAGAGACAGCGCGGCAATCTCAGATTGAATGAACCGGGGGTGTGGATGTGTTGGGTCGGGCACTGTCAGTGTGTTGCGGAAAAGCGAAAAACTTGACTCGTTTAATTTTAAATAAAATATTTATAAACCTGTCGTTGATCTTCATTTTTACACATCCATAAACAGAAAATATTACAGTTTAAAATGATATAATTTTTTAATGTATACGATGGAGGACAGGGAAAGAAAATGAACGACAAGCATAGATCATTTTGTGGGGTCTGTGGAGCCAGCTCGACTTTCAACCGCGCGCAGGCGGTAGTTTGCGGTACCTATTGTTACAGGAAGTGAAAGATATTGTAGTAATACTAATGATCAGTGCCTGTTAATGGCAGTAGTACTGTGTGTTCCCCAGGGAACTAAGAAAGTCAATAAATGATCTGGCCTTCAGAGGTAACTGAAAGCTTGTGCATAAACGGTGGGATCTCATACCACTGTAGAATTACATTAACTCCCCATGTTGAATGCTTTTAAGGATGCATTAAGCACCGACACAGGAGTAGTAGTAACATCGTTACTGTGCAAGCACTCTAAATAACTCTAATAACAATGAGTAGTTCCAGGAATGAAGATCAGATACCTATAAACCTAATTATCATCATCATTATCAAATCTAGTCTTCGTTGTCACGGCATTTCTGACTTTGGCTTCAAACCTCTTAGATTTACCATTCACTGTTCTTAGCATCAGATCCCCTCGGGTCCCTGTTTGGTATCATAACCCCAGTGAACTGAGGCTGCAGTATTAGTATTGTAAGTGTATGTGGTCTATGATGTACCAGCAGATGGTAAAGAGCTGTTATACTGGTCAGCATATGGTGGAGGTTTAGGTAGTGACTTCTGCTTTCGAGGCGGTTGTAATCCTTGGACTTTAGATCTGTGCTTTAAACCTGCCGCAGAAAAAAAAAAAAACAACTTTTAGTCACTGCCCTTGTTGACAAATAATATCATATTGCACAATTTAAGTCAAATATTGTAGATTCTTCTTCACTGCAATCCAGATAATTGCAACTGCTCCTTAATAGTGACATTTTTGCCATAACTAACTGCTGCATTTCTATTTGAAAGTCGCTGGATAATGTTACTCCCCTTCACTGCAACTTTTCCCATGCTCTGAGGAGCTTAACACAGAGTTGGCCAGACAAAATTTGATGTGCCAAATTATTATCACCCTTTTCGCCCTGTGGCAACACTGTCATTCTCCACTATAATTTCAGAAATGGAATCTGGTGTATCTTTTTTTTCTTTTTTCAAAATTTATCAGGGTGAAGGCTACTTTGTATCATATTTTTATTTTTTGTATCAAATTCCCATTCAATACTGTGAAGATAATACTTGAGAATGTACTGTAGTGTAAATGTCTGGCTGAAAGTAACCTTAAAAAAAAAAAAAAAGTTTCTGTCAACTGCCATCACTTCAGTCGAGTCTTTCAGTCAGAGAAGGCAAACTGCCTAAACTACGATTGTCTTGCTATTAATATTTAAAAAACTAATGGTCCAAACAACTTGAAATTTGGCACCGGGATGCTATATGATATTTCTATATTAATTATCATATCCTGTAGAAAAGCCAGGATAATTACTACCTGAGGAAGTACTCTTTATAATGTTTATCTAAAAGCTCAAAGTTCAATACTGGTAGTACAATTTCATCTGGACTACAAACCAAGCAACCTGCTGAGTTTAAGAGAAAATTTAATACTTTTGAAGTTATATCATTCAATTTTTACCTCCAGATCCATAATAGTTGTCTTTTTTCACTCATCATTGTACTTTTTCACATCCTTTTTTTCTTTTTTGATTATATCTATTATTAGCATACCGCATAAAGAAGTTAGGTTTTGATGAAAATACCTATATAACGTAGGAGTTTCATCACCCCTTAACTACAGCCAACTCCAGTACATTGCAACTCCTCTGGAAGATAGGAAAAGATGCAGTTAAAGGGAATCATGATTATCACAGAAAATATGGAATTAATATCTCAAAAATGTTGTGATCAAGTAGAAGTTACCACCAAGCCGATTGCAATTAAACAGGGTCCACTGTGCTGGCACTCCAGCAACCTACCTTGACGATGTGCCTCCATCTGAGCCTGTGAGTTGACACTAATGTTACAGAAACTACAGAAGAGCATGGAGCCAGGCTGTTTTATGTCTTTCTGGCCTTCTGTTTCTGCTGCAGCATTTAATGATGGTTGTGTATAATTGAAATGCTGGTTGTTGATGGAGATGGAGGCCATGGGTGGATCAGGTGGAAATCCACAGTGAAATGATGTGCCCATTGGCTGTGGTGGTGGTGGTGGTAGTGGAAGCTGAACTAGAGTTGCATCACCTGCAGCTGATGTGGTAGAGTTAACAGCTTTCGATGCTGTACCTGGAAAGTTCAAAGTTCACAATGTCACACAAGAATCCTCCCAACCTAACAAATATTCTTACTGTTCTTAACTTGAAGGTAATGCCTGAGAGTGGTGAATAGAAATTTCAATATTCAGCCATTTGAATTCTTGAATACTTGTATAGTGGTAAGAAAAGCTGTTATGCATTTTTAGTCTGTAAAAAAGTATTCCCAATCTATTCAGCTAAACAAAGCATTATTTACACAAAACTACACACACATCTGTAAGACATTTCAAATGGCCATGACATAAAAGTCATGAATGTAAACAATATAAAGTATGGAGTATCAGTTTTTCATACATAGATTAAATGGTTTTGACACAAGATGCATAAAGTTTGTGATGTGAGACTGGGATCTAGGTGTGCCTGTAACACAGCAGGAAAGCCAAGCAGTCCTTAAATAAGTAGGTCAGGCGCTATCAGGGCAACAGACAAAAATATATGACAGCCGTTGTATGTAATAATATTTTTTTTTTTTTGCAGGCAAATATATATATACCCTGCTATTTTCATCTGGGTTTTAAGTTTGATGGTTGTTGATCAATCTCCACTAACGTTACTGATCAGGTGCCATATAGTCATATCTCATCAATGATGGTCTCCACCAAGGAGTACTGCCTGTGAACCAAACCTGAACACTGTACTCTGAATACAAGGCTTACAATTTCTGTCAGGTCTATAAATACATAATGAAAAACCAGGTTTATAAATAAATTGATAGGGCAGTGTTTTGCCTCAGATGGATTTGCTTTCACATTTCAAATACCAGATGATTTTTGTAGCAATTTTCTTTCCTGTAATGTTCAGGGAGACAGCAAACCAACAATCTGCAAAGTTTCTATGCAGTATGAAATAGTTTACTCATGAACTTGGCAAACAAACAGAACTCCAATATGAAGCCTATGATTAATTTGTGAAGTGTCTCATCATGTCTCTCCCCTCCGTTTATATCCTAGACAAATCTTATAAAAAGGAAATAGAAAACTCCCCCCAAAAAACAACGTGATTGTATAGCACACTGGATATCCTTACAAAACAATTACTCCCATGCTATTAACATGCTAAACATACAAGCAACTATCCTTCATCCTTTTTCCCCCACTTTCAGAAAAATCAAACTGCCCCCCCTCCCACTCCCACCAAAAAAAGCAAAGAAATGTGGTGTTAGTGTGATAAATAATGCTAAAACATCATACAACTTTTTCCATGGCAAAATACATTGGATGAAATTCACTTTGATCTGGCATATTCAAAAAAGTAAACATCATGGCAGGTTAATTCAACTGTGACGTAAGTCCGAGTCTTAAATTGATACACTCAATATGACTTTTTTGCCAGATCATTTCTTACCCAGTGACTGTAACAGCCTCAGTTTCTTTTTGTGCTTTGCACCAGCATAGTGTGTCTCCGCTACTGTTGGTGATGGCAAAGGTACATTGCAGATTTCACACTGTTTTCCCTCATTGTTAGCTTGTGAAACATCTGCAAAAAAAACCCCATAAAACAATGTGTTTAGAAAATGATGATCATAACTGGATGAAGGAATGTGAAACATTTATGAGTGTACAGAAAAATTTGCCAAAACCCATACATGATCACAAAATTGATCTTTTAGCTAATACCTCATATCCATTTTCTTAAACTTTATTACAGCATAACAATATTCCTCTAGCCTTCAGCCTGTATCAACTGGAAACTCCACACAAACAGTTTTGTGATGGAGATCATAATTCCTATCTATATGAGCATACAAAACTTAATGCAGTAATTCTAAAAATACATTTCTGCTGAAGGACAGGAAAGTTAATTTACAAGAGCATTTTATTTAAAAAGAATGTTGAACTTCATGACACTATGTTACAGGGTTAGTTCTTTAGTGGTGCTGCTTAACTAGTCTAGATTATGAAAAGTCTGCATCATGCATGTTATTGTGTTTTAGTCACACTGCCACACAATTACTACATAGATTAGATAGACTATGAGGGATGGGGCAGGAGGATGGGAATGGGGCGACATGAGATTAAATGATGAAGTGAAGGCACAAGTTGGGATCTCCACACAATGCATTATTATAGAGTGAAAAGACAACAGGGTTCTGATCTAAGTTTCACAGAGTAACTGGTAACATCGCATATAAGGAACTAACACTCTATTCCCTACTTTTCATGTTTGTATGTCTCAACGAGATGAGGGGAGAGAGAGAGAAAGAAAAAGAAAGAGAAAGAGAGGGAAGAAAGTGAAAGTAGGTGAATGAATATTTGAGCAGGAGAGAGAAAAAAATGTCATCCACTTACGTGCCAGTGAGGCTAGTTTCTTGTGTTTTGCCCCCTGAAAATGTGCATCTGCCTGAGACTTGGAAGTCATCTTCACAACACACAATGCACAAGAAAATGTACCAGGCTCTTCTTTGGACTTCTTTGCTTGACTTGCTCCATTCTCACTGGATAATGACTGATTCAGTACCTGATCCACCTATGAAATGTTCAGTAATGTAAATAGTCAGTATCAGGTGGCTTCACATGGCCTCATCAATCACAGAGATTGAGGTCAAAACTCTCCTTAGACAATTCTTTAAAACATTGTGGCAGAATTTGAGGGAGGCCAGTCAGAGTCTGAAAGTAATAATTCTTCCAGCATGCCAGCTGAATTTCATTGCTCTAACTGCCACCATTGCATGACATAAATCTTGACTTCACTTACCATGCTCTACCCAACCCAGAGAAATCAAGTAGGATAAAGTGGAAAGTGCTCAAGAAGGCAAATGCAGAGAGAAAATGAAAGAAGGAAAGAAAGTGATGTGGTGGGAATCGAACCCGTGACCTCTGCGTTGGCACCCATCGCCTTGCCGTCAGTTCGGAATTAGGTAGACGTCTATACACGACCACACCGGCAAGGCGATGGGTGCTGACGCAGAGGTCGCGGGTTCGATTCCCACCACATCACTTTCTTTCCTTCTTTCATTTTCTCTCTGCATTTGCCTTCTTGAGCACTTCCACTTTATCCTACTTGATTTCTATCAGCCAGTGCTCCGTTTCACCCTTGTATTATTACACTTACAACCCAGAGAAGCAAATGACAAACTAAACACCAGCTGGCATAAAAAAAAAACCCCAATCAGCAAGTAACCTTGCAAGGCAAAATCATGGTGTAACACATTAGCGCTCTTGTTGTACTGAAAACTTAGTGTTACAGGATTTAATATCCTTGGCAGAAAGGAACAGACCACTATCTTCAGGCTGAGAAGAGAACACTGTGGTCTCAGGGCTCATCTACACAGAACTCGACTGAAAGAGTCTACAAAACATCCCACCTATGCAAAGCAAAAGTTAAGGATCTTGCCTAGTGGAGTCCAGCTGCAAAATAAAGGGTATGGAAACATCCATGGCCTAAAGTGTATGGTCCTCTACTGGACTTAATTAGGCTGGACTTAATTTTTAACATGGTCAAGTTTCAAACACCGAGGAAGAAGATGATCTGTAATGAAATTACCACAACACAGTTTAAAGTGAATTGAAGTGAAGCCACACTACTATCCATGCAGTGACCCAAAACCACTATTATCCTTACAGACAGTAACAGGAAGACCAACAGCAGCAACAATAAGACTAGCTAATAAGATTAACTACCTTATTCGGAATTTGGGAATTGGGTCTGTACATACAAGCAAAATATTTGTATAGGAATGCATGTACTTCCTAACTTCAACTGGTGGAATACTTCGATATATTTCAACACAGATGTTATTGAGATTGTTCGTTTAGGTTTTGCAGAGTCAATATATGTACAGTCAGTAATCTCTGCACATGATCCGTGTCTGTACATCTGGGCAATTTCTCCGTTAATAATAGATACTGTATTAAGATTTCTTTGCTGTCCTAGAATAAAAACACCCCCATCTTCAAAGCATTTCTTTTGACTCCTTTTTCGAATTTCAGATTCTGGGAGACCCATGAAAACTTAGGCGAAGGTGTGAACACTGGTCATACCCTTCATGTATTGACTTACTAAGGCCTTGGACTCAGCAGGTGCTGTGCTATTTTCATGGCTTGGAACAAAGCCAATGAAGCCCATTTTCTGAGTGATACCTGCGGAGGAAATGCAATATCTCTCCTTAAACCTTTGTAAAATTACCACATTCCATTCAAAATCATGACAACAAAACAATCCCTCACTGTCTTCAAAAATGACCAAATTTTCACTTACCACTTTTTTAAAAGATACCATGTTCTTATGTGAGACTGAAGTTCAACACTGCAGTTGCAAACATGCCTGATTTTTTGTGCATCTCTGAAGTATATAATATGAAAAGACTAACAGTGTGCAAAATTGAAATTCCTTCCCTTCTTCCAAATGCTTGCATTCAGATTTACCCATTTCTAATCATCACCGAGAAACACGTGGCGAAGAAATTCACTTTATATTATTTATAATCAAACTTTCATGCACAAAACACAGCAAGAACAAGGGAAAGGCAAGCAATATGCTGATCCTACACATTCAAATTACCTTTCACATCGACTTAGTCACTGCCTCTAATGTTGATGAGAGATATTCTCTGCCTCTTATAATTTGGCTATAAGTATAATCTCCCACTCCCAGTCTTCTAGTTGTTAACTCCAAAAACTGCCCGGAGACCAAAGAAGGTGGCTCTTAACCCCTTCAAAACAGATTACAAAAGGAAGTTCTTCAAAGTATAAATATTAAAAAGAATTAGTCTTCATTCAAAATCAAATCTCACACCNACATAACACACAGACTACAGATTGTTCTGTACTGTACTACAGACACAACACATTCTAGATCTAGATTTAGAATTTGATCTATTATTATCCATTATTTTTTCGGCTATCTCTAACGACAGCACCGATGATACAGTTCATTTAGTCGTAGACAAGTCATGGAATCGGTGCTGTCGTTAGAGAAGGCCATTTTTTTCTGAAGAATGGGGCAATAGTATGCCCATAAACAAATAACAAGTAAGTAGCAATATTGCAGTTTCTTCCATTTCTTTCCTTAAAAAAAAGTCTGAAATAAGAGGTTGCCCTTATTTAAACCCGGCACTTTACTTGGAGGATTGTTTGTTGTTGCTGTTGCAGGAACTGAGGTTGCAACTTGATCGTAAGATCGCTTCCTGCTACCAAATTCCCCCTTTGTATGTTCAAGCATCTTTCTTGCATGTTTACTTCCTGCCACGTGCACAGCATACTGGTCTTCAGAATTGAGCGTCAAATTGCAAATATCGCAATGCTTTTTCATACTATTTTCTTGATCGTTCCAGGAAACAACGCACGGATTGTGGGGGAGATTACTCCAAAAATGTTAGTATATAGTATAAAAAAGTATATCATAGTCTCGTCTCGACATACAAAACAAAACAAAATCAGTGTGGTGTAAACTTTGTATCGACACCAACATAATGGCAGAAACATTTTGAAAATAATCTTGCTAAATTAGAATATGATTTGAGTAGACTGGTATGTATAAATAATATTGCTGACGCTGCTATCACAATTACTAGATTTGCATGAAAAGCCTGGATGAGATTTGGACTATCAGGGTGAAGGTCTAAAGAGAGTGATCTAGGTCAAGGGTCAAAATCAATGCCGCAGGTCGAGTTTCTGCTTTGCGGCTTCGCCAGGGAGTTACGCGAGTTCAGCAACTCGTTTGTTGGGTTGTGTTGTGGGAACCTGTCTGTAGCGACAGTTGAAACGAAGAGAGCGAGACGGAATGTGTATTCAGAACACTAACATTGCACTGTCAGTCATCGGTTGGTGCGCTTGACCGTTAGTGACCGGTAATGCGATGTTGGTCGACTTAGTTCGGATTATTCTTTGACAGGAAAAGTGGAATCAATGCCGAGAGATCCTGCATTTACAAGGGTATGCAATCTTTGTTCTTTTAAAAAGTTTTTCCCTGCCACATCTTTTAGTTAATGATCCCTTCCGCACAGCTGACTTGCCTTTAGACTTTAAAAAGTCTAATGCTAAGAAGTTTACGCGAGCCCCGCCCAAACTTCCATCGTGTGCCATCTGTTCCATGGATTAAGTTGTGAATTCCTTCCGGGATTTCTAGACTATATTGCACAGGTAATTTGATAAATAATATAAAAGCTGTGATCATATTAATATTATTGCAATTTTGCGTTGACATGATACTGATAGTATACATTGAATTTTATAGTCTAGCTGTATTTAGATCATAGAGTTAAAAGTCTATCTATTAGTATTGAATGAAATATTTTTTACCGGCGAGTGTCATTACGGTTATTTGTGCAATACATTAACTTTCTTTGGATTTAATTCTGGACGGTTATATGTTTATGTGATAGGCTCGTAGATGAAATAGATTAAAGCTTTGTATTTTTATGATGTGGCTGAGTATTGGATAGTCTGTCAGATGAAGTAATTGTGATGTATAATCCTGTCTTGCTCTGTTAGCATGCAAAGTTGTTTTTGTTTTTGTTTCTTAGTATCATCAGAGCACATTTTAGGTGCTGGATTGATAAAGGTGGGGAGGGGGGGGGTGAAGAGGCACTTATAGAGCTAGCTGAAAAAATTTAAATTACATGTGGACTAGTCTATGTATTTTCCTTCAAATCCCCGTAAATGTACATATATATATATATAAGTAAGCATGCACGATCATCGCATTTTAAGAGCTTGCCGTGCTTTCCTAGCGGGAAGAAATGAAAGAATCTACGTATCTGTGGTAAAGTAAAACCTCACACACTAACCATGACCTCTTGCATTTGGCCCAAACAGCTGTTTGCTCGGGTTTACAGGACATTGGCATACAAACTGTTACTCATGCATATGCTGGACATAAAGAATAGGAGGCAGCTACAGCATAGAGCAGGAATAGGCACCCAAGTTAGGAGGGGGGGGGGNGGGGGGGGGGGTAGCATTGGCATCTTGTGTTCGGGGTGGGGAGAGGGTTGGCGGTAGTATTAGAAACCGTATCTCCAATCTTACTAAAGCGCCTTAAAACCCAAATTCACTTACAGGCTAGTGTGATATATCGATAAAATAGTCAAGACCACACTTCTCCACTAGTGCCCGAATTTAATACACTACCACACAAATGCCCTGTTGAGTTCATCACGATAATTTAGTGACACCAGTACCTGAAAAACATGACAAAGCGAAGGATTTAGATATCAGACTGTCCCTTTAAATGGCTTGGCATCCCCCGGTATAAATAGGCCTAATACGGAGTCCATAGGGGCTGAAAAAAATTATGGTGTTTCGCGTGTCTGGGCCAAGCTGTTAGTAATATGTAAAAATGCATGACCAGGCATTGATTAAACACGTGCAGACAACATTATTTTATTATTATTGTTTTTTTTTTTTTTCAGGACCGAATATTCACATCAACTAAAGGAAACAGCTTGTATGGATTCAGGCTGCATTTCCTCGGTTAGTCATCATACTTATCAGCTTAGTCAGAGCAGTAGCATTATGCTGAGAGTTTGATACTCCTGACAGAACAGTAGTGCACCAAGTTCATAACTGGACAAAGATTAGGCATTATCAACCGGTACTGGATTTCAGGAGATACGGGTTTATTAGTCAACAGAGGACCTGGAGACGATAAGGATTTAAGAACCAATAGTGGACTTACATTGACCTAAAGATTGTGGGACTTCAAACAGAGCATACGATAGCGTTGTTAGAACAGGGGTTGTGAAGTACCAGTTCGTTTTTAAATTTAAGGTTGTGAGTCAGAACAAGGTTAGAATGCAACAATGTTGTGCGCCTTATCACAATTCCTAGACAGAAATGCTCACCTCTCCGAGCCTCTCTCGGCTCACAACAGAAAGAACTTTCACCGCAACAACAACAACAGCAAAGATGCCATCAACAACAACAAATACCAACAAAGTGAGGATTCGGAGATGACCATGGGGACTGAGGATTTTGGACATCATTTCCGTCACAGCCGTCGTCACCTCCCCCTCCCATCAGGCCCCCATACTGTTGGATGCGTGGATTTGATGTGTGATTTAGCGGACCATGGGACATTTTTCAGACTCTATTACCCAACCAATAAAACAGACATTCATGTGAGTAGTCAATCTCGGTGGTACTGGACTCTCTGAAGTCCAGAATCTATGTATATATCCTTCTTTCCAGCTTCTTCTTAATTCATATCTATCTGTCCTTCTGTTTCCGATGTGTGACTAAATGTGTGCATTTGTTGTTTGTCTTTGTTGTCTGCCCCATCTCCCAGTCAGTGTCTCAGTCTGTTTGCCTAGCTTTGCCTCTGTCTACTACCATAGGCCCTGTAGCCTACAGTAGAGCCATCTTTCCAAACATTCCTCCATCCATCTGCTGGACATCATCCCGGGGCTCTTTTTGTCCTCATCGGAAATTTTTCTTTGTCCTTCATTTTTTTTTTTTTAAGGCTCAGACTGGTGTGCTTCTATGTGTTATTTTGCTATGTTGAGGAATGATGACTGAATTGTATGAATCTTACAATTTTTGAGAAGTATCTACATGAATACCTTATAAATTGATAGTGCGCCATCATTCAGTGGATATGTTGGGTTATTTTTGTGTTTATTGTATGGACCTTGTGGAGATCATTGCTACCAACAACACACTTACTCACGTCAGCTTTGTCAGCTGTTAGTGGACCTTTACTCAGTGGTTCTCAGTGAAAGTTTATGATGTGTACACACCACCACCACCACCACCACCACTGACAACTACAATGACAACAACAACAACAACAACAACAACTCTGTCACCATCACCACCAATGTCAGTAGCAACAAATGCACGAGCACTATCATCATCAACAACAACAACAACAGCAGCATCCAACATTTGTACCATCAGCAACAACTAACTATAGCCCCGGCATCCTCACCCCCTGTATAGACCTCATAGAAACAGGCGGAGATTGCCGTGTAGAGCATGCTGTTGAACGGTGCGCGCATAATGTTGGCCTCGTGAGGATGAAATGGCGATGCGGGTTTAATTGGACCAACATAATCGTGAAACACCCGCCGGGATCAACTATTTTGCTGCCTCAGCAATAGTGTTTACAACCCGGTACAGGGGCGGCGACAGCGTTCAGAGCTGCGTGGGTGAAATCAAGGGTGTAATTTTATTAAGATACTGTGCTGCGGTATTTTGTGGGTTCGGGACTGTTCAAGCCAATTAAAAAAACAAACAACAAAACTCGTGCAGTTGTCTGGTAGTCAGATTACCCCTGCATCCAGGAATTGGAAAAGATGTAATTTCCGTTCCTGCCAACAAGTCACTGAAGGGGTTGGGATTTAATTTCTAAATGGATAAATAAAGTTGATCTTATCTTATCTTATCCTATCTTATCTTATCTTATCTTATCAGTTGTGCGCCAGAGCGGCTAATGCTGTTAATTCAGCTGAATTTCATATTTCTATCGCCTCCTATCACTGCTGTAGAAAATGGTTCGTCTCAACCCTCGTTTAACTAAGTTCTGCTAGGCTGTAAATATTCATTGGATAATAACAACAACAGCGACGGTAACAACAACAACAACAACAACAACAACAACAACAACAACAACAACAACAGTTATAATAACAATTCCATGTGTATATTATATACGGCCATATCACTCGAAGACCTCAAAGCGCTGTACAAAATGAAAAATCATCAGAAAACGTGAGCCCACACTCACATATGTACAGACGCATACGCGCACGCACAGTACAACGACCTCTCCATTCATATACAGGGGCGGATCGTAAAAGAAATGTATTTTACGTTCACGCACACTTTTACCGACTGCACTCAACTGCACTGATTGTACTGCCAAGGCCGGGAAAAAACGCTGAGTGAAAAGGTGAGTCTCAAGCTGTTTCATGAAAACAAGGATTCAGATTCGATCCCGAGAGAGAAAAATAGGAGGAAGAGGAGGAAAGGAGGGGGGTAGGGTGGGGAGGGGGATTCCAAATTACAGTTCCGTCGCCTGATTTCAAATTATGTTATCTTTCCAAAATTTTCTGAAGGTATGACCATGCCCCC
>JAWQUT010000091.1:663936-681548 GCA_033807755.1 Ellobium chinense | reverse complement strand
TTTAAAAAAACAAAACATTGCAACTGTACACACCAGTGGTGGTCAGGGACTCGTGAGGGCACGAGGGAGGGGGTGGGTACTTCTAGAAGGATCTTCTGATCTATCTCGGTGTTCTATTTCAAACAGGGTTCTTGTCTCACTGGCATGCCCTGACTCGTTGCGTGGTAGCGTGTAGAAACTGAACTTGATCTGGACTGACTTTTTTTGGTGAACTTGCCCAACCCTATTTCCAAGCACTCCTCCTCTTGACGTTCCCATGTTGATTGTTTGTCCTTATGTATTGGCACTCCCATTGCATTGTGAGGTGAGCACTGCTTGATGTCACCCTTGTTCAACAGCACCTCTCACCTCAAGTTGCTCTTTCTTATCTTCCCTACAGAAAAGCTACAAACAGTGGCCTCTGTGGTTGCCAAGGAAACAGTATGCACACGGATACATGTACTTCCTGAAGAAAAACAAAACCATCTTCGGTCGACTGGCAAACTGGCTTGGAGGTGAGATTTAGGGCAGTTTAATCAATAATAACATTTTCTGGCCATTGACCATAGCTATGAAGTAATTAGAAGAAAAAAGGATGGGTCTAAGGACTGAATGATAACTGGAGTAGTGAAAGTGAGTGGTACATAATAATAATATTGTTAAATGTAAAATGCACGAGAACTTTGTGAATGCACGTGTATGTAACAATGCATGGTGAACATGTGTGAAGTTAGTTATATAGTTGTAATGCTTAAAATGTCCATGTGCTGTCCCGTTGCATACTCTATTTTTGCCATTGTACCACGTCTGTGGTCTGGGCTTATTCCTAATAAACTTGTTAAACTTGTTGGTTAGATATAGGCCTTATGAATTTTCCCTTCTGAATCAGCCAGCAAGAACAAACAGTCCCTTATTTGACATGGACTGAATGTGAGGCTTCAAAGAGTGAATGAATTTGATCACTTTTGCATATCCAGTAAGGATCCTCCCTACTGTGATTTTGATAGTCATTTTCTCAGAGTTTTGAAGAATTCATTCTGAAGCATTCATTCATTGTGAAGCAGCCTGGTCAAATGGTTGCCATATTTGACTCAAGATCTAAAGGTTGTGGGTTTGATTCCAGACCACAGTTGTCTTGTCATTGGCTAGGGAAAGCATTTCATTCACATTTTCCTGAGTTCGCACTCATCTGTAAATGAGTGCCTGGCTATAGGCAGTGAATGAGGTCTTAGAATACGTGATCAGCACCTGTATATGGCAGTGGCACTGTATACTCCCCATGGAGTTGAGAAAGTTCAATAGTGACTTGGCCTGCTGGGATAATAATGGTGTTAAGTCATGTGACCGGACATTAGCCTGGATACGAGACTTCTAAACCACATTATTATTATTACTCCGAACAGCTGTTTGCAGGACAAATATACATTCAAATATATACATTCCTGTTGCAGGTGATGTCTATGTCCCTGTATTATGGCAAGCACCGCTGCTCAAAAGTGATGAAAAGTTTCCTGTAGTGATTGTCTCCCATGGCATTGGTGGCAACAGAACAACTTTGTCCACGTACAGTTATGAACTTGCATCTCATGGCTTTGTTGTGGCAGCTTTGGAACACAGGTATGTATGGAGATCAAGATGAAACAAAAGTTGCAGTCAACTATTAACATCTGTCTTGTGTTTGGAGATACTGTATACAATATGGTAGAATACATTTTGCAGTGGACCTCGATGTCCAACTGATAAATGTATTCAGTCTTCATCTACAGACACTGTGATACAGGTAGTTGCTCTCGGTTTGGACTCCACAAACACAGCATACTCTTCCCAAGCATGACATCCAGCAAGACTATTCAGAATTCTCTGGGATCGAAGAATACCTTCTATCACAACAACATGCTTAGTGCCACCTGAAACTGATTTTTTTGTTTTAATTTTCAGGGTTTGTCTACCTTCTCTAACAATTTTCTTTCACATATGTCTCCTTAAATCCCTTAAAACTGTCCTCCCCCACCCGCTCCTTCCCACCCCACCATTCCACTACCATCCCCCAGTCTTTCCACTTACTCCCCAGCCCATACTAAAACTTACAGTGCCCTGTTACTGTTAAGATTGCAGGCAGCATAATCAATACAGTAATAATGTCAAGATGTAAGTTAACTCTGTGAGGTCAGATTCCAGGTCACCCGGGAAAGGGCACACACACAAGAACAGGGTTGAACTCAGGAAATGTGGCACAGCAGGCTAATGAATTCAGGGGGCCAGGGCTCAAAGGGTTAAACAGAGAAGAAATCAGATATAAAGGGCTTGATGACATCACTTGATGCAATCAACTTTGCTTAATCGCAACTCCACAGGAACATAGGAAAAGTTGTGATTAATAGGGTTTGTGAGTATCCAGGGACTTCATATAAACATGCTGCATTTTGTCATGTGGAAATTGTTGTGATTAGGTGGAAGTTGCAGTTATCCAGATTGTGATTAAATGGAGTGGACTTTATGTTTGTTTGGTCATTCCAGGGATGGATCCGCTTCCATGACACTGTGTCTCACAGAACAGCTCAGTAGCAGTATTAAAGATGATGACGACCATCAGAACCACCACCACCACCATCATCACCATCATCATCGGCACCATCACCACCACCCCCACAATAACAATAACACTCATGATGACGACAAGGAAAACTGTGATACAGATGAGGACAGCATCCAGAGAGAAGTTCAGTTTTATCTGGACGAGGGGAAGGAGAACCGAGAGAGTGAGGGAGGAAGAGGGTCAAGGGTCAGACAGAGGAGGCAGAATCGCAAACGGTCACTCCGTCACAATCACTCATGTTCGGAGGAGTGGCGTCCCTTTGAGCACATTCCAGTTTGGGACGATTTTGACTATCGGAATGGACAGGTGAGTGAGATGATTTTCATGTTTGCCTACGTTGTAGCTTGCCATCATACATCTTACAGCCAGTCCAAAAGAGACTTGTCACTTTTTGGCTAAATCAAGGTATTGGTATGACATAAAAGCTTATTGTGTATTCTTTCCAGGTGAAAAAAAATTTTGGCATAGCATTTATTCTGGCCAGAGATATAATTAGTTGAAATGGAGAGGGGCCACCTTATTCATTTTTTCTCCATTAAAGGTGGTGATCTTAAAACAACTCCTATTTGAGTTATTGCTTGTTGTATGACACCAGATCTCACCCATGTGTCTTAGGTACCTGTTTTTACATAGGCTGTTTAATTTGGATTTTTGCTTCCTTAAATAAAAATATATAATATTCTTGATATGTGCAGATGTACCACAGAGCGGATGAAATCAGTGACTTGTTGGATGAGCTGATCAGCATGAACGAAGGAAGTCATATCAACAATGCACTGGGTTTGGCTTTCAAGACTAACCAATTTAAGGTAGGACATGTGTGTGTGTGAATTCTTATCAAGATATTGGCATTCTGTTTGCTGAGATCATCAGTTATTCTCACTCAGTGCATTTGAATTTGCATCTTTCTAATGGAATCTTTCTTTTTTTTTCTGCCTTATAACCTTTGAATAATTTGCAAATTTTGGAAATAAATTTTGAAATGGTGCCAGCTGTCTTTCCGTCCCTCTCATCCTTACATCTACTTATCTGTCTATCCATCTATGCATCTGTCATTTAATCCGTATATCCATTTGTTCTTCAACCTATCACCCATCCATTCATTCATCCATCCATCCTTTTCTTCTCATTCCTATTATTCTTCTCCTTTGTTTCCCATGTGTTTATCCTTCTTTCCCTTCAGTTTCGCACTTCATTCTTCCAGAGAATAAACCACAGCACATTTTTGGAGTTTGATTAATGTAAAACAATCCAAATGCTTCTCCTTTACAGAATCGACTGGACTTTTCTCGAGTAGCAATCATCGGCCATTCATTCGGTGGGGCAGCAGTGCTGGCAACACTAGCAACAGATGAAAGATTCAAGTAAGTTGTTATCTTCTGGCTGTTATGGACTGTTTGACATTTCAGGTTGCCGTATACAAGAGTGTTCTAGGGGAAACAAAGAAGATGGACTTCATGGCTTGAAATTCAATGGGATCTAATCATGATATTAAGTTTCTGAGATGCTGGAATTGTGAGTGTAAACGAAGGTCTTAGGACTAGAGTACTACAATAAGCTTGAATATTTTTATGAGATGTATGCAGGGTTTCTTAGTGTGAAGTGCTGTTGTCACACCTAGGTTTTACATCAAAATAATAATTGCATCATTTTGCACTTTGGCAAGCAATCTTCCTTTTTGAATTTAAAGATAATTGCAGCAGAAGTTATTGATGTTGATGCCTGACAAGTGATTACCACTGTGTTTCAGGGTTGGTATCTCACTAGATGGATGGATGCACCCCGTAGACTCATGGGTCTACTCAACAACCAAACAGCCGGTGTTACTTCTCAACATGGAACAGTTTCAGTGGGAGAAGAACGTCAACAGAATGATCAAATTCCAGGAAGCCAACCCAGAGGCTGATAGACCCATGTTGACCCTCATGTAAGTGAAACCATAATAACAATAACAGTAACAATAACAATAACAATGCTAAAATAGCCAGTTATTATAGAATTTGAAGTGGCCTATCTGAATCAGAAATCTGGGACACAGTCCGATATTTGCCATGGTCTGAGAGTGAGGCTTGAAAGCATGAATAGCGCTCTGTAGTTGTAATGAAATGCTGTGATTAGAAAACAGTGGTACAAGGTAAATAAAAACATTTGGCAACTGCTGTCCTAATTTAGCCACAAAGAAATCTTTTTTTTAACTTTTTAGAATTGTGAATTCAGACCATAGATCTACACTTGCTAGGTAGGAATATCTTCGTCTTCTGTTGCCGCTCTCCAAATAACAGTATCTCCCATCTTGTAGAGTATCAGTGTAATTGTCAGTAGTGCTGCCGCCAATATTTTGTCATGAGTTTGTATACTCTGTCTCTTCAGGGGTGGGTGCCATCAGAGCATGACAGACTTCCAGTTCATTGTGCCACAAGTGGTCGGGCGTTTCATGGACGTGTGTTACAGTCTGAATCCCACAGCGTGTATGTCAACATGTGTCAACACATCTCTCGCATTCTTACACAAACATCTTGGTGAGTGTATGTCTTATCTCAATGTTCTATGTATTGTAATGCCATCATGAAAATGCATCATTCAGAACAACATTCCAGTGTAATGATCCCCTCTGTGGTCATGCTGTAAATGTTTTTGAGCAGCATTACATTCACTTGTTTCTACCAGTCATCTGCAAAGTGGCTGCTTAGCTAGAGGCAGTGAAAACTATGGGCAAATATTAGTGATTGGTGTCTTAAATGGCAGGGACACTGTATACTTCCCAGGTAATTGGGAAAGAATATCAGTGATCTGGCCAGGAAGGATAGTAAGAATATGCAGTCAAGTGAGCAGGATTGTCCTGGATATGAGATCTGTAAACAACATGATGATAATGTAATCCCTTCAGCTGTGAGCAGTACCTTCTTAACAGCCTGTAAACAACGTAATCATCTTTATTATTATTGTTGTTATTTTGCAGTTAAAAACACTCTCTCAAACCAGGCATTGTATTATATTATCAAAGATGTTACGTCAAAATGTTCAAACTTAATCCACTATCCTCAGAGACTGAAACGTGACCAAAGATAGGCCAACAGGCATCACAGAGTAGTCAAAAACAAAGAGACTTAAATGCAAGCAAACAACAGAAAAAACTTAACAAAAACAGGACTTTAGCCCACAATAAACAGAATTGCAAGTTGGGACAACACGGCTGAGAGAGAGGGATGAAGGGGCAAGATAAAATAAATATTATTGTTATTACTATTATTATTATTATCATTATTAATGATTATGTTTTCAACTGTTCCAGATTTACCTGTTGACCCAAGACACAAAGACATCTTAGAGGGACAACATCCTCACCTCATCGTAGGCACAAATGTTGATCTCACAATTCCTGATGATGGCCCAACTCCTCCATAATCTCTTCAGCATACTCAAGCATTCTTCATACCAGTATTTATTCAGGTTGTCCAATCTGAGTGAAAGCATAGTACTTTGAAAAGATTTACTGAAACAATTCAGTGGAACGCTGTCTTTCATGTGTTATGGCCGTGCTGAGAAACTGGCATCAAAGCAGTTGTTGGTACCGGCCCAGCAAGGCAATAGCATTGCACTATCAGCTGACATTTCTGGGGGCTATAGCCGTATTGGAGGTGTAACGTTTCGAGAGTTAAATAAGTAACGTGATTTCACTTAGATATGGCAACATGATATCATATTCTGTGGGTAGAAAGTTTAAAATCAAAGTCATCATTAGATCAAACTGCTGTGAGTTTCAGTATTGCCTTTATAATGTTTAGGAAAGATTTTTAGTCTCTGTGTACTTTCAGCCAGTATTTTTTAACGGTCATTTCTTAGTGGCTTAGTGGGGCATTAACATACAGAATGTACCAAGCAGTGAGGCAATCATTTTACCATACATTCTTACTGGGGTTCAGAAAGTGAGTCTATTAGGAAACACTCACCAAAAATGCTGAAAAGCTATTTACTGGTTGTGGATTTATTTGGACATTTGCCTTTTGAGGTTTGCTTGGCTTAAAATAGGTTTACTGAGAGGAAGTATGAAAGGACTTCAGGAACTAGACCATTGTTTTGAGTATGTTGGTAAATTTATATGTCTTGCAGCTAGTCGATATCCAGGTTGTGTGGTTAGTCCAGGAATTGAGATATCAGGATCTGAACGTGAATTTGGCTATCCAATATCAAAATTTTTTTGTTGTTACGGAAAATAAGAGTAAAATCATTTCTGAACACAAAACTACTGAATTTGTGGATAATTATATATAGTTAACAATTACAGATAAATTTGAGCATTTGTGGAGCGGATTAGATGACTTTTACAGTGAAACATTTTTCTTTGTTTATGATTTTCTTATGATTATGTTCCAGTGTAAGGGGCAGATCCCTGGCTGCTTTGAGCAGCTCTGTCTCAAAACCAGAATAACATCAGCTCAAAATTTCTTCACCTAATGAAAGTAAACACATTAAGCTGTCACATCATATCAATAACTTGATGCAGTCAGAAAGCAGCTGGAGCCTCATATTGACTGATTGCTAGACATATGAAAAAATACCAAGGAACTCAGGAATGGAGCTTTGCATTGGATCATTATAATACCAGCTACTGCAAATGCATTATGTCTGAGGTTTTAAGACCCTCCTATGTATACATGGTAGTTGCTGACTAAAGTAGTATTGAAGAGGCACTTTAGTCAGCACATCTTGAACTAAGCTGTCATAGAACTGGTTGAAACCTAATGTCGGGGGAGGGGGGGGGGCACTTGGGAGGTGGACTTGCATCCTTGCTCACTTGCCACACCCCTATGTGCCCAGCTTCCCAACCAAGCAGCAGAGAGTTTTTTCCTCTTTCTTCCGGTGACAATGTGATTTGCACTATCTGTACTGTCCACTGGCTCTGACTCAGTGACCTGATCCTGTGACCGTTCTAAGAGTCTGGAAGTATTTTTGCTCATGAAGCATTCTCATGTTTATCTGCCCGGTCACCAGCTCTTTCTATCTCAGCACTGTCCTAGGGGACAATCTTTTTTGTCACCAAAGATTGGTGTTGGGCAGTAATTCTCTTGTGTCAACACTGTAGCGTCAACATAGCTTTATGTATGTTTCAAAGACAGATGCACACTCTACTAGCTCAGAAGGGTGTTTGCTTGACAGGAGGGGCCACTGTATTATTCCTAATCAAGTCTTTCGTCATGAGCTGACAGATACCAAGTGACCTTACATAATGTTACAAATCTGTACAGTGTCAGGTTCCATTTTGTTTCATATTTAAATTATTCCATATTTTATACTCAGCTTTCATGAGTTGATTTTGTTTGTCTTAATAAAGTTGTGAACGAAGGTAAAATGTGGGAATGACAAGCGGGCACAAAACAAAATTGTCTGCTTTGATACACATTTGAATGCCTCAAGTTCATATATTTTAATGACTTCATTAGTTTATGTGTATAATTTGTTTTCTTTATCAGGAACCACTGTATTATCACTATGTCAGTTTTTCCACTGACTTTTTCTTTGAATATACGCAACATGGGCATTGTTTCTTACATCGTCCAACTATGTTAAGATGAATGTTTTATTTCAGTTATTATTCATAACACTATTTTTCAGTTGTGAGTATGTGCTGACACTTTTTTTACTGGTTGTGAGTATGCACCTTCATCTTGCATACCAAACTTATTTTGTTCACTTTATGTAACAGAGCACTTTTTGTAGTGGCAATGCAATATTCACTTTAGCATAATTGTAAACATAGAGCATTTTAACAGTCAGTTTTATTTAGATCTATGTAGGGTATTAATATAGAAGACTCAGTTAAGTTGTTATGGATGTTAACTTACTTGACTCCACTGCCTTTGTTAGATTACATGTGCACTGACTTATTAGCAAGTCTGATAGAATATTAAGGGACAGAAGGAACATTGAAGTTTAACTGGTATCAAAAACATACCATTGTAACTCAGCGAGCTAAACTATAACCTCTACAGCCGAATCCACTTAAATGGGACACACAAAAAGCAGGATGCCTTTAATAAGCAAGATGTTTCCAAGGAAGCAGAATTTTTCCTATTTAAATGTATACATATAAGTGAAATGATGTGGAAAGAAATTTCAGTAACATCATGTGATTTTTCATGAAAATTATACAAATTATTACTAGCATGTTGAGTCACAAAGCCTGTTTTGCTTTGCCTGCCTACTGAACATTTATTAAAGGAGGCGTGTTTGTGACAGTCATAACTGCCACCTTTCGTATCTTCGTTTACCTGTGCAGTTATCAACCCTGTCACACAAGTGACCATCACGGTCAATGAGGACCATTCACAGGTCAGCCTCCTGCCTGGCACTGATAAATGCTGAAACACAACTTGTTATTACAATCAATCAAACCCATGTATTTCTTGCCCATGGTTTCATTGAATTGCATGAATGCTTTTTGAAATGTGCCACTTTTATTTAATTTGGCATTGTCCACTGGATTGACCATGTCACTTATCTCTGCCAGTGTCCACTTAAGCTGACAGCATTTTGATCATTTGTTTTCTCATCCTTTTTTTTCAAAAGTAGCTTCATCAAAGGCTCATCTTAGTGGCTTTGAATAATACATGCCAGATTCTAAGAAATCCTAACGGTACAGTCCTTGTAAGCAGGATATTTGTCAGAAACTTAAGTCGTCCCGTTCATGTGGGTTTTCACTGTATTTAGCTGTGGATTAATGCTCTTCTTGCTTAGTTTTGCTCAGTTTGTATGGACATAGATCATATTTATTCTTTTAAATAATTCCATGACATGGGATTGTCGCATGGTAAGCAGTGGCGGAAAAAAACAAAAAAAAAACTTAAATGGTCAGTTTATAAAACACTGATGTATATGGAATATCGGTGCACCTTGAAAAAGTGCTATATTGCTACAGACTCATTACATGATGGTTAATATAAGTTCAGTTTTTTGACAGGATAGCCCGTTAGTACTGTCATAAAGTAGGGTAATTGCTCAATTTGAGGTTAAACAAGTCAAGCTATATTGGTGAAGCCACAATATTTAACCGAATATCCAATTTCCTAGTATATCATGGACATGTAGGCATAATGTGCATGTATTGTTTTTTGTACTATGGGAAATTGTTTCTATCTTAATAATATTCCTGACATTGCATTCTGCCTTGAAGTATGTCCACTGTTAGTTTCTAACTTTATCTCTTTATGACCCTTTTATAAAATCTCTGAATTTGATGAAGGTAATGTGTATTTTTTAGGTCTTTTCTGCTTCAAGACTTGAAAATGAATTTTGAAAACTGAAGATAGGACTTTTATTTACCTAGTAAGGATATTTTTAATTATGTCATACAATGTTATACATCTCATTCATACAAAACATACACATAGAACAATATAAAATATACATATAAATTGTAGAAGACATAGGAGATGAAAAAGCTTTTGTGGGACTCATTATAGAACAGTGATGGACTCTTTTTCTGTCATATACTCTTAGTCAAACTCTATGGGTTTTTGTTTTTGTTTTACAGTGGTAATACTTTTGAGTCTTGTGTGGTTTTGACATTTTTCTTAAATATGTTGACAGACACTCCCATTTTTTTTTTTTTTATGTACAGCATGTATTTTAGAATTTCATGTGAACAGACTAAACAGTATGAACCAAATGAACTGCAACCACCGCAAAGGGATGAAGATTCTCTTAGTTTCTTATAGCTTAGATGTTAGAGGCTTATGAAACATCTTTCAGAATTTGAAATACTACACATTTGGATGTAAGGAGTTAAAACTGGTGTTTTGTTTTTTTTAAGTTTCTCTGTCTCAAGACTATATCGGACTGATTCTCACTTATTTTTAATAGCAAATGATAGCAGAGATTCTGCTTTCTAAACCTGTAAACTGAACTGAATACAGCAGTGATGAGTAATTCTTATATTACATATGTGTAAAATAACAAATAACTTTTATCCATGTACAGCATAATGTAAACATAACTTTTGATGATTGTAAATCTGAAAATAACCAATCGTGCCTGGACTTTCTGTGAATTATCAGGGTAACTTTGTAAATCTTTGTATGAGCAATATCCTTAAGTGTCTCCCTGGAATCACCACAAAGCATAGGCAAGTCAGTTGTCATTTGATAAAAACAACCACATACTCTGATCTCTCATGATCCTTCTTTTATTTTATATCTCAGAAGGGTACAAGATATTTTTTATATGTTGTATTACGGCTCCATCTCAGCATTGCATTGTATCTCTGTCCTTTCACCTTTGCTGCCTTCCAACTCTTTATTATTTCACACCATAATGCCTGTTCACAATATAAGTGATAATAACTTGTGTTGATGCTTGAGAATTTTGTATCAGTTCTATAGTATTACACCACAAGTTGTGAAAACAGACTCAGAATTATATCATTGCAGTTTTAGGCAAATTACCCATCTCAGAGACAGGAATTGCAAACTGCAGGGTTGCCGTTTCGCTGATAATTATCGGAAATCCGATATTTTTTTCCTATTGGAGATTGCCAATTTTTCCGATACTTCAAATACAAGGGGAAAGTGGACATATATGATAACATAAATTTGCGAGGATATCGGGCGGGCGCAAAATTTTCAGATAATTTGCAGGCAACCCTGAAACTGGACTAAATTTGTGCATGCCACAACCCAGTGCAGGTAGAATAAATCACAAAGGGATCAGTTCTCTGATAGGGTCTGTCTTGACAAATCCATTCATATGTTAGCGTTGAGTCCCTTATAAATTTATTGACGAGAAAATGGATTTAACTCTGCTCAGTGGCATGGAAACTGTTATGATTTAAAAGAATTGCACTTAATAATTACTTTTTGGTATTAAAAAACAAGGTATTTTTGTTCTGTGGAAAAAGGTTGTGATTAAGAGACTTGTGACTATGTGGATTGTAATTATGCGGAGTCCACTGAAAATGTATTTGTCGTTCTGAACCAAAGCTGTTCTGCAGCCTCAGAGGAACCTCTTATTCACCTAGTCTCATTTAATTTTTTTTCTTATTTTGTTTTACCAACAGTGATTGGCTCCGATTAATGAGTAGTCATTAATTTCTTGGTTTTTATACATGATTAGTCAGACATAAGATTTATTTGCCCTTTTTTTTTATTTTCGTACATAAAAATCATTTTTTACATATAACCAGGGCCAAGAAAGAATGATGTGTGTCCTTGGGTACTGAATACTTTGTGGAGGGACAATGATATGATCCTGATAGATGCCTGGCATGCAAGGAGACCCTTAGGTCCCTTAGAGGCAAGAGATTCTGGGGCAGTTGACCCTGTTTTCAGTTTGGCCCTGCACAAAATAAATAAGTCCAACATCCACTTTCATGCTTTGGATAGTCTTTGCTTTTTTTAAGATAATAAAAGATTTGTGACGTGTATGATTCCGTCCATGCTTTTTTTTTTAATATGGTAAACATCACCAACAGGAGCAAGAATTCATTGAAACCACCGAGTCACTACGTTTTTAGTCTTTTTCACATTTTCAACTGAAGAAAAATTCACTCAAAGACAGGCCTACTATACTCAGCATAATGCTTGAATCTGTTTTCCTCATCTCTTTTTGTAATCATCACACGCACATTTCTTTGGGATTGATATGTACGTCTTTATGAGGAATAGGGAGAGTTTGAGTGCATCATCATCCCTGAAAGGGCCCACATTGGTGACCTACTTTGGACTGTGTGGATTTCTCCCTTCTGGGCTACTTCCAAAAAACTGTCCAATGGTGGGACTTCCAAATGGGCCCTGTATGGAAATTACCTATGATTGGCTGATACCTGTACACATGAAAGATTCACCTCCTTCATCTTCAGCTCCGTGTCATAATAAGGAAGTGAAACATAAACTACGGGTTGAAATTGTCTTTCTTCATTTTTCATGTTGTTTTTGTTGTCTTTCTACACTTTGCTATGGATCTCCCTCTGCCTTGAAACAATGTATACATTTTTCTGCTGAACTACTATGCTTTGCAACTGAAATATAATATTCTATTTATTTATATCTTGTATTATTTAATGATGATATTTCAACAGAATATAAAAAACCTGTGAGAACTCAATTACATCTCTGCCGTTAATTTGTATGTATTATCAGGGATTTTTTCCTTACAAACGTAGGATCCCATAACCTTGAATTCCAAGTGACCATTAATGTTTCCCAACAGAAGGATTTATCTTGGTTTTCCTGCCATATTCATTACATTGCATTTTCATGTTATCTATACTCTTCCCTGAAAAAATATTGGGGCAAAACTATGCAGGCCTATAACATTAGTAATTGAATCACATATACATTAGATAACAGTTTTGTTGTGGCAAAATGCAGACTGTGCAGGGTTTAATGTTAGAATTTTGTTGTAGCAAGAGCTAGGTTCAAACAGAACTACTAACATTTCCTAGAAACAGTTTTGACCAAGATATGTCCTTCTGTCATGAAATGGTAGATCAGCCTATAATTTTAAATCTATGAGGTCTTTATGTTCATGAGTCAGATTTCATAAGAGAAATCAGGGACATGGAACTGGAGCCTTGCACTGAGTGTGTGTTTGTTTCAGTTACACTGTACTTGAAGGTTGTGAAGTTCTAATGTATGACCATGGCTCATCTCCATGATAACCATGTAAGTGAATTTGCCATAATTTATTATCTTTAAAAATTGCCAGATATGCGATGTAAGAGAAGCCAAATAATTGGGATGCCATAATTTCTGACAAAGTAATTTTAATTCTTTCGAAAATCATCTTCATTCTCCGAGTTTTTAGATACATAACATTCTGATTTACTGTCTCACACCATTGGAGTTGTAGTAGATCCAGGCATTGAATGTCTAAATGACCCTGTCATGTGATGCATTTTTTTTTTTTTTTGTGCTTATAAGAGTGAAAATTCCTGAGAGACATAGGAATGATGTTAAAAGGTATGATGGATGGCTTTGAATTCACAAATTAATGTCATGCATGGAGTTTTTGTAATTGGTCTGTATGACTGGTCATGATAAGGTCATTAATCATTATGTTTGTTCATTCTAACTCTTTGCCCGTCGATGAGAATCTTAAGGGTGACTGGGTGGTTTTCATTTTACAGCTAGAGCAAACTAGCCTCTAACAGTCGTGCCTTGATTCTGTTATGTATTTCCATGTCAATTCATGTTATGATAGTCTCATGGTTTTGTACACTTGATAATCCATGGTGGAATTTTGTTCCAAATGGGATCCTTTTGCAGCAAATTACTAAAACCTAAATTCCTCAGAGCTTGAAATTCAGTGAGAAATAAACTGCTTCAGAAAAAATTCTTGAATAGGCAGTCAGAAATTTGTAAGAGAATGAGTTTAGTGTGTACTAAATGTGCTAAGGGTGGTATGAAGAATTTGTTTCTGAAAACCTAAGTAAACCCACTTTTCATAAAATAAATAATTGATGTATTTTAAAATTATACACTTTTTGCTTCTTTCACAGCAATAACTTTGCATTGAAATCATAACCTGCTAAAGTGTTATCTTGTCTGTGAATTGGATTATAGTCTGTGTGGTGCACAAGAAATGGATTATGACAACATTGTCAGAGTAAATTGTAAAAGAATCTCGCAGAACTCAGCATCTTTAATTTCTTAGAATGGGTAAAGCAAAAATTGGACCAAAAAAAAATGAAAAAAAAAAATTCTGTAACAGTGATCTTTTCTTAGCTTTGTGAATATTGTACGTATTAGGTTCATATTTTGTACAGCTTAGATTATTTTTTTCTACTGCTTTTGTGATGCTTTAAGCAAACCAGTGACATGTTTGTTCTGCCCGCAACAACAAAGCATGATATCTTCATTTATTGGTTATATATATAGTTTATACAGTGTTTTGTCATTGCATGGCAGTGTTGTCTTGTATTTTGTGACGTCTCTTGAGATAAGAAATCTCTGAACTGACCGACTTGTCTTTCTCATGCTGCTGTCTGTGATAATATTGATTTTTGAATTGTGTTGTCACTAGATGCTGACTTAGATCATGAACCTCTTGTCCTCAAGTCACTGTGCTTTGTCACATACAGTTATCTTACCATCTGGCTGGCCAGACAAAATACTCACCATTGGGTAGTCTGGCTGTTCAGCCAAAATACACCTGACCTTAAAAAAGTAAATTTGTTTAGAGCAACTAGCTATACACTGTTTCATTTTATTTTTCACAGCCACTGAAAGTGGACGTAATGTTTTTTTAGAAAACCATCCTCATTGCTCACTTCACTTGACACAATGTCTACAAAGCCATTTGTTTTCTCACATTTGTTTCAAGATTGTTTTTGGACTAAATTGTTCTGTCTGCTGGTTTTCAGCTTACCTTTTGTACAGTGATTCCTCTGAGGAATTTCTATATTGAAAGCTTTTGAGATGAATATGAGTATTGACTTTTGATTTTAATGTTCATTTACTTTGTAGGAATAATACTAGATCAAGCACTCCAGCACACTATATATCTGTATTTTGCTTGTTTTCTTAGACGATGAGTGAGTTTGATTAATGAAAAAAAAACAGAGACGTCTTTATCAAATTATGTTGATATGTCCGAACAACCTTTTTTTCTCATGCAGAAAGGATAGTAAACGTCATGTCTTCATCACGGACAAATTGAGATAATCTTACATGATTAACCTTTTTATATTTTTTTCTGTTCTTTTTTTTTTTTTAAGCAGAAGTACTTGCTCATTTGATTTCATACTTAGAAGTGAGAAATGAGCTTGGTCTCAGAAATGAACTGGCAAATTTAATTTGCCTTTCAGAATCAGCTAGCCAGGATAAACCTAGTCCTAAATTTTCCATGGCCTGAGACACAAGGTGTGAATAACTAACTAATACTAAACATTGCTTGTACAGAGTGTTTTGATTGGAAAACAGCTGGGAAGTAATAAAAAATAGCTGGGATGTAATAAAAAATGACCATCAGCTGGCTAGTTTGGTCATGTGGGAAAGTTTTTGTCAGCTTTTCGGAAAGATTACTTCAGGCTTGAGAAAAGTCCCGAGTTTGGCTTTTATATCAGCACAGAGATGTCATTGTGGTGATATCAGATGCTGGTACAAAATGGTTTTTCATATTTGTCCTATTGACGATCCTTGCATATGACTACCCAGCCTGACCTGATGTCATATTTGAACTTGGCCGGTCCCAAGCGAAGACCAACGATATTTTGAACATGGCCAGGACTTATTGTGACGTGACTTTTTCTCTTTTGACCATCTTGAAACCACTGAAAACTTGCATAAAATGTGCACATCAGTGAGCGACTTGCTCTGAGCAGCTGCCCACAGTGGCAATTTCAAAAGTATATTTTCTTCATCTTCCTTCAAAGCACCTTAAAGCTTTTGAAATAGCAGTGGCATGATCAGCATCTTTCATCCATTCAGTGTTGTGAACATGTGAAAGTTGCTGCCATTCTTCAACAGAAACCACTTCATTTTTTTTTTATGTTTCTTTTTAATGTAATCTTTCTGCTATGCCATACATCAAAGTGTTTTGGGGAAATAGCAGTTTCCTGATCAAAAGCAATGCAAAATAACTCTCACTGAAATTATACATGTGTGATTTCTGTGTGACATGAAATTATATTTTTTCAATAAAGGCTTTTTTTGTACAGCACTGCTTTGTCTGGTTCTCTTGTCAAAGTGGTGTGGTCAGAATACAGTCTGAGTGTTTGAGATGTATTGTGGCTTGAGAATGTCCTTGTATAATCTGGCCTGCCAAGGTAATAATAATGTGAGGATATGTAAATGGGCATCAGCTTGGATACAACACTTATTAACCTTGTTATTATTGTCATCATCCATATTATTATTACTATAAAGAGTGAATGAATTATTTCTAAGACAATGGCTTCAAGAAACAAAACACTATCCCATGTACACACACATACACAAAAACGAAAACACTGAGAATCATGATCAGTTTAGTTGTATTTGGCCATAGTAAAAACACTGCTCACAAGGAAGGACTCTGCACATGAGAAAATGAAATAATTAATATAAATTATATCATGAATTTGAATCTGTAAAGTTCCTTCTATCATAGATCTATGATTTTGGTCATGATTTATCTACTCCGAAAACCATTAAAGAGCCAGTAACAAATTAGGTATTTCAGTTCCATCACATGATTAAAATACTCTTGCTTACATGTTGATTTGCTCACATGCTCTGTACACGCCGGGCTGCTCTTGAAGAATAGCCAGCAACCTACAATGCACAATGCATGTAGACTAGCAAACATGTGAGTGACACTCCCTCAGACATGTGACAGACCTGACATACTTAATAAACTTGTGGCTTTTGAGCAAATTTGATTCACTCTTGTCTTACTTTCCTAAAAAAGTAGTTTGAAGAAACAAAGACAAAAGGCCAGTGCACTTCAAAATGTTTCGACTAATCACAAAAATTACTTGACATAATGTGGAAATTTTCTGGAAAATGAGAATCCATTATCTTGTATTTCTGCATCTGTGGGAACTGGCTGAATAACAACTGTGATAGAAAAACATTGAGTGGGCAGCATTGCAAGGAAATTAAATGAAGACAAAAAATTAAAAAACAATCTTTGTTGAGCTCTGGTAACAATATACATGTATATTAATAGGTAATGTGGTTTTAAGCTGGGTTTCAAATCTGAATAAAAGTAAAGAAATTACATGTACATTATAGTAACATGGTAATTAAATCAAAGCATGATCAGATCTGAAGCAGTAAGTACAGTAATGTCATACGATTTTTTACGTGTGCTTCATAAAATAGACCAGCCTCAGTTATTATGCGTGCTTGGTCATCCGGGCATTGCAAGCCACAACTCCGGCAATCATTACTTCTACTTTCTAATCTTCCATTGCTACATTGACTTGTATTGGCAGATGCAATGTTTTATGTTTGGAAGTGAAATGTTATGAAGCAAACATAACTATTTACTTTTGCATTTTGCTTAAACTGGAAGGAAACATTGTTGGAGTTAACTATTTAAGGAATGGAGGTTTGGG
>JAWQUT010000091.1:635764-658039 GCA_033807755.1 Ellobium chinense | reverse complement strand
AAACCAGCATATGCTGAGCATTACATTTTAATTATCCATTCAAAAGACCTCTAAGAATGAACTATTAGATAATTCAGTGCATAAAAGCATTATCTTAACTAAAAAGCATATTTGTCATTTAAATATAAACATAGGCTCTGTGCAAATGAACATTTTTCAGTGCTGGAAAATAAAAAGCTGCCTAATTCAACTGGAAAAAAAAAAGGTAAAAATCAATAAAACTGATAAAATACTTGACTTCAATAGCAGCACCTGTTCCTCTATTTTGTGAAAGATGACTACATGTCCCTCGTGCACTTCTAAAACAAGTACAGAACTTCATAAACAGTTTTGGGAATTCTTACTACACAATATCAAAATGACTTGCTGAATAGAACAAAAATCTTCACTGATGATAGTTTCAAGTCAGCTTCCACCAACCTGTCATAAGCTGGTCAACCGTCACCCAGAACAGTTGAACTCAGATATGCATAAACAGTCTTCCTTTCGCAAAATAGTATGTAGTATTAGAAAAGCAATCTACTTGCTGAGCAATCTATTTGCTAAGGAAGCTAGTACTGCTGCACCGAAGCTCTCTAAGATTTCCCTTGAGCCAGGTGAGAATGATTAGTAAATACTGTAATTTAAAGCCAGCTGCAGTGGTATGCTCTGAAATTTCCCCTCAAGTCTTCTATGATATTTATGAAATAATAATAGTCATACCATTATCCTTATAATCTAAAGCCGTGATGTACAAATAAAAACTAATCTAGTTCACTTCATAGAGATACAGTGCAATAAACCTAGAGAATGCATGCTCTCTGCATGGTTGGCAGTGTATTGGTTTCAGCTGAACATGTCATGATGCAGACATTCAAAAATTTACATGGTCAGAACCACTATCTCAAATTCGTGGAAGGCTTTTCTGTGATGTCAAAGGTTTCCCTTGTATTCCAAAGTCTTATTGATGAATTTGAACAATAACACAAGATTCTCCATTTCATTCAGGGTTTTTGCCATTTAGTGCTATACTGTTTATTAACTTTGCGTCTTCCTCCCTAACACTGACCGACTCCCCCGGCCCCCAGTGTCGTCATTCCCTAAAAACAGAAATAACCAGCTTACAGGGAAACTACATCTCATTATTCAAAAATGTTATTATGCTGAGATACAGGTAAAACAAAACAGTGATTTAGAATGGTGTACGGCATATCTCAACAGCACAATGGACCCCACGTTTTTTCATGACATACGGCGTATATCAAAAGCGCAGTAATAGGAGTAAAGTGTCTGTCTTTATGGAAATCTGGTAATAATCATATCGTAATTGGTCTAGGAAGGTTACAGTGTATCTCTATGGTTCACTCTAAACTGCAAGTATCAACTTTCTATCAAAGAAAAATAGAAATGAGCTTATGGAATAGACTCTAACACTGATTTATTTAAGTTGCTTGAATATCTTACCCAACCATTTATCTAAAAAAAATGCCATAAACTGAATTACCCTGACATAAAAACACTAATCTCTAAGCATAAATATTTAAAGTTTTATTCTTCGCTTTCCCAAGGACGATTTTTTTATTTTGCATTAATTCTACAATATAACATCAAACTTCAAAAGAAGACAGAGAAGTCGACTGAGCATAGCACATATCTCGCTTGCAATGAATGAATCTGTTTTTGACTTTGATTAACAATATGCAACAAAATAAAATGCATGTATTAAAAACATGTACAACAGCAATAACACATGTCTCTAAGTCCATATACATGTATAGAAATTGCACCACTTGACTTTCAAGGTTAAAATATGATACAAAAAAAAAAAGACATAATCAATACTTTACATCACCATTTTACATTATTTACCTCATTACTGTGAATGCATGATGGTCCATCTGATTTTGGTTTTGTTTCAAGAAATATGACACAACAAAAACCAATATGTGTGTCTAAGAGCAAAATGAGATAAGCCCACTTTATTTAATTCTGGTTTTGTGCAAAAGACTTGGCCCAGTTTGTAGTTCCTGACATCCTGCAGTACAGGCACAAGGTTGCCACAGAATGTCACCAGTTTTATTTCATGATTTCTCCATGATATTCATGACCATCTACCAACTTTTCCAATTTAACAAATTACTTTAAAATCACCAACTTTTCAGTCTGATACGCATGTGAGAGTAATTCCAATCAAACTTGTGAACCACCTGTCTAGTTTTTTAAAAACCGTCCGTGATACCTTTTCACGACAGGCCATTTTTTGCTAATGTTGAGTGTTTCCCAGACCTGGAAATGCTAAGGACATCTTTCATGGATTTTCCCAGATGCTCTAAATTAATATCAAACTCTCAGAAAACTTGATTTAAGAACGACATACATGACAAGTCAACGCAGGTCTGCTATATATCTGAGCTGGAACATCATGCTAGCACAGACATGATTTAGTTTATGACAGAAGAATCTCTCAAGTAATGAAATATTTCACGATTCAAATGAAATTTCAGGATACAACAATTGGTAAATACAAAATCTGCATTCCTAGCCAGTCCCATTCACCAAATCTTGAATAACTGTGTTAAAGATATCTCTATTTCTCTAAACAAACATTTAAGCAATAAAACATTCTTAAGACTCTCAAAGACATGATACATAAACAAATCAAACATTGCATACGACTGTTTGGGAGACTTCTGGGTATGCAATAGGACCTCACGGCCTTAAAATTTATCTCTTCAAAAAAAAAAAAAAAAAATCCCCGCGCTCATTGTAATGCTCTCATCCCATACCCCTTATTTAGTATTGCGGAACCCACCAACAATTGATGTCGTTGTCAATGGGTTTCTGTTTATACTGGGCAATGTCAAACCCCTTTTCTCCCTCCTGCTCTTCCACTTGTTGTTGTTGTTTAATATGTCTTGCAGCCAGTCAAGTTGAGGCTTGAGTCATTTCTTGATTTGACTATACCAAAGGACTGATACCATATTAAAGCTTGTATTATGTAATTTCATTGGGTGGGAAAATTTTTGGCGTGACATTATTCTGGACCAAGATATAATAAGGTTATGAAGTGACTGAGGGTCACCACTGTGCTAAGGCAAACATTGTGAGAGAGTATCAACTGAAGAACAATTTAACACTATATAAGTTACTTAATCATCCATACAAAAACTTGAAATTTCTCTAAAAACACTTAGCACTGATGAATAAAATTAATATTTTCCTGATAAGACATTACTTTACTCATAATTTCTTCAACCAGCAAAATTTTCATATCAAGAGACCCAGATCAACTTCTCAGTTCCTTCTCTGATCACGGTAAGCCTAACTTTGACTGGCTGTAAACCAAACAGGCATTTCAAACAGGATTAGGAGAACAAAAATCTGGCATTGTGATATAACTGCCTCACATTTCTACATGTTTTTGCATAAAAAAGATGCTCTGAAGCCTTTGGGTATCATGCCTTACACTGGCTGTCAATGATCAGTAATTGCTTGTATCGAAACATAACCAATGCTTTTAAACACCTGTAACATGGCAACAGAGCATGGAATACCTGTCTAGTCTTCATTCAAGAACAACAAGACACAGTAACGAGTGTTAATTTTTGAAAGTACCAACCAGCTTGTTATTATTGAGTTCCACTACTGTCCATCAAATATCATTCACAAACTGAACACTATGAACCTGTCAAACTAGTGAGGCCTTAGAGTACGGTATTTACTATTCTCATAAGACTAAAACTGCTAAATATGAGGCTGAGGAACCATATTTCCAAAACCCAGCAAGTGCATTTTGAACACTTTTGCACTTTTGAAACAAATAGTAAAATAACATGTGGGCAAATATTCTTCACAGATATATTTTCACTCACTTGATAATGTCAGAATTCTGGAGGAATCTAGACATTAAATTCAGTCTTTTTTTTTCTTTTTTTGGTTAAATAAACTGACTAGAGAATGTGTTTTAGCTTAACTGCTGCATCATTTCCAGCAGAAAATGCACATACTGAAATCTGGAAACCTGATCTTCCATTTCACAATGTTCTGGAGCTCTGAAACGTTCTAAACAATATTATTTCATGATGACTTGTAAAATGCAGTACACAAACTCCAATGACAGCACATAATACAAAATGAAAAAGAACGTTGGTGTAAGTTGTTGCGAGGGTATATGGACAGTCAATACTGCACTGCAAGCTAGACAACGGCTGAAGAGTGTTTCTCCAAAACTCAGTAAGTGCAGTTTTGTTGAAAACTGAGTTAGCAGTGAATTCTGAGATGCATTTTTTTACTAATCCATCCAGTAGTTATGATATCATAAAATAACTATAAAATGTGCTGATAAAGAGTGATTCACTTTTCTGAATCAGCCAGTCAGGACAATCAATCCTGAAGCTGCCATGGCCTCTGAGGAAAGCTTGAATACATGAATGACTCAGTAATGCTTGTGGCTATAAGTGAACAATCACTGTGACTGGCAAAAAGTGGGTGACAACAGCTAATTACAGCCATGTAGAGACATCGCATGGTCTTATACGGAAAGCTTTTTCGGTATTTTCAGAAAGGTATACTACCCTTACATTACAAAAGCATTCAGATGGCACTTTCTGAGTGTTGGAAAAATACTCTTCAAGCCAGGATTAGTTGGCTGATTTAAGTATAAAAAACAACAAAGATCAGGTTTAACACAGAGAGACCGTGACAGGAAACACAAAAATAAATAATCAAATAATTATATTACCATCATTATATGGGAATGTATGGGCTCTGAGGTAAAGACAATCCAAAAGGCGCACGTACATGCCTACAAATTGAGATTACAATCAATAATAAATATATACACAAAGGTTGAAAAATCAATTTGTATGGATTTCTTCTGAAATCCGTGATGATTGACCTAGCCTTACTCAGGCAGGTAGTCCAAAAAAGTTGGTAAAAAATTTTACTTTTGTTTCATTTCTATTCAACATTTTCATTATATAAAAAAACACAAAACTCTAAAGACATTACAGACAATAAGATGCTACTTGGTCAAAGTTCAATGCCATTTTCTCGCAGGCGAGTGAGCAAAAATTCTTTGAGAGCTTTTCACACATATGAGCAGTGATTCATTCACAGCTTTCCCCCAATCCCCTGATATAGTGAATGAGAACTTAGTGAAGATTTTAGCGATGTTCATGAACACAGTGAAAACACCTGGTGTCAAAGGAAGGATTTACAGGAGGAGAGAGACTTGGGAGTTTAACGGGAATTGCCTGTTGCTCACAAGAATCCATGGCTGTCATGCATTAATTTTTATCCTTGACTGATCAGATTAAATTTGCTGAGTTTTCAACATAATGGCTTTATGGGTAAATTTGGGGATGACACCTTTATGCCATTATGTCAAAAAATAACCCAGCTAATTACTGTTTCAAAAGAAGCATCTGGTGGAAAAAACCAGAGTGCTTTCCTGAACTTTTTTGTTTTATAAAGTTGAAACAGTAGCCCAAAACAAGCTATCCATTTGACCCTTCCTAAATTGTTGATTATGAGGCAGTGTACCACAAGGGTAATAAAGCCCCTGACATACATACCTAATACCCATGTATCCTTTAAGAGAGCTATGCATCACGGGGATGTGGGACAAGGGAGTGAATGAATCACTGTGTGGATATGTTATCTATGTTTCATGCTGTACCCAAAACATGACCTGAATAAGAAATAAACAAATGGATCCATTCAACATGGCAATATTGTTGAAGGTAAGGTACTCTAGATCAGGGTCCTGAACTCACATCATTTATACCTGCACCAGTTTGTGACAAAACTTGACATTATATATGCAAGTCCAAGAGCTAACAAGTCTAATTTCTCTCACCATTTTTTGAAGTATTGCACAGAAGGAAAGAGGTGCTGGGACAAATAGATCAAAGTTGAAGATTTGCATTCCCATGATTCTTATGAAGGAGAAAATCAATTTATATCTCTCTCTTTAAGGTTTATCATATCGTCGCTGCAGGATTCTAAACAGCTAACTCTGAATAACTGAAGAACGAGTTAGCCGTTTAGAATCCTGCAGCGACGATATGCTTCATGACATTCCTCTGAATATTTCACAGATCTAGCAACATATGAAATTACAGTCGACTCCGCTTAATCGCCCATCCTCGGGATCACGGAAAAAGTGGTCGATTAAGCGGAGCGGCGATTAAGCGGAGGAAGTAATTTCGGCCATATTTTTGGTAAGAAGATTAAAATTCTTTGATGTCGTGGTTTGATATCGTGCATTGACACCTTCTTGTCGCCAGACTCAGGACAAACTCGAGTTTGACGGTGTTGTAGCGCACAAAATGTTTGATCTTCGCGGTCTCTCTCATTGGCCACCTCGCAATAACCCAGCAGACAGTAAGGAGTAGGATGGCATGGTCGGGGTAGACCGTTCATCCACATGACATGTTCTCTGATCTAACCGAAATCCACCAGACAGGCGCAATCAAGGCGTGGGGGGAGGAGACTACACCATGGCTTTCGGCGCAGTACCATATCGGACGGGCGAAGGCGGTGATGCGAAGGGGGACAAGGGGAGGGGGAGGTGGAGAGGAAAGGCTTATCACACCTAGTATTTCGGGGTGGCAGCTGTCACTCAGTCAACCGGTCTGCCATCCGTCGCACAGTTAAACCGTCTGTGTACGTTGTTTGTTTGTCAACTGTAACCCTTCAACCGCTNTCTCTTTAAGGTTTATCATATCGTCGCTGCAGGATTCTAAACAGCTAACTCTGAATAACTGAAGAACGAGTTAGCCGTTTAGAATCCTGCAGCGACGATATGCTTCATGACATTCCTCTGAATATTTCACAGATCTAGCAACATATGAAATTATTATGGTTCATTACAACAATTTAAATAAACAGATGTTCATTTTGATCTTCTAACAGACATGTAGCAGATGGTTCAAATATACGAGCATGTGGTGAAAATAATGACGTTATCATGCACAACCCAAGAAAGCTGTAATTCAAACAAATTTGTCATTCAGCCAGTCAAAATGAGGTTTATTTGCTATTTGTTTTGCATCATGTTAATTATATGATAAGCTTAACGTCTGTACTGTCATTAGGTAAAACAAGTTTTGAGCAAGAGTTATTCTGGTCTGAGATACAGTCATTTGACATGGCTGAGTGTCACTCCCTTGCAACGGAAAAAAAAATTCTTAAAAATCATACATGAAGAAAGATTTTTTCACCAGAAAAGTAATCTAATCTGCTTTCCAAAAACTCGAATTAATCTACATTTGACAGAATGCTAGTGATCAGTGCCTGTAAATGGCAGCCGCACTCTATCCTCCCCAAGGAGCTGAGAAAGTCCAAGAGTGACCAGGCCTGCTGGGATGAGAACAGTGTGAAGTCGTGTGAACAGGCATTAGCTGGATACGATACTCATAAACTGCATTATTATTACTACATATGCTGACCATTTGCCCATAAAATAAATAGTTTTGTGCATGGAAATGATTTTATTATGCATTTCTGCATCAAACAAAAATTTTATACTGGATGGCCTCAGCCATATTCAGGACCCAATATCTCAGTTCCTTTTGTTTTTATTTCTTTTCTGGCTCAAAACTGGTTTGCAAAGCCAACTAATCATTGTGCGTACTGCTTGGCAATGTAGCATAATGTTATAATAAAAGTATTATATAAAATATTTAAACAGATACATCATTTCCTAATCTTGCTACATGAACCTCATCTTGACTGGCTCCATGACATATTAAGATGGTTTGGCAGATCAATTTTCACAAAGAGGCACCATCATTTTTTGACACTCTTGATCTTTTCATATGGCACAGATTAATGCGACTGCACTCATTCCATTTATGATCATATATTCTAAACTTTTAAGTACACCTGAGACATAAAACTTTGGAAATCTAAAGGATCTAGTTTGATAAAGACTTGAATTTGAGGATTATATGTTCCTCAAGTTCCGAATATGTCACTGAATATTGATTTGTGTGATTTCCATCTCATTGGGAAACATTTAGATATAATACCATAAAATCTCAGCTCTCAGCACAGAAAAAAAATCATATTTGTTATTACTAGTCTACTGAATTCTTGTTTGTTTCCCGTGTCCGTTAAAATTCTCCTGTTATTTGCCTGTGTTATTCTCACCTTTACAGTCGACAACAGTTTGGTGGGTTTTGTTGTGAACACTGCTATCAAGAAATGACATCATGGACAAGAAGCTATAGAAGCTATGGACATGGCACTCTTGATACAGTAGTCAGGCTTCCTTTGGGCATTACTCAGGGAGAGCTGTTAGCTCTCTTGAATAATACACTTGTAGGTAGAAGGAAAGACCCATGTTACATTAAAATCTCCCAACGGAAAAGCCTTTTGCAACTTAGAGAAAAATAATCTGGGATATTACTCAGGTTTATATGGCCCAGACTGAAGGTGAACACAAAAAGTTTATTTTCATAAAAAGGCCATTGCTCCAGGTGGGTCACTTCTCAGAGAAGGGCAGCTCTTGCTTTTCTGCATCATTACTCTTACAACCGCGTTCCATTTGAGAAAGCTGAGCCACTTTTTCTCTTGTCACCTGAACCACTTTTTCTTTTTTCTTCCACTGCATTCTTTTTCTTGTCCTCCCCTCCACTTTTTCGTTTCTCCTCTGTCCCACTTTTGTGTTTCTCTTCAGATCCACTTTTTCGTTTCTCCTCCGCTTTCTTCTTATCATTTGTCCCTGATTTCTTCTTGCTATCCTCCAAGCTGGGCTTGTCTTGTGAATTTGATTTCTTGCCTTTGCCCATTTCTGATGTTTTGGCTCGTACTTCTGTGAGTTCTTCATACATGTGGGATTGTATGACTCGTTCTCGTTCCTCCATCAGACTGCGGCCAGTCTCATTGTGGTGCTGGCTGGATACTGTGGTTGTGGTGGTGCTGGTGGTGTGTGAGGATGAGTGGTAGGAGGATGACATGGTGGTATGGTGAGCGGATGAGGTTGGGGTCATGGGCGATGATGGTGGGCTCAGATCTACTTCCTCATAATCATGGTCAAGTCTGCGTCTCCTCTGCCCCATACTGGAAGCGGACAGAGAAACAGATGATTCCTCTTGACTTCCAGGAGTGCCTGCTGATGAGCCTTCACCAGACTTGTTGATGCGAATAACTTTAACAACTGTCACGTGGTTTCTGTTCTCAGATTCAGAGCTGGCGGGAGGATATGTTCCTGATCCACCGCGTGCCTTGAGGGCCGCCACTTTGGCTCTCGTCTCATCAACACTTTCATAATTGGGGTCATTCTCTGCCTCCTCCATAACCTCACTGTCTGAAATACAGTCCTTAACTGTCTGATAGTTCGGAACCAGAGTCACCTCCCCCGACTCTTCGTCAGTCACACGAGACACACCAGGAATTTGTGGCAGGGCAGCTTCACGAGGAGAGAATTCTGATTTCTTCAATGTGCTGTATCCATCTTCAATGCTCTCCCCCGAGTCATCCTCCCCTCTCTCTGCCCACTGGTGCAGGCCAAGACCTGAATCTTCTGGAGATGCCAGATGTCGGTCGCTAAGTCTATCCCCCTCACTGGACGTTTGAGACTTGGTCATGAGATGAAGAGAATCCAGGGAAGGAGGGACTGGGGCACCACTGCTACTGCTGT
Source organism: Ellobium chinense (assembly GCA_033807755.1). Lineage (NCBI taxonomy): Eukaryota > Metazoa > Mollusca > Gastropoda > Ellobiida > Ellobiidae > Ellobium > Ellobium chinense. The sequence goes on along the minus strand of JAWQUT010000091.1, from coordinate 648,411 downwards.
TGTTGTTGCCACCAACGCTGCTGTTGCTGCTGATGAGGCTTGAGCTGAGGCCACCACCTGATATACCTGAGGCAAGTAAAAAAGAAAAATAACCGCTGTGTTTCAGTCCTGTATGATTAGTTAGGAGTGAATTTCAAAATGGACGACAGCTTGCTGCTCATGCATATTTCTCATGATACCATTTTGCTCACACATGCCTGTTTAGGTTCATCTCCAGGAAAAGAATTTAAGGACTTTTCAAGGACTTCTGAAAAATACTTACACATCCTTAAAGCATTACTTATGTCCATATATTCATACAAGGATTCTTCAAATACAGTTCAGCTGCAGATAACTGCCATTAAGTGAACTCCATGGAGTCTACTGTCACTGTTTCGTTGTAAGAAATTTGCTCTTATGATAGACTAAATCATCTGTGGTCACTAATGCTGATGTAGCTTACCTTTTGCTAATGACACAGGAATCCACATGGATATAAATTAAATTTGAAGGACTTTTTAAGGACCTGACAGCCAAAATATACAATTTAAGGGATTTTCAAGGCCTTGCAGACATTTAAACAAATTCAGGGACTTTTTAAGGATCTTAATGAACAGACATGAACCCTGAAGGTATCTCTAGATAATGAAACAGAGGCAATGGCATGTGAAAACATGCAGATAGTTTTCACCGCTTACTTACAATGACTTTAGGTGGCCATCAATCCAAATGATGAAAATGAAGACAGAAGGATAGTGAGGAAAAGTATAGTGGGAAGCTGCAGGAGTAAAACTGGTTTGACATTTTCGAATGGAAACAAAGCCATCATGAAGTCTATCACAATCTTGTCGTTAAAAATGCTAATGTAAGCAAAAGACCAAGATCTGAGAAATCAACAAAGTCTTGGCAAATGAAGCACGTCCCTGAACTTGCTTTGTAACAAATGAAAATTATTGGCAAACTCAAGCCTGTCTGGCAGAAATTAATGATCAAACAGCTGACCATGACTCTAATTACAATGCACTTTGCTTAATTTTTTTCTCAAATCACTTAGCGTTAAATAAATCTGTTCTAAAGCAACATAGTCTGACCTATTTCAGCATAGGTGTCACTCGACTGGCTGAGTCTATTTTCTTCATTCCCACCAGTGGCTCCACCTCTCATCACCACGCCATCACCCGAACCTCCTTCAACCTGAAATTGATGAGCAAACAATAAAAGTAACAACAATCTGTTTCAACATAGCTCCAAATGCTCAATAAGAAATGGAAAACAAATAGCCAAGTTTGATTACATCAATTACTATTACTGAACATTCACCTATTTAATCAATAGTCTTATACAGAGAAAATATTTCACTCTCGATTTCTGTAACAAATAAAAATTCAATATGGGGTAGCCCCAATCACCTAGACAGCTTGATATCTAAATTCCTAGTCTAATGATATAAGCCTCATACTGACTGGTTGCAAAACATATAATGTTTCATGCTACTGTGGGATCATAATGTCTTGGCATTTAGTAAGAAAGATCACCACACCACAGATGACATGCACCGTTAATGCATGGGCCAAAATATAGCCGGCATAGACTGTAAAATGTAAAACATGATCCGCAAGGTACAACAGACAGTAGATTGCTTTACGTCATTCATTGCCATGGAATATGATGAAACGTAGACCCCCATTTTAGCCATAGTCGTCACAAGAACATACTAGGCTGCCCCTGCGACAGCCCCCATTCCCCTTCCATCCAACCATTCTAGGTGACATGTCATTGCTAGATGTGACAGTTCAAACAATAATGGTACCTATTATCTTGAAACAAACACAAAAAACACAAAAGTTACCACACTATACCTTCTTCTGGTCCAGTCGACAAATGTACAAAAAAACACATTTTTTTTCATAGGGCCAATGTTAAATACTAACCGTAGCATATGTATTTTCTGGCAAATCTGGCACTACTTCATAAGGATTGAGCGCATTCCTGGCAGACATGCTGGCCAACGATTCTCTGGCTGTCACTTTGGAATATTTGTGCTCTGTGGAAAAAGTTACAAGTCTGGATGTCACACTCCTCACTGCCTACACTTCAATGGCTGAATGACAACTGTCTCAGTATCCATAACGAAAGAAAAAGTTCAAGGAAACTTGCAACACTAAAAGAGAGTGACTCTGATTTCCGCAAACAAGTCACCATACTAAGATATAGAAATTTACCAAAATAAAGAATTTCCAAACAATCGAAATTCAAAATCTGCCCACATAATAATAATAATAATAATAGTAATTATTATAATAAAATCAGTGGTGATAATAATAATATGGAACTATAGTATGGTATAGCATGCAAAATTATGAACTTTGTAACTGCGTGTGTATGATGAGAATAAAAATAATTATAAGAAGAAGAGGAATTATGTGATTTTTAAGTCTCATAACAGGCTGCTACCTGCTCACTCAATGCTGGAAATTCATATANATATATATATATATATATATATATATATATATATATATATATATATATATATATATATATATATATATATATATTTGTTCTTAACAGTAACAATAATATTCATTTTCATCTCTTCTAACCTCTTTTGGGCTTGGATGATGCAGCGACCACAAAGGTCTTGTCCTCCTCAATGTAATCATTATACAGCCTCGGAGGCTCCGGTGGTCCAACATTGTATGGAGAAATTTCACTGCCGTCATCGTCACCATCATCACCAGCACCACCATCCCTGTCACTGTTTCTTTCCTTCTTTGTTAAGACCTCAATGACTCCACGTGACTTGCGGACAACGGCATATTCATCTGCCCCATCATTGTAACTGTCACGTGCGGAGCTACCAGGAATGAAGCGGGCTGGGGCAGGTTGATGTGGGACTCCTGCAGACATGATAAGGAAGTAAATGGTGTTGCTGTTATCATATCAGCACAACCACAACTACCATCACCACTACCGACATCTCATCTTCATATTCCACTTTCACTTATACTTTCCACTGACCTTCCAATGCACTTTCTAAACATTTAAAACCAGCTCTAACAACATAACTATGGCTTGCTGATAAGTCAGTCAACAAAACACAGAAGGCAAAAGAAGAAAACAGAGCACCAATTCTTGTCTCAGCCAACTATTATTAGAAAATTATAAAAAGAACTGACTTTGCAAGTGGCAAGCCCAGATAAGTACATATCATGTCAAGTATGATATCATTCCATTCATGTGTCTAATAAACTATGCTACCAATGGCAATACATTCTTGTTAGGTCACACCACTGTCATGAAGAGAGATAATCCATATTGTCTTTACATTGACAGAATGCAATAATATGCTGGGCATTACACCTGACTCCCAGTTTCAGAAAATGGAAAGAGCTAATGAATTCTATACTTCTGGTTCAAGACAGTGCTTCATTCATATGGCGGTAAATGAGAAAAGGAATCCTCATTAGTGTCTCTGTCTGATGGATTGATCCCAGCCTCGGTAAAGAGCAAAGCACTCACTGCTTAGTGCAGCCTCGCAATGAATGCTCTGGTCAAAATCTCCCCTGGGATCAGTCTACTAAACAAAAACACTGAAGAGGATTTCCCAGGTTAATTAAGACATGACACAGAAAAGAAGAGATTGCTGTGCACAGAATGGTCGTTTTTTTTTCTCTTTTTCTGAGTACTACAAGAGTCAAGAAATCCTACTGTATATTCTTATGTATAATACAACAATAATGACAACTGAAAATGATAGCGTATTAGACCAGGAAGAATATTATTCAGTACTAAGATGCAACAATGACAATAATGGGTGAAACCTCCATAAATTTAATTCACTGAAAACAAGGCTAGGTTCAAGGGAGTTCTCTAGGCTTCCTGACAGGGTCCTGAGACAATGTTTCAGAAAGGGCTCCATGGAGTGTGCATTTCTGCTAATCTTTGAACTTAATTGGGACCATTTTGTGCACAGTATTTGAATGTTTAATAGTATTAAACTGGAAGAACCTTTTTTTCACACAATGGTAATTATGTGAATGACAATGTGCAGAAATGGGTAACCCTCAATTTACTGATTTTAAAAACATCACTGAAGGGTTTCACTCATGGATAAGAAAGACACCTACCTCCCACAGCCCCTCGTTCTTCCAGAATAGTTTTCAGGTCTCCGTCCGATCCCTCCTGAACAGTGGCATATGGGTCATCCATATCACCTGACTGCCTCACGCGCCGTCTGAAAGATGAGCTGACCACCCCATCTGAGTCTCCGATATGGTTGTAAGGGTCTTCATCTTTCAACTGTGAAGCAGTGACAACGGTTACAAAAACAGCAATGTATAAGAAGCAAATATTCTTAAATGCTGTCAGAAAAGGAGGTAGGAAAATAAAAATGATCATTTGCTGCAGTAAAACATTCATATTATTCAGAACTTTCACTTCTGGAGCATTCAGACCCCTGCGTAGTGGCTCCACTGAAGCTGTAGTCTCTCTATGTTGCTTTGCTGTCAGATTCCCTGGTTCCGGTTTGTCCCGCTATACAAAACTGTGTCTGAACTATGTTACTCCTTTCAACTAAATGAAATATTTATTGTTTTACATAAATATTGTTGCTTGGGTTTACTACCTGTTAAATACCAAAATTCAAAGTTAACAGAAGAAACAAGAAACTCTCATTTTTACAAAATTTCAAAATTCTTTGGAAGTAAACTCTACTAGTGAATGATATATAATTATAATAAGTTTTTTAATCAGTTGAGTTAGCACTAAATGAGATATAGAAAAGATATAAAAGAGTTTTGTTGGGTTTTGTCGGTCGTCACTAATATAATATCTTAGTGCAAATGTCTGACACTGCCTCATGTCAGTTAAGAGCACTGCCTCTCTCCTAAATGACATTTTTATGCCTGACAAAAAAAACTTGTGCAATATTCAGATATGTGCTATTATCGGTGTATTAAAAGTCAATATTTCAAAATGGTTGCTGTCATTTCAGTCCAATTCACTGGCTTAAGAGCTTGGTTTTTTAGTCAACACTACATGAGACGCAGAGGATCTGAAGCACACAACATAATTTATGCAGGCCACAGGCCTCTTTAAATCTGACACGAAGAATGCTAAAGACAAAGAACAACTCGCAGCGCAAAGGTGTCAAAGCCCGAATTTCACTCAAAGTGTTGTTTCTTGGGGTATTGCTATCAAGCAATGATATAATCTGATAGCTCTCTGTTATATCCTAAATAAACAAGATTGACCATGTTTTTAATAGTCCCTTTCTCAAGATTCGTTCATGAGTTTTCATACCTGACTGTAGTAGTCGGAGCCTGCATCATCCTTGTCCTTCACTGTTGAGTAAGGGTCGTATAAGTCCTTGGCTTTGGCCTTCACATCTTTCACCACAGCATAAGTTCTCTCCCTTAGCTGTGAGTAATGACTGTCCATTCCAGCTCCGGTCTCGGACAGCGGCGTCTCTGTATCTTCACTCTCTGGATCAGCCAAACTGTCATAATCTGAAATAGAAAGGCAGACATAAATATCAGGAATTTCACTTCATCCCTCTCAAGCTTAGTCTTAATCACCTATGATCTCTTCCACACCAGCGATTGTTTAATTAGTTGAAACAAAAAGAACTTAACCCTCATGATGCAGTAACAGAATACATTCTTCCCTCCTCTTGCTACGTTTAAATGCAGCAATAAAATGCATATGCATCTCCTCGCAGAATGTTAGGCACCACGATAGAATTTTACACCCTAGTGACAGCTGATTGGCTGGCAGACAACACGTGCCACAGTCATTATCAACAGTAATTGTCATGCAGCCTGCAGGAGGCTGACCCCAACATGTCTCGCCCTACAAGTTTTAAGGAAGACTGACTGAGTAACTGGCTGGTCTTAATGATATGCAATATATAATAATTCTTGGATCTAGGGGTTAAAGGGAGCATGACCACCTTATAGTTAAACTGCACTATTGTGATGAACACTGTCCTCAGAATTATGCACCAATGTGCTAAACAGTACATTATGCATTATTTTCTCTTGAAGGTGGTCATCTTAGGGAAAACTATATCTTAGATTAATGTCGTTACTTCACCACCAGATTTCACACATTTATTAAGACACATTTTCACAGAGTTACAGAAGAGTATTCAGTAATAAAGATTTGTGTCTCAAGGATACTAAGGGAAAGGATTGTCTGTCAGAGTGAATAATGTGAAATAAATTTAGAGAAATAAGATACACCTGCGATGATATGAACCATCCACAACGGTGGCCCACAATTTTACATGCAAAATTTACGGAAGCTGCCTACCTGTTGGTTTTACGCTTGGTTTTGGCCCTAAATGGTCATATCCGTCACTGTGGGATTTCACCTTCTCCTTAACCCCATTGCTGACTGGTATGGCATTCTTTTTGTTGCTGTTGTTACCAGGATGTTGTGGGTATGTGTAGTTAGGGTCAGTCTCACCACCACCCCCACCGCTTCCAGCTCCGCTCCCTTTCCCCGATGCACTCAGCAGTTCTAACCCTCCCAGAGATGTATTTCGTGCATGATGAGTGGAGACAGGGGGCTCTGGCAGCTCTCTGAGACTTGTTGGTCGCATGTGAGCGGAACCAGAGCTGGCTTGGCGGCTGTGCCTGGGTAAACAATCAATAAAATTTTGTAGTAATACTTAAATTCAGTGTACGAAGTCCTTAATAAATTTTCTTCTTGTGCTGGAAGAAAAATAAATCAAAAATTTGTGCTGAGGGGCAAAATGAGAAATCTAGTGTAATACAATGAGGATTCATGATGATATAATGCAATGGTGGATAATGTACATTTTAGAAGTAGATGAATGAAGAAATAAAGGTTATTTTGCCATTTTATTTATTTACTGATGAAAATCAATTAAGATTGAAAATTCTACTTAAATTCCTTCACTCTTATACATTTTTGCTTGGATATTTTGACCACAATTCTGAGTGTGTATTTCACAGAAAGAAATAAAGGTTGCTAATAAACATGAGACTTCACACACAAAAGTATTGGTTTGATCGGTATGCTTAAAGTTAACAAAATCTTGCTTACCCTGGCAGAGTAGTGACAGTCACTGGTGGTCCGCCATTGACCGCAACTGTCTCAGTCTGTGCCTTGGGCTTGGGGTCTGGTCCTTCCTCTGCTGCCTCAGCCTGGATTGTGAGAGATACAGGGTGAGTACATTAAATCTAAATTTATTTCTCAAAAACTTTCCATAATCCACTGCGGCAACCGAAAAAATTGTCTTTCCAGTGCTGATGAATGTGAATTTCTCTTTCTTGATGTAAATTTTTCTTGTGAATCCAGCTTGTCAGTGAGTTTTCTAGGACTGTCAAGAATATTATTTGTTTATAAGGAGTTTTTTAGGATCTTTTGCTCATGAAATTAAAGGAGTTTTCCAAGGTCTGGGAATTTCAGGAGGGAGTAAGCACCCTGGAAATAATTCTCTTTCACCTTTTGTTCTCATTCTTCAAATCAAACCATTAAAGTTCATGACTGGTAACCCAGGATTGTGATTAAGTGGAATAGACTGTAGTACATAGATTACTTGAAAAAACTTACTGAGGATCTCTTCCCTCCTTTTTTGGGACCATTCTGTAACTCTATGTCTTCAGGTTTCTTCTTACTACCCCTGAAATAAAACATGAAATCTTAATGTCAAATGAATTTATATTCATATTGACAATGCCTATTAGAATGCTGATAATGATAATGATGACACCGAGCTGAAATAAAGACTGTAATTCTATTTAACTGTATGTCTATATGTTAATTTGATGAAAAAAATATAATCTTTTACTGTGAAATTCTTCATAGATGGTTACGTTGTCCTAAGGTGCCAAAAAGGTTAACAAAGCCACTCCGGTTTTGACAAATCCTAGAAAACAATTTTTTTAAAAAATTATTCAATACATCACAGTTTTTCTGAAGTGAAATTTGTTTAAGGCTGCTGGCATGAATTCCATTCAATCTAAAGGAGCCAAAATTAAACACAATTTATGAAGTCTGGTAGCTTTGCCTGATCGGATTCTCAGTCACATGAATGGTGAATTTCTTTCGTTAATACTATCATGTCCTTTTTGATAGAGTGGTTTTAACAGTAAACAACAATTGGGCATTCAGATCACAGAGCATAAATTTGAGCATTTTTTACATGACTCCGAATCGGTTCTAAGGTTTTAATTCTAATGTCCTTTCAAACAGATAAAGTTATATAAGAAAAGAAAGCAAAACAAAAGAACATAATCACAGGATACAGATCTAATCACTGCTCTCATGAGTCCAAGTGGGGCAACCAATGGATCATTTATGAATTATGAAGCCAAAGAAGAAAGAAATATGACTAAGGCACTTACCCATCTTTGCAAGTACACATCAGCACCACTATCATCAGACATAGCACTCCTCCAACAGCAGCCAGTAGTGTACTCAGGCTCAATGTTTCCAAAGAGTCTTCTGCATCATCAGCAGAGGTCAAGGCCATGAGAAGACGCTGTCCCAGCCGAGCCTCATTCATGATGGGAGGGTAAATAAAATAAAGTCTGAAGTTTGCTGTCACCGAAGAATGTCTTTGTTAAAAACTGTTGCCATTATTGGCAGGAAGTGACCAGTTCTGTGACCATTCACTCCATTTTCCTGAAAGAGATACATAATAAAATATGAAGGAGTCCTTTGCATCTACAGCTGTTGCCAAATAAAAAAATGTCTTGGTAAAATGCTGTTACCAATTATTACCATATTATAATTTATATTGTCAATATTTGTGTGATCATTTTGTCATTCCCATAGCTAAGTGATAAATTGTCTGGAAGCTTCACTGAGTACAAATGAACATTCTGTGATAAGATTAATGGGAACAATAATTTCTGTGACTGTGACAGTAATCTGAGATGCAAGAGACATGACTGAATCCCAACAGTCTTGCATAACAGCGACATCTAATTCTGGAGATTAGCCACAGACTAAATGGCATGTGTTGAAACAAGAGCAGTGCTGTTCTGTTGAGAGACAGGTCTTAAACTGCCTAACTCTAGGCAACATCAGCCTAGTCTTACTCATAAATTAGCCAACTTAGTCCTATTCTTAGATTATTCTGTTTTGTCAGTGATGAAGTGTCGTGGATGGAATCAAGATGCCCCAAATGAATAGCCTTGAATCTAGAACAGATCTAGAGATCTCTGACTATGCTTATGCTTTTAATTTAAGATCTTGATCTAGTCTAGAGTCTATTCCAGGATTATGAGGATAAATGATAAACTGATAGTGATAATAGTGATAACTGATAACTGAAACTGAGATGGGTGTGGCAGGTGGCATTTAATATTCTGACCTAATTTAAATGATGAATAAAATGCATTGCAGTCTGTCTGCATTGGCTATTTATGTGTCCAAATATGCACTATAGTATGTGCATGAAATTCAGTTCCCCATCGGTCGCAACCTCAATTATTTATTATTCCGTCTAGGATTTGTTTTAAACACTTCCTTGAGACTATCGATAATTGGTTACACATTCTACTCGTTACGATGATTGCGAACCTTTCCCTTAACAGCAGGAGGCCTTTTGGATTTCGAAACAGCAGAACCAAAAGAAACAGAACATAATTTTTAGACCATCGCCTTACCTCCTGCTCAAATAAAACATTAAACGGATAATGCAATAAAGAGTAAAGGTTTTGATTCAATACGACTGATGGCCATGGTTGTAAACAAGGAAATGAAATGGAAGTAGAGCCGTATCGTAGATATTGTAAAATGAGATACAGCAGTCTATCCATACGTCGAAGTGGCATATGGCTCGGTAGACTATTCTATTAGTCAATGTTATAAAAATGATTGCTGATACCTCTTGTCTGTATGTCCTTCTTCCAGCCCTGTAAATAGAATGTGTTATTCTATAAATTCTGCTCTGGCTTTGAATGTTTTTTGTTTTTATTTTTTTTTCCATGGAGATGGAGATTAAAGTAGGCCTACTTCTGTTGCCCGATTATTTACGGGAAAGAAAAAAAAAAGGGNGGGGGGGGGGGAGGAGGGGAAGGGGGAGTCAAAGCCCAAAATAATCACAAATCTCTTGCAAAAAATAATCACCTCTCTTTTTGACTTGGTCCCCAAGTTTTCACTGGGCTGGTCCTGACCGCGTGCTAATACATAGACCTAACAAACTTTAGTTTTACAGTTATACGGCTCAAATTGTACCTGAAACTTTAAAATTGGATGCCTTGTCTAAATCACACTTTTTTTTTCCACATATTTCTACACTCCTTAAAAAGGGGGTTATTTTATATATTAGCAGATTAATTGGACTGTACACAGTCAGCAAATTAGCCTATTAATGGGTGCCTGAAACCTAAATCTTATAGTAGGCCTCTACGGAGTGTAGTGCTGTGTATCATTAGTGGAGGCCGACGCAACGTGTAGTTGAGCACAAAGAATGAGAGAGACGGAGAAGAGACGAAAAAGATAGAAAAATATTTTTTCCTACTGTGAATATCATAATCAATCAGCGGCGGAAATTGTTAGAACTGACAAAATGGATTTTTAAAAATAGAGTCAAAACAAAGAGTGGCAAGAAATAAATAAAAAAAATTATCATTCGTGTATATCAATCATCAGTGTTTCATTTTTTAAAAAAAGGCAAAATACCCTCATTGTGAAGTTGTGTCCGGAAGACTGTGACAGCTGAAGATATCACTGCCTATAGCCAGGTACTTGGTTTATGGAATGGTTGACTGAGTCAAAATGGAACAATTTCCAAGAGATCTGTAGCATATACCCTTGTGTGATTCAAAACCACAGTCTTTATATTTGAAGCTGACTGTGTTGTCTTAACTTGTTTGTTTGACGTTTTGTGATGGGTATCCTCAGTTCATTGACATAGTGACAGTGGCTCAAAAGAATGGGACCTCCAATCCCCATCTCTCCACTTCACATTGTGAGAATCTTTCGTGTTGTGAGCTCAGTTATGCCCCTGGCCTATCCCATCAAAGTTTTGCAACCTGCACTATGGAACTGGTGTCCTGTAATGGGCTTAATTTGATGTCGTGTTGATTTTGCACCTCATTTCCTTCACCGCATCAACTCTCTCTGTCCTCAGTAACCGCATCATGGGAAAAGCCACTTTAAGACACGCAAGTAACGTTATTAATGTGTTATTATTTGGTTGGGTGGTTGGTTGGTTGGTTACTTATCTAGCAATTTATAGTCCCCTAGAGTGATCACCCTATTCGGAGACCTCTAAAATAACCCAGAAATAATTTCCCTGTAAAGATGAAGAGTATTGGGAATAAGTTTTAAAAAAAATATTTGTAGTGTATTATTATTATTTGTTGGGTTATTATTTTACTTTATATATTTGTTATATTCAATACATGATAAAGACAAGTAGATTACCTTAACAAATAGTAAGTAAGCTTAGTAAGCCTATCAATTTTGTGATTTAAAGCAGGACTTTATGTGATAATAATATTCTTCAGTTGCTGTTAGTGTTTAATAAGCGAATGAAATCTTTTATTTAGTAGTTTACACGGCCCAAAAAAAAAAAAAAACCACAAAAAAGTGTGAAATAATTCCCTTCCTTGTTCTTACCCTTCCCTCTACCTCTTTGTCCCAGACACTCAAAATGATGAGTGTCAAATTATCCTCTTTCTATTTTTGACGTTTTTTTTTTTTTAAATCTCTTTCAGTGGGGCCTGTGGGCCGGCGGACTAGTCCCGCAAACCAGGAAACTGTACAAACATGGGTCCCCTAAAATCTGGAAAAGTCGAGCCTTACTTTTACTCAAGACTTTTCCTTTCACTCTCACTCGAAGTCACAACAATCTCTAAGCCTAAAGTGTATTATACATGAAATATTCAGAAACGTTTAGGGCTAACGATCTTTAAGAACTTTTTTTGATTAAAAAAAACAAAAAATCAAATATCCTTATCCAACAACTGAAAAGAAGGTATTTAGAGTTTAAGGGAACGTGGCTTATGTAAACAAAAAGGATGCCATATACTTTGGGATGTGTCGTTGGGAAAGCATTTCCAGTGAGTAAAACAAAATGCTGGAAAGAAGTTGCAGAAGTTCATGAAGCGCAACTTTCAATTTGTTCATTGTATTTTTGTATTGTGCTTTCAGCAGACACTCTCTGCATTGCAGGTTTCCCAAGTCCTGGGTAAGATGGTTAGAAATAAATCATAGACCAGAAAAGAACCAAAAATTTAAGGTAGGGGGGAAGGGGGTTGTGGTGTGGGTGAGGGGAAGAGAGAACTTTAGGCTACTGAAGAAGTAACGATTTAGAAACGACAAACAAGCAAACAAACACACAAACAAACAACACAAAAGTAGCTTGCATGGGGAGAAAGTCCACAGCATAAAGTCTCCCCCACCCCAATCCACCCCTGCAGAACATTTCATAATACAGTCAACCCTGGTTAAATGCAGAACTTTGGGAGCATGAACGTTTGCGATGATCCAGCGTCTTCATATTATTATGTTAAACAAAACAAAGCAAAATAATTATACTGAATATTCGAAACTGTCGCGAATAGGCGGATGTAACAATAATAGTAACAATAACAATAACAATAAGTTTATTGAGCTCAGACAACTATCTGTTGTAAATGAGCAAAATAACAATATTTTTAACAAGCAATTTACATTCT
>JAWQUT010000091.1:588455-616929 GCA_033807755.1 Ellobium chinense | reverse complement strand
GTAACTGAATCTGAATTCTTGGATTCATTCTGGAGAATGGAACTCTTTATTTTGCTCTGTGATATTTTTGACCTGAGCAGATTGCAGGAACGTGTGGATTTGTTCCCTGTTTAAAACAAAGATGAAATAATTTTGAGGGTGTTCTGTCAGTCTGTCTGTCTGTCTGTCTGATTGTGAGTGTCTCTCTCTGTATCTGTCTCTCTTTGTTTCTCTGTCTGTCTGTCTGTCTGTCTGTCTGTCTGTCTGTCTGTCTGTCTCTCTCTCTCTCTCTCTCTCTGGCTATCTGTTTGTCCGTCTCTCTCTCTTCCTCTCGCTAAACCTGGCTGCGTCAACTAAATGGCGTACAATGATTTTTGAGTAACGAGACGACTCTTTCTCTTGCAGCTCGCCGCGTTGCCCTCCAAGCTCAGTAAAACACACACCCTCGATCACACCACGGAACAATGCGCCGAGCAATGTGTCCCAGATAATTCATCCCCCTGAAGGCCATCCCGCTGGTGAACCTGACCCATCTGAAAAGGCAAGCTCAGTTTCGCTCTTGTCTTTCAACGCTCAGACAGTGACCGCTGACGGCAGGGTGATAGAGCCCAGCTCAGTACCGCCACGCCGCCAGTTTCCGGCCATCCGCCAAGATACGTCTAGGCCTGCACGAACGAGTAAATCATTTCACAGCCCATCAGCCACATCGAAAGGCATCAGTCCTACGGAAAGCCAGGGCTCCAGTCCGGCAGATCGAAATCTTCTCTTCATACCCAGATGTGGTAGTTTGAGACCCCATCCCGTTTCATCCATATCGTCAAAATGTAAATTAAAGTTGATGAACCTAAGCGAGTCCGGATCGCACCCAGATAGCCCCCGTGTTGAAGAATTACATGAACAGCTTAAATCCAACTGTTCTGAGACTAAATTGCGTTCCCAGCCACATGTGTCTTCAAGGCAGATGACGCCAGATCTACCCGATATATTCCGGCATGACGCTAAAAGTCTGAGAGATAAAAACAATGGACGGAGATTAGCCAGAAAGCAAGTCTCCCTCGACTTATCGCTCATTCTTGTGACAGAGGCCTCTAGCAATGCACCGCCGAAAGAAGAGGAAAAAGGGAACACGGAGACTGGTGACTGCGGGGGAAAAGGTGACGAAGATTGTACGGAGGTCACTCTCTTGCCAAGTCTCAACCGCTGTCAGATCTCGAATCCAGCAGCGAGAGAGCGCACAGAACAACAGGAAATACCAACGTACTGCTGCGGCTTTGCTCGAACAAATCTATCAGATGACTCACCGAAGATGGCGAGCAATCACATCAACAAGTGTGAACGAGATCGGAGAACATCGGTAGCACCAAAGAAGCCCAGAGAAAGAATATCCTTCAGAAAAGGTGATGGACCCTTGTCCAGTCGTAGGAAAAAGAAAAACTTCCATCGCCCAGAAGCGTGTAGAAGCAATCCAGCTCTAAAATTCCTTCAAGCGGAGATGCAAAAGCAGGAAAGCTTAAAATATCATCTCCCAGAAACCAAAAACAATAATCAGAAATTGAATTCTTCGATTACATCACTGAAAAAGAATATAAAACAGGATTTAAAATCTCACCGCCAAGAGCGGATGAAAATTGACAAGTATCTAGAATACATTCGTGCAGAACTTAAGAGTACACACCAGGAATTACACTCTCCCAGAACAGACTTGGATAGTAGTGATCCAAAACTGAAATCTCCTACGGAGCCAAAGGAAAATAATCGTACTTTGAATTCTCTTCACACACGACTTACTTGTAGTGACCAAAATTCAAATGATCGTTATGCAGAACCAAAGAGGAGTAAGCAACGTTCAAATACCTCGGGTACAGAGCCGGAAACGGGTCATCTAGAATTTAAGTTCCTGCTTACGAAATCGAAGAAGATGAATCAAAATTTGAAATCCTCTCACACAGAACCGAAAAATGATATTAACCAGGGGCCAAATTTCCTTCTTATCGAACAGAAAAAAAATAATAAAGATTTGAAACCCTTTCGTTCAGAACCAAAAAGTGCTAACCAGGGTCCAAATTCCCTTTGTACAGAAGCAAAGAAAAATAAACAAGATTTGAAATTCCATCTTACAGAACCGAAAGGTAGTAACACGAGGTCAAATTCACCTCGTATAGAACCGAAGAAAAGTAATCAATATTTAAAATCTCTTTGTACAGAACCAAAACACAGGAACGAAGAGTCAAAGATTTCTCCTGCACAACATCATAAAACGAATCAAGATTTAGAATCGCTTCCTTTAGAGACAAAAGGGAATAACCAGCAGTCATATTGCCTTAACATGGAATCGAGAAGCAGTATCCAGGAACCGAAGCCTACTTCCACAGAACAGAAGCAAAACAGTGAAAAGACAGCAGGGCAAACAGATCAAAAGAAACTGACCACGACGTACGCTCCGATATCCAATACGATGTCCTCACTGGATCGGCAAGACGAGCCATCCTATTACGACGTGTACTGGAAGTTTGCAAATGAGAAGCCTCTTCCCACAGCAGCTGTCCCCAAGAAGCCACAGGTAAGCCACGCCTTCGGTAGAAGTATCGGCAAGGCTCTTGAAAGCAAGGAGGACGACAAAAAGATGAGGAAAAAGAAGGGCTACGTGTCCTACCCTGAGATGATGTCGAGACCGACAGCGCTCCTGGAGGAGCAAACCATCGAGAATCTTATTGACGCAGTCAGTTTCCGGGGGTGGAGTCACTAGAGGCAACAACCAATCAGTAGTTTGGGGATTGTTGTTGCTAGAGGCAACAGCAAATAAGCTGTCTTCGGTGTTGAAGTTACTAGAGGTAACAGCCAGTCAGCAGATTCCGTAGGTGGATCTACTAAATATAACCGCCTATTGCAGATTCAGTTGGTAGAGTAGCTGGAGATAACTGCCAATCAACACTGTCCGGGATTAGAATTACCAGAAGTAACGACCAACAGGCGGATTCAGTGGGTGGAGTTACTATATGTTACAGCCAATCAGCAGTTTCCGGTGTTGGGGTTACTAGAAGTAACGACCAATCAGCAGATTTAGTAGGTAGAGTTACTAAAGCTAACAGCCAATCCACATTTTCCTTAGGAGGAAGTTACTCTATCCAAAGGTAACAGCCAATGGCAATATTCCGTTCGTGTGGTTACAGAGGAAGCGGCCAATCAGTTGCTTTCGTGAGTTGGGGTTAGGGGTGGCAGTGAAGGCGAGGACCACTAAAGGTAACAACTAACTTCAAAGAACTTCTCGTGGAGACACAGACGTTTGTAGTAGAAAGAAAGTGAGCGAGATTTCACGTGACGCCTTGTCATGTCGAGACATCTCTTTCCAAACCGCAAATCAAGAGAGCACTTGAACGTTTGTAAGTATATATTTTATATATAGATGTGTGTTTGTGTGTATGTGTGTGTGCATGAGTATAATTATGTGTGTTTGTGTGTATGTACGTGTGTGCGTGTGTGTGTGTGTGTGCGTGTGTGTGTGTGTGTGTGTGTGTGTGTGTGTGTGTGTGTGTGTATGCGAGTGTGAGTATACCCTGATAATACCTCGTTCAATATAACCCCACTGTGGACTGATATAATATTATAGGACTCATGAGGTGGTGGTTCATAAGCAAAACATGGGTCTGGTGCTACCAGCTGACTTCCAGATGTGACGTCGACAGCCGTGGGACTTAGCACGAATCATCAAAGTCTGCGACCAAAATCCGAATGACTCTACTATTTTATGAACACTCGGTTATAGACAATGACGGCNAAATCGATTCATCAGACTATTTACTGACCACCCACTCAAATAGTGAAACATTCAGTCGGACCATTACTCATTCAATAAATCAAACAGACAACCAATCAACTGTTCAGTCGATTAACAATCGGTGGCACAGTCAATCAATCAAACAATCAATCGATCCACCAACCGATCAGTCGATCGTCAGGCCTATCAATCAATCAGACAATCGGCTGATTAATCAGCTTAAGAATAAGAAGTTCAAACGATATTCCAATCAAGCAACCATGCAATCAGTGAATCAATCAATCACTCAATCAAGGGATCGTGAAATTAACAGTGGATCAGTCTCCCCATTCTATTTATAAGTTACTCTATGCAAAGATAACAGCCAATGGCAATACTGTATTCCGTTCGTGTAGTTACAGAGGAAGCGGCCAATCTGTTGCTTTCGTGAGTTGGGGTTAGGGGTGGCAGTGGAGGCGAGGACCACTAGAGGTAACAACTAACTACAAAGAACTTCTCGTGAAGACACAGACGTTTCCAGTAGAAAGAAAGTGAGCGAGATTTCACGTGACGCCATGTCATGTCGAGACATCTCTTTCCAAACCGCAAATCAAGAGAGCACTACTTGAAAGTTTGTATGTATATATATATATAGATGTGTGTTTGTGTGTATGTGTGTGTGCATGAGTATAATTATGTGTGTGTGTGTGTGTGTGTGTGTGTGTGTTGTGTGTGTGTGTGTGTGTGTGTGTGTGTGTGTGTGTGTGTGTGTGTGTGCGAGTGTGAGTATACCCTGATAATACGTCGTTCAATATAACCCCACTGTGGACTGCCATAATATTATAAGACTCATAAGGTGTTGGTTCATAAGCAAAACATGGGTCTGGTGTTACCAGCTGACTTCCAGATGTGACGTCGACAGCCGTGGGACTTAGCACGAATCATCAAACTCTGCGACCAAACTCCGAATTACTCTACTATTTTATGAACACTCGGTTATAGAGAATCAAGGCTATTGTGGGAATGATTGACACCAGTGACCGTTGGTATAAATTTTGCGTTGATTTGCGCACCGCGGTAACTACGATGAACGCTTCACTTCTCTGCGATGTTTTCGGGAGTTCCCGTTCTTACCGCAGGACGCATCTTTACGCAATGATTTTGCATACGACCACAAGACTGGCAAAAAAAAAAAGAACATGTTTGAGTGATCTTGCCTGCTGACGTAATACTATCGTGGAATATCATGAGCAGGTTTTGCGAGAATGAAGTTGTCAATAATCTGCTAGGCTAGCAAGAATGCAGACGAATCTCATCATGATGGAAGTAAGAAGTGCCTGTACGATCAAAACCATTTTATGCACTGGAAGGAGTTGAGAGAACGTTGTGTGATGTAGACTGCTGGGGTGATATTGTGGATAGATTACAGAACCAAACTTTTCTAGGATATGAGAGTTCAAGAATCTACTCGCCGTATGCACAATCTTTGCGCACTGGCAGTAACGATGGGAAACCCCGAAAACATCAATGGTGTTTCCCATGGTTACCGCTAACGCGCGATGTTAGGTTGTACTGAGAATACGGCCTTAGATCTGTCATCAAGATAACATATTCACTACATCATTATGATTTCATCAACTTTGTGAGAGCTGATGAAAATGTACGTGTACCACTTTAATCGGAAGAAACATTATTTATCCTTGTCTTGAGGATATACGGCACTTTACTGAGGTGGTACATCTAAAAAGATCACGTAGAATACTGATTTTTAGTAATGGTAAGTGCACCGATGGCACTTCCATATAATTATAACACAGAGCTTGAGCATTAACAATGGGTTCTCTTACCATTGTAAAAATCATATCAATGCACTGTGGCCGTATGCATATAATCCATACGTTAGTTAACGCATTACTGTAACCATGGGAAACTCCCAAAACATTAGTAGTGTTCACCGTGGTTAACGCAAAACATTAATTAAGTGTAGATTATGCTTCGGCCACTGATACTGAATGCACCTTTACTTGCGCTCAACACGCAGAATTAATTTTAATTCTTGTAAGAGATCCCATCGTTAAGGTACAAGCTCTCTAACAGCCCTTCTGATTGTCACACATTTTACGTGAAGATCTGGGCACACTCGTGCTGAATAGTGATTGTTTTCTGTCAAGTGGTTCTTTAAGGGTGATTAAATGGGAACATCTAGCTGTAATCTTGGCGCCTTGTTTCATCCCTGTATTTGTGATGAGGTGTTTACAGTAGAGACACGCGCATAAAAAAAAAAGATTAAAAAAGCTAAGTAGAGAAATGAGCTATTTGTCACAACGATGCGAAAGAGTTTCCTTAATTACAGCAGCGAAACCTCTCGCATTGGACTGGTTGTGATTTTCTGTTAAGAACATAAAAATGACCAAAACTGTCCAAAAAATGTCACTGCTGTAAAACTGGTGATATTATAAAATAAAGTAGATATAAAATCCGACGATTAACATTTTAGTTACTACAGAATCTCCTGTGACTTTCGTCGATGCGGAAGAAAGCACCCTTCAGCACTTAGGTATGCAGATTGCTGTGCAAAATTTGCGAGTTAGGAAGGGGTAATTAATGTGCTCAAAAATAGTATGAATTTATTGAGATTTCAAGTAATGATATCTATTCCTTGTACAAAATGTCAATGTATATGAATATTCATCAATATTAAAAGTATTCTTATGACAAATGCTATAATAATGATATATTTATCCTTCTCATAGCCCTCTATGTTGTTTTCCTATATCATCACCATCCTCAACGTTAGCAAACTGACAAAATGAATTAATGCAATACTAGTGTCACTGATATTTAACAGGGAACCCATTAACGAAGGCGTTAAAACAAAATGAAGCCATACACGACCTTGCGCATTAACGATGAGATCTCTTACCATCTTAGGAATCAGATTAACTCTGCATGTTGAACGCTAATAATGGTGCGTTCATGGTGGTAAGAGATCCCATCGATAATGCGCAGCTCTCAGTTGTCTAGCAATCTGGGGCTATGGTGTGCATAATCCTAACGTTAGTTAACGCAATGCGCTAGCCACGGGAAACTCCCAAAACGTTAGTAATGTTCACTGTAGTTAACGCAGTGCGTTAATTACTGATGGATTATGCATACGGCCACTGGGATCTAATTGCAAGCGTATTACCGCGCACTGCAAACATGTGCAATTTCGTGCGCAGTCAGGGCGAGCTTTTGTCTCTGTTTTGTGTCGACTCTCTCTCTTATTGGTCCTCTTGCTTGACGCCACGCCACTACCTATACTGTAACGCAATGATTTGACTTCCGTGTTTCAAGAGAACACGTGCTTCAAAATCAGGACGTCATGCATTAGAAACAAAGTATTAAAACGCTGTATAAAATTAGTGAAGAGTCTACGGATTTCCTTCATTGTTTTTATCATCAGTATCGTATTGAATAAATCATAAGCCACCGCACAGCAATAGTAATGTCTTGCCCATTTTTGTGACCTTCATATGACTACTTGTCAATCGGTCAGTCAGTCTATCAGTCAATCGATCAGTCAATGGGTCAGTCAATCGATCAGTCAATGGGTCAGTCGATCGATCGGTCGGTAAATCAATAAAATCAGTAAACCAATCACTTTAACAATCAATCAATTAGTTTATTTGGTATTCAGATCAAACAACAAGCAAGATTATTGGTAAACTATCGGTATGGGATCAATCGTGTGTACATCCCATAATACTGTCATGCCGAAGAGAGGTACTGATATGACCACCTACTTCCCCTGTGAAGGACAAATTGACAGATGCTAAAATATATCCTTCCCCATATAACCAGACTGTTTGCTGAAGACCAGATGTTACTACCTGTAATAGTATTTTTTTGTTGCTTTTTTGAAATTGTAAGGCATACATCCATTCCACAAACTTAAAAAAACTACCAAAAACTTTTTATGAAGCATTCATGTAAATACAAATAACAGTAAATAATATTTGTTCGTTTTAAGTGCCAGTAACATTTTCAATATTCCCAAGATTCGGAGATTTTTGACAAGGAAGACAAGCTGGAATAATGGGGTGGGCTAGGGTTACAGTCTAGAGTAAATTCATGAGGATATCTTGACATTGTAGATGAACACTTCAGCAAGTCACATCGGCGTGTTTTCTGACAGCAAACCATTTAATACGTGTATTAATAACACTTTCACACATTAAAAAGTCTCATTCGAACTTGGAATTGCCAACGTTTTTCACAGACATGTAAGTCGTGTACAAGAACGTCCCTTGATTTCCTTTTCATCATTTCAAAGACGAAGCGAGGATAAAGCAATCATCGTGTGTCTGTCCAGCAGCCAGCCAAAAGTGAGGATTTTGTCGCTAAAGTAGGAACTGAAAAGATCACTGGGATCATCCGATAATGAATGTTTGTTTGCTGCAGACATCGAGAATAAAATCATGTCTGCAGGTATACAAGAATATTGGTTTCAAAGGCAGCTGGTTAGTATTTATAGAAACATTTGCATGTTTGCATGGTAAGTCAAATTAACTGTATATGAAAAATTGCTCTTCAGTCAGAATTTCCCTAGAATTTTTGTTTTCTCATCGCAAGAGGGTGAGGCCCCTGCCATTTCAAACGAGTACATATCAGACCAGAATAACGACAGGTCAAACCTTTCTTTCACTAATGGCAGTAATGTCGTAAACCTTTTATAACATACCAGTAACTTGATGTGGTCAAAAGGCGACACAGACTTCATTTTGCGTGGCTGAAAGAGTGAAAGACACAAATCAAAGGAGACACTTTCTAACACCACCGGAGGCCTTTCCTGGTTCTTTTGTTAGTACTGCTTTTATTTGAGAATTTATAATGATTGTCTTCAGGCTCCGTAATATAAAACTTCCATCAAACAATGCAGTACTTAAGATGATTAATTCAATCACTCACTAATGCAAAGGTTACATTATTCAATCACTTACGTTTCGTGTCTTCCGCTCAGCATCGCCACGCTGCGCCAGTGAACAACACTCAACGCGACCAAGTTTAATACATTGCTTCTCTCGCCTTTGCTGCGCACGGAGCAGAATGCGCATCGAAAGATGCATGTCAGTAGTGTGCTTCACCCCTTACGTTTACACATTTAGAACGCCCCACACTCAACACGATCTTGTCCAGTTCATGAATAGAAATGACATAATTATACCCAGTACTAAAAGTAAAATTTACTGAGATTCAAACAGTTTTACAAATCAGCATCCATTGCACAAGTACACCAAACAGTAGGAACATGAAAATCATGGCTAAACCCGGAAGTAAAAAAATTCCATATCAGCCAATGAAAGAGAATGTTTCAAATCACTTCAGCCAATCAGAGTCCTCGGTAAATTTTGTTTTGATTGTGATTCCCCCAAGGAAATTTGTGTATCAAACAAATCCAGAAGCAAGAGATGTATCAGTCAATAAAACTAAGCATTTCAGATACATTAGCCAATCACAATTGTCGAAGATTTTGATTCTATCACTGACGTTCTTCTTCTACCTGCTAGTTTATTTATATGCAATTGCGACAGATAATCCAAATCAGGATACAACACCAGAAAGAACTTTATTAGTGTTGCGACTTTATAAAACACTGGCCTTCATTGGCCAAAAATAATTTCTTTACTTCAGGGTTTACATATGAATTATACACGTATTACAAATCCACACAAACACGCCTGTAAGCATAACAAATCTGATAGATTAAACAAGAGCATTGCCCTCGGTTTTATTTCTTCATAATTACTCACCTACATCTCTGGCAAAATGACAGGTCTTCATACAAACCTGCATAGTTATCTAGACAACATTACCAACACATAAACTTTGTGAAATCATCGTTACTACAAAACCTTAATTAGTTATGAAGTTATTTCTAATCATCGCCTTTTGCAGAAACTAGCAGAATCACTTCTTTCACTTCCATCTAGTAGCAACACTTTGTGCTGGTTAATTAGACCATTTACCTATTGGACCTTTAATGGTCCCGAGGCAAAATCCAGCGCAAAATTATGCCTAATTAATCAGCAGGGGAGAGAAGTGCTTACATTATTTGTTCTCATACACATAAATATGACTTGTGTCCCCTCCTAGTCCTGACGTGCTTCACTATATTATTATTATTCTGTCACACAGCGCCAGGACATGGGGACAACACAGCAGTAATAATAATCAGTAATCATAATAATACTAACAATAGTTAATAATGATGTCTTTTCTTTTAAAAGAAAAGCCATTCTTTAGATTTCAAACGTCTTTCAGTTAACAAATGTCCAGTCTCAGTTAACATTATGCACGATACTATAAACATTCTCAAATGAACAAAATACACCACTTCAGTGTTTTAATACACTGTACAGTATACTTGACACGAGGCACATAGTAGAAGATTATTGTATCACATTAGTCATCATGTCACACACGATTTAGCTTAGAACTGGCACAAATTCTCAAGATACTCAGTGGAGATCACATAATGATCATGGTCTCAAAACATAGAATGGGCATATTCGGACGCAAAAATCATAATTATTCGCCAAATTACTGATCACAGATTCGGATTCCATAAGTCCAGTGTTTAACGCTCAAATTTCCAAATTCGTAGACTAGTTCGTGTTGCAAAGACACAGAGCACATTCGAAGTGGGGTCACAGTGCCTTGCATTTCATTGGCTGTCCCCTGACCTGAATTCTAATTTCAAAATGTTCGGATTCCGGGATAGGCGTTCTGCGAGTATGAAGTTCGACGAATTCGGGTTAGCAAATATGCGAACCTCAAACATTTGCCCATCCGTACTAGAAAGTAGATGAGGGAATGGGGAAAAGTTTACCTTCTGGTCGTTATGGCAACATCCAAGAACTAGCCCACGCCGTGCTTGATTTAAGATTTAGAGGTAGAGACAGAGGTACAGTTAGGGAAGAAAAAGCACCTTTGGGACAGTCCCTAGACAACTAAGAACTTGCACGGTAACGATGGGATCTCTTACCATCGTAAGAATTACATTAGCGCATCGGTGCGGGATGCATCTTTAGTAGCAAAGAGCATGCAGAGTTAATGACAGCTTGAGCATTAACGATGGGGTCTCTTAAGATCTTAAGAATTGCATTCGTGCTTTGGTGCTGAATGGATCTTATGTGGTAATCAACATGCAGAGTTGATATAATTCTTACGAATTGTTGATGCGCAAGTTGTCATGATCTAGGGATTCGCTAATGTGTGCTTTCTCTTTCAATATCCTGAATTTTAACTCTAAACCAAGAACTGGGTGAGGGTGTTCTTGAGAATATGTCATTGTCTTATATTGCCCATGGCTAAGAGACGTTTCCGAGTGGTAAAAGTTCCCATCGTTAATGCGCAAAGTCTCTATTTATGAGATTTTTCTTCTCTTTGGCAGTTATCATAATAATGATAAACAATAACCGTATACACGAAAGTCTTTATGATTTTAATCTCATTTTGCACAGAAACCTTTCGGCATTTACCGCTTTATGACACAATCATACCATACAAAAAAATTCATTCCAAAAGATGCAGCTAGACTAGGCCTATGTCACACTTGCTTCAAAAGTTCTTCGCCATATGTGCACAGAATTCTGAAAGGAAATAAGAAACATAAAGATTAGAGCTTTCTTCATATTTTCACCGTCTCAATACATTGAGTGAAAATGAAATGCAGAGGAAGATACGGGTTACATATTTTGACCTCTGTGTCGCAGAATACTTGTTATACTATGATTTACATTATTAGTCATACATTTTGTAACAATACACACAAAATAACAATATACTCATACCAATACCTTCATCATTTGCAGTGTGAATAAATGACATAAATTTTGACAAATGCATTGCTCATCGCCGCGGTGCAGCGCCCTGATACCCCAGATCCATAGCCAGAGACAAGCATTCATTTGCTCGTGTTCAATGAGAAATGGCAGTAACAAGTGCCTTTCTCAAGATGTCCCTCTAACTTAGCAATTCACACACAATTTATGTACTTAAATATCAAATGATAACTAAGTGAAAATACACCTGTGCAGATGATCGTTAATTTTCCTCCCAGTGACACTGTCAGCAATAGAGAACTTTTATTTTCAAGTGGTGATCTTTTATGAACCTTCAGAGCAGAGATAATAAGCACGTTCATATGGCATTTCCTGGTGTTATCATCATATTGCATATTACAAACTCGAATCAGGTGTCAAATTCACTCTAGATCTAATTCACTACGTGAGTTAAGATAGTGTAAAGCAAGAAATATGTCACAGTGCATGCCTCGTTCTGCCGTAACAGTCCATAAAAGCTCTCTGCTATTTGTGAATTTCGATACAGTGTCATCTCACACATTTTAAAACTCTGGTCTAGTCTGTTTATACTGTCTTAGAAACAATCGTAATATGACGCTGGAACGCTTCGTTCAAACCTCCATCCATAATACATGTACAGGTATAAACTGGCTTTGACACGGCCATACTTCCTGCGGTAGGAAATTGAGAACTTATGCATTAACGATGAGATCTTTACCATCGAATTACATGGATATTGCATTATTGAACTCTACTAAGGCTGCATTCAGCACTGATATGCTAATGCAATTCGTACAATGGTAAGAGATCCCATCGTTAACGCGCAAGCTCTCAAATTATACGGTTTTTCTTCTTTTCAGTAGTGACCATGACGTCATACCCTGATAGTCAATTTTCCCGTCCCGATTCGTGTCAGCTTCTTTCATCATTTCCATGACTTCCTCGTCCGTCATCTTGTCCCCTGTTGGACATGGAGATCATTGTCAATATTGTTGTCGTCGATGGCATCGTCATTATCATCATCATGATCAAGATAATTTTAAAATCAGAAATTGGTAGAATTGTCGTAAGTGGTTGCGATAGGGTAAAAAATGAATAAGATTAA
The DNA here is from genome assembly GCA_033807755.1 of Ellobium chinense. Lineage (NCBI taxonomy): Eukaryota > Metazoa > Mollusca > Gastropoda > Ellobiida > Ellobiidae > Ellobium > Ellobium chinense. The sequence goes on along the minus strand of JAWQUT010000091.1, from coordinate 604,244 downwards.
AGCAAATTTTCATTCTTGAAAGCCTTCTTTAGGCATAAGAACTATCATCATCATTACGATTTAAAACAATGATTTTTTTTTTTAAATTTCGTGATACTATAACTTACAAAGAATTTAAAAATAGCACATCAATTTATTTAATATTATATCATTACGTTGATGATGATAATAAAAAAAAACAGCATCAAATAACGTGGTGTCGTATTGATATCATCTTCATCATCAGAAGAAACAAATATTTAGAAAAAAATGTTCTTATACACCTTGAGTCAAGATCCGAGCTAAATTTCAAATTTTAATTTTACATGTGGTCTCGAATCTCAAATTTAAAAGTAATGTCATCTAAAAGTTCTCACAGTGTTTATGATTGTGAAATCCCTCCCATAAAGAAATATGTAATGAATATCAAATGATTAAACACACATAAAATGAGGAAACATAAAGTTTGGGAAAAAATGAATAAAAAGAGATATAATTAGTTTAAACGTGAAAACACAACACTGCTTATCAGATAAGTAGATCTATTTGTTTCTTTCTTATGAAAATAGATTCATGTGTGAGTCTAAATATCTGTGACACTGGTAATGCCATGTTGTCTTGAGAAGACACAAAATACAGTGTCACAAAAGTTGTGTAAGAATAAGCCTACACTAGCATAATCTGCAGTTTGGAAATTTTGGTCCCCACAATTTTAGAACAGCATCTTTTCTCCAAACATTTCTGTTTCATACTAGAGATTCCAGATTCGTGCTTGGATGACACCTGAACATTATTATGTTTGATCGGAAGACAGTACAAAATCTATCCTTAGAACAGATTACGCAGAATATATCCTAGATTTGTGAACCTGACCAAAAATGATTTTTCATTCTTTAATTCCTGATTTTCTAATCTTAATCTCCTTAATCTAAAGTTTGGGTTAGAGACTTCGGAACAGATGTGGTCATCTGTGGGAAATCCTTGTCGTTAGGGAAATCTAGTTAGCTTGCTCACACCTCTTGAAACGAAATGAAGTATCTGTATGCCATTTGAATGCTGCAGACTATTAAAGGAGACTTGTATAGGAGACTTAATCAAATGCCCGTAGAGAAAATAATGGTTGGACTTTTGTCATTTCTTATGCACTGGGATCATTAGGGCATCGCAAGCCACAATTCCAGGAATCGTTACCTCCGATTTCTACGTTTCTATTGTCAGAGGTATATGACTGGCTGATATAGTCTGTTAAATTGGCTTTCATTGGCTGATGCATCTTTTACTTACACTATAAGTTACAGAAATAGATTTGGTGACCTAGTCACCTACTATTTTGTTTACATTGATTGTAAGCTTTATTGCAGCTGATTAATTAAGAACGATCTCTGAGAAGCAAATCAAAAAAAAAAAAAAAATGAAAGCGTGTCCATAACCTAAAGTATGCAATTCTAACAAAGTCTAATGAACTTACCAAATGTCTTCATAAATGTTTTGAACTCCTCTGCGTCAATGTAGCCGTTCTGATCTGTGTCAAACATTTCAAACGCTTCTTTCATCTCCGACCCAAACTCGTCCGCTGTTGGTTTCGATAAATTGTTGTCTATCACATACTTCTCAAATTCTGAGAATTCAATTGTTCCGCTTCCTGGAAAAGAATGAGAACAATCTTACTAGCTTGTTAAAGAAGAAAATATCGGTTATAATGATTTTAAATCTACAACTTTCTGAAGATGGCTTTATAGTTGAAACCTATTTATTTTAGAAATATTGCTGTAATTCCTAGCCATAAGTTCCAGCTCTGCCTCTGTTGAATGATAATGTGAGCTTGAGTTAGTACAAATGATTGTGTATCTGAATTTTTTGGAGAGAATGTGTGAAAGATAGAAAGTAAGATCTTCAACTTTGTCAAGCGCTTAGAGCTCATTTATGGGGAGTGGGCGCTATATAAATATTCTTTAGTATTATTATTATTATATTCATCACTGTGAAATTTTTGTCATTTCTCGGCTTAATCCACCATCAGCTGACTTTGACAAGTCTTTTTACGCTGCAAGGCATTTTAAAATTGCCATTTACTGTTATATAATTATTATTATCTGTCTCAATCATAATACATACAATAGAGAAATATGCATCATACAGATAAATAAACAATATTATTACAGTTATAATATATACAAGAAATCATTGCTATGCGTCGCGGAAAGAACCCACAAATCCCAAACATTTTCAAAGTTTATAACTTATTGTCAGTTGAATACTATAACGCAATGAGTGTTATTTTCCTGGGTTATCAGAACAAGCTTTATCAAAAAAGAACAAAAGATAATAAAGTTATTGGGCGAAATTAATTTTCAAATCGTTCAAATCTATTGACAGTTTTCCTCAACACTTTAACTCTGTGGGTTGGTTCATTATTGATCTTAAGTATCGATATGTAGCATAATTTATATGAAATTCCGAGAATTCATTTCCTCAAAACTTTCCCCCCAAAATCGAGCCTCTCCGTCTTTTCTCCTTCCCGCTCCACTCTGGTGCGGTCACTCACCATCTTCATCCAACTCATTAACCACCTCTGTGACCTGCTTGTCTGTGAAGACCATGAACTGGGACTGGAGAAGCATCTTCATCTCGTCCAGGGACAATTTGCCGTCTCCATCCTCGTCAAGGATCTGGAAGGCTTCCTTGATTTCTGGGAATGACATGTATAATGATGCAAGGTCAGTTTGGCATGGAGAATATTTACAGACAAGTCCACTGTGGGTGGGTGGCGAATCTGCTATCTACAATACACTTGTGATAGGGACGGGGGAGAATAGTAGCTGTGACGCTACTCACCACTCATCATGCAGTATAAACTGTTGGTTTAAGTCATTCACTGCATCCTCATTCTTCCTTTCGCTCTTTCCTCTTTCCTTTGCAACAGCCTTTCCCAAATTTTCTCCAATTAACCTGCCTTGAGTAGATCTGTGTCAGCACATTACCTCCGAGTGAAAAGAAACTAGACGATTCAGGCTGCATTTTTCTTTTTGTTTATGTGAATTCCTTTCGCGGTATAGTCTCCAAAATAAAAAAAAAAAAGACGTCTTCCTGGTTGGAGGTCGATTTGCAAGATACATTCCCTTTATCAGACAAAAAGACAGAGAGACAGAGAGACAGACAGACAGACAGACAGACAGACAGACAGACAGACAGACAGACAGACAGACAGACAGACAGACGGACAGACAGACAGAGAGACAGACAGACAGACAGACAGACCGACAGACAGACAGGGCAGGCATGCAAGCTGATGAATTAAAGATATTACCATGGCGTTTTGAAATTCTTTACTAACCTTTTCTCTCTGCCTCTGATATAGTTCTTTTCTCTTCGGTATCCTGAGGATAGCACGAAAGTAAATTTATGGTGCGAACGCACAAACGGGCAGACAGTCATGCAATGCCTCAGGCAGGTAGGGACAGGGACAAACACAGGTGCACAGAGCCAGCCAGTTAGAAAGACAGATAATAACATAAACGACCGAATAGACGATAGGTTGAACTAATATCTATTCATCCATCCATCCATCCATCCATCCATTTAACCATCCATCCATCCATCCATCCATCCATCCATCCATCCATCCATCCATCCATCCATCCATCCATCTATCCATCTGCCCATCAATCCATCCATCTACAGTGCATATATATGATTTTTGTTTTCTTGTTCGATCATTCAACAATACAAATATACTCACCGCCATTTTGAAGTAAATTCGTTGCTGCCTTGAACTTTCTTGATTGGATTACAGTGTACTATGCATCATAAGTGCCAGCTTCCGGCAGTCATTCTGATTCGTCATAAATCCTGTTTTGTCTGCACAATCATGGCAAACTGATGTTCTTTGAGCTGCAGCACTTTGTTGGTTTTATTTCACTGGTCTGATTGTAGCATATAAGTGTACTGTATAGTATAAGAACGTCTGCAAATGCCTGAGAGCTCGGTGTCACAGAACCATCACCAATGCGTATAGAGTTGGTAGGTAGGGCGTGTAAACAGGTCGAAGGTACTTGATGATATCGTGCAGTGCTCCAAGCAGTTATGAAATAATTGAAGCCGGTATCCAGTGATCAGTGATGAAAATTGTAATTATGGTATGTATAAGTAAGTGATACTCGGTTAAATTTAGACGAATTCGATGTTATTGTGAAGTTCTGGATGCAGCGTTCAAAGCAGGTCAAAATTACTCGTTATGAGAAGCAGCACAGTGGTCAATTCAGGTATGTAGAGTAACCACTGACTAAACTCCTTGTTCAGGAGTCTGAAAGAAAGGAAAAAATAATACATATATATATATAAACGTTACTGGAATAATAATATTAGTTACAAAGCGTTAATCCGCATTGGATGTAAATAAGTAATTCAAGACAACTGTAATAATATTTAACAAATTAAATACATAAACTTTCGGACTGGTGTCCATCTTCAAATATAGAATTACAAATGAACTAAGAATGAAATGACAAACGCAACATGGAATAGACATACTGGTTGTCACAAACAGACCGGAAACACTGAATAGTTTCCCTTGAAACAATAATGATTATTTCCGGTGCATATCTCTATCTTCCGGTGAGTATTGAGAGGACTGAAGCGCCTATATCATGACTCTTTATTATTTGATTCTCTTGTCCCTAATATCTCAAAATTTAATCATTCAATCAATTTGGTACTGAAAAAGTCATTTTTTTTAAAAAGCAATGATAATTATTACTTCTGAAAATATTCTTCATAACATAAGCCGTAATATAAAGTTGTAATATATTTGAAAAGCACGCACTTGCCAACAGTGTAGTAACGCAACAAAACAAAATGAAACGAAGAAATTAGTTTAATAAAATTTTCGATCCTATGTGGATCTTCTTCAGTATCAAATGAAACAAAGAAAGGGACAGTGCAATCAAGAACAGTATAAAAGGTAAAAAAAAGTAGAGAGGAGGGTGTGAACACAGGTCAGAAAGCTGCGAATAGAATAAGAGTGTGAAAGTTGATCAGGTAACAGCTTGAAAAGTTGTAATATATAATAGTCTGTTGTAATATCGCAAAATGTCAAAAATTCACTGAAAGCTCCACTTGTCACCAACCATAAAAGTGGTGGTACAATGTCGTTTATGCTACACAGTATGTGCCAAGTTTGGGAGAAAATGAAATTGTTTCTTGAGTTATCAGTAGGAAGAGACATTCAGTCTGTACCTCCAAAGTTACATCATTCGCTGTTCTTGTTTGGAAAAAGAACGAATTTTTTCACTTAGGACGAAGGTTTAATCTTGTACATATTAACTGGTTGCACGGGAAAACGGCATTATGAATTGGTCACATAAAAGAATCTCATAAATCGTTAGCCCTCATGATATCCAGTATGGCATTGTACAACAGAAACCCGATTTTACCAACAAACTTGAACATCCCACAACTAGAAATTATGGCTAGTCCGTAGACTCGCGGTGAGTATATTTATGTTGAACTAGTTCACAAGTCCCAGCTGTTCTTGTATCGCTGACGTGAAGGTGCAAGAAAGTGCACGTCCAACAACACAACCAAACAAGTCATAGTTTCCAGTTCACTGAACCACCGTTCAATCTTCCACTACGCAGTTGTCAGAGTTCAAAAAGCCAGATCTGAGGGTGCCTTTGGTAACTTTAGAATTTCCTTGCGCAAGAAAACAAGCCTTTAACGACTATTTAAATTATGCATGCGGCTTTAAATCCATGAACGATGTTTGACATAAAAGCAGAAACAATATGGAGACCAGCAGCAATGATCATAGACGCATCAATAATATTGAATGCGATAAAATTTTTCGAACACTGATTCGGACGAGCCACTGTTTGAAGGCCTTTGGGAAATGGGAACTGCATTACTTAGGAAAATTATACTTCATTCGAGCCCTTTTATCTTGATGCGGTATCATTGAGGCTATGTTTGGAAGGATGTTTAACTGTCGATACCACGATCACAGTAGTTCTGGTTTGGAATTGATTTACCATTCTGGCAACCCGCCTGGCCATTTTTTGTGTGATTGTTACCGGAAATCTCAAGGGGAAGGCAGCCAGCGTGGAAAGTCGGAGTGACTTCCCTTGAGGCGACCTACTTAGCGACATGTCAAAGCTAACGGCATTTCATAGCCATGGCCAGAGTATGGTGGGAGCTTTTGTTGTGGAGGAAATGACGTCTGGGGGTAGGGAGAGAAAAAAAAAGTGACTGATGGAGAGCAAGAGAGAAAGTAACATAATATTAGGATAAACGGATCGCACTTTTTCTCTTCAGAAAAGAAGGGAGAAACTAGATAAAACAGAAAAGCTACGGTAACGTTAAAATGCAAAAGCAAGACATCAGGAAATATTCTCCGGGTTGCGATTTTTATGGAGACCAATCATAGACTCTACAGGAGCGTGGAAAACCAGCTCGAGATTGAGGACATTACCTTACGGCTGAATTTCGTCTTCCTTCTTTGACAAGAGAAACAACAACAACAACAACAACAACAACAACAACAACAACAACAACAACAACAGCAACAGCAACAACAACAACGACGATGACGACAACAACAACAAAAACAATAATGAAAACATCTTATATGCGTTATCCTTTTCTTATTTTATCCCAATAGCCCATTTTGCCTCTACCAAAACTTATGTAATCTCCGATCAATAAGAAAAGAGAATCTTGCTGGAAATCCCAAAATGATGTCACTAAGATTCAGACAGAATTTTTGTGAACTTTCGGACAGAAATCTCTCTTTTGCAGAGCGTGAAACAACAGAAGATCAACAAGAGGGGTGCATCTATGCACGAAATTCTGAAATGTCCTTTACCATTGTTCCACCCATTTCTGCCTCTGGAGTTGTTGTTGTTGTTTTTTTTTAACTACAGCACTAACGAACCTAATAAAGTAATGGTATTGTCTAATTAAGACCATTGAACATTCAGGTGTTATTTTCTTCCCTGGTTCACAATCAAAATAAAAGGCACCAATTATGATCAAAGATCTCTAATAGCAGACTTAGGAGAACGTAAAGTGGAGAAACACACACAAAAAAAGAAGTGGTGTGATTAATTCTCTAAGCACATAATCTCATTTGCATCTGTCATGGTTGCAAGGCAATAAAATTACACGCATTTCACGAATAACATGTGTACTTTAACTAGGCCTTTAATCAATCTGGAAACAAGGCTGGGTCTGTCATTTAGGAGCCCAAATTACGTCAGCAGGTAGCAGTAACTACGTAGTGGCTAGGCGTTGGTTTGAGGTAAGGTTGGCTTAATGAGTTGACTTGTTGAATTGATTCAGAGTGCTGTGCAGCGGAGATTAGAAGTGATTTGGAGTGAACCAGAGGTGTGTACGGAGGGGAGGAGGTGCAGGGGTAGAAGACGCAGCTTTCATGCTATCCCTTACGCGACTGTAAGTTATGAGATGAATTAAAAAAAAAAAAAAACACAAAAAAAATGCCAAGACTAGGGAATAAGAAAGGAAGACTCGTGAACTTTCAGGAAAGAGAGCGAGAGACGATTGAACAAGGACAAAAAAAAAGGAAAAAAAAAACAACAAAAAATAGAGCTACACAGCGGGACAAAAATGATTGCCTTTCCATTTATATTTCGGATACAACAGCCAGGAGAAAATGCTACACAAAGATATAAAGAAGGAGAGGCAACGAAAGGAGATGGAAATAAGAACAAAATATTACCTTTTATTGTACAAATAAAAGGGAAAACAGTGATAGTAGGGGAAAGTAACACCGAAAGAAAAATATAAAAGAGCAAAAAAAAAAAAAAACCCCAAAAAACTACAAACCCCTGTAACGACATTTTGCGACCCCACTGTGGGAGAAAGTGTAGTATCCGCCCATGAAGAAAGTCATCGTGATTGAAGAAAGTCACCGGTAATGATCATTAGGAGAGCGATAATGAACTACTTGTTGGCGTCACGGATGGCAAAAGCTGCTGAGAATACGCTAGGAAATGTGGAAGACCAACAAAGGAATGAAGGAAGTTGTCGGGGAAAGACTGTAAATGATGACGGAAGAACAAAGGGAAAAAAGTGGAGTGGAGACCAAGGAACTAAGGAACTAAGGTTAGGCGCATTCATATATATATTTATTATGCATGTTTAAAGAAACTTTGTACACAAGGAATCCTTCCCTCACTTACTCGTAGTCACAGAAATATTCAGATCTAGGGCGTATTGGTCCGCGGAAATATGCAGCATCGTTTGGTATTAAAGATCTGCAGGAACTTTCGAGAAATGTTTATTTATCGGAGTCCAGCAACTGAGAACAGCTTTTCAGAGAAACCAAAGTGCCAGTCCAAAGAGGGATGCAGGAGAGTTGCAAACTAGGGCATGTCTCGACGTAAACTGATCGAAAAAAGAAATCACACACACACACACACACACACACACACACACACACACACACACACACACACACACACACANACCACACCACACCACACCACACCACACCACACCACACCACACCACACCACACCACACGCATAGTACACACCACCAACAGAACTGAATTACTGAACTGAACTTGTTACGGTTCAAGGAAACACTGAATATCTTGACAATGACCAGCATTATTTCTTAACATGGTGATATGTCAACATTTGTCGTGAAAAAACAAACGCCGCACCGCGCCACGTTTTAAGATGCCTTGCGACAAGACGAGGGTCAATAAGATATTTAAACGAATAGGTTACAGATTCAAACAAAAAAAAGATATGACACTTCGAAAATAAGAACGCTAACACATGCGTTTCAATATTCTTTTGTATGTGGAAATAGACATCGATTTACTTAAGACCTGTGAGGAGAAAGTATATGGCCATTTCAAATAATATATGAAATTCTAGGTCACGATGGCTTACTGTAGAATATGTACGTAATAGTAATAATAACAATAATATGAATAATAATGCAGTTTATAGGTTTGTTCCCAGACTAATGCCTGCTCACTCGACTTACCACAATTATGACTCCCAGCAGACCTGATCATACTACGACCTTCCCAGCTCCCTAGGGCGCATTCAGTGCAGTTGTCTTTTCAAGGCCTGATCACTAAAATTCTGACAACGTCTACAGAAGAACACTGGCAATGGTATTTTGTGCCACGGTCTGACTGTTCCGGAATCGAGTATGGCAAGAAACTGGATACCAGGACATCGTAGTCAATCAATAGTGACAATACTGTTATTGATTCGGACAAACAATCGATAATAATTTAGATCGATACTCGATGAGGATCTACCGGAACAAACAAGATTAGGTTGCGGATCGAAGAAGAAATGATATTATTCTGACTGTGAGTTATTGATTAATTATTGGGTTTAAAAAATAGAAAAGAAATACACTAAAAAGAATATTTTTCGCTAGCATATTTGCTACGATATCGCACCCTTTGCCCACCCACCACACTGCAGGTTAGACAGTATTACAACAGCATACAACGAACATACTGAAGTTTTATATTTACACTATTATCTTACCTTAAGTTCAGAAAATCTAATCAACTGAGTATCTTTAACACGGACAGGGAACAGGAGGAGGAGAAGAAGAAGAAGTAGAAGAAGTAGTGATCGTAGTAGTAATACTAATAGTAGAAGAAGAAGTAGTAATAGTAGTTGTTATGATGGTGATGATAGCAGAAGTAGTAGTAGTAGTAGTTGTAGTAGTAGTAGTAGTAGTGATAAAAGTAGTAATAGTAGTAGTAGTAGGAAGAGGATAGAACAAAGAAGAAAAAGAAGAAAGTAGCAGTAATAGTCATAGTAGTGGTAGTAGTGGTGTAGTAGTAGTAACAGTAGTAGTAGTAGCAGAATTAGCAGTAGTAGTAGTAGTAGTAGTAGTTGTAGTGGTGGTAGTAGTAGTAGTAGTTGTAGTAGTAGCAGCAGCAGTAGTAGTAGTAGTAGTAGTAGAAGTAGTAGCAGTAGGTGTAGTAGTAGCAGCAGTAGTTATAGTAGTAGTAGTAGTAGTAGTAGTAATAGTAGTAGCAGAATTAGTAGTAGTAGTAGTAGTAGCAGTAGTAGTAGTAGTAGTAGTAGTAGCAGCAGCAGTAGTAGTAGAAGCAGCAGTAGTAGTAGTTGTAGTAGTAGTAGCAGTAGTAGTAGTAGTAGCTGTAGTAGTAGTAGTAGTAGTAATAGTAGTAGTAGTAGTTGTAGTAGTTGTAGTGGTGGTAGCAGTAGTAGTAGTTGTAGTAGTGGCAGCAGCAGTAGTAGTAGTAGTAGTAGAAGTAGTGGCAGTAGGTGTAGTAGTAGTAGCAGCAGTAGTTATAGTAGTAATAGTAGTAGTAGTAATAATAGTAGTAGCAGAATTAGCAGTAGTAGTAGAAGTAGTAGTAGTAGTAGTAGTAGCAGCAGCACCAGTAGTAGTAGTAGAAGCAGCAGTAGTAGTAGTTGTAGTAGCAGTAGTAGTAGTAGTAGTAGCAGTAGTAGTAGTAGTAGTAGTAGCTGTAGTAGTAGTAGTAATAGTAGTAGTAGTTGTAGTAGTAGCAGTAGCAGTAGTAGTAGTTGTAGTAGTAGTAGTAGTAGCAGTAGCAGTAGTAGTAGTAGTTGTTGTAGTAATAGTAGCAGTAGTAACAGTAGTAGAAGAAGAAGAAGAAACAGAACAAGAGAAAGGAGAAGAGGAAGAAGGACAACATCTATAACAATAAAACATTGCTATGAAGTCTATGGAAAGTTTCATCATGCAGTTCAAGGCATTTAATGCCTTGATTTCAGACGCCTCTCTGTTCTTACTGAATTTTGGAGGGAACTAAAGGGTTCGAACTTGCAATCTTAGCTGTTCTGCTTCGCAGCTTCACCAGATGCCATGATATCACTCTTCACCTCCGGCAAAGCTGCAACTTTCCTATATAACTCTACTATACGGTACTACTGTTTTATTGCTCTTGGGCAAAGGCAAAGGAGAAAAAGAGATGAGAAAATAAAAGGAGAAGAACAGGTTTGATTAAAATGTAAAAAAAAGTGCAGCAGAGGATTCAAGGGCGGATTTAGAGCCTATGGGACCCTGGGCCAGATTATTCTGGGGCTCCAACACCTGTCCCCTTAAAGGCGTGGTGCCATGGGTCTCTTAGCCCATTCGATCCATGCCAATATCCGCCACTGTCAGACTGCACCAGAAAGAGCCCTAACTCTAGAAGGGTGGTTAAAAGGCCTTAATGAAACCTCTTTAACCCGGGCTCCATAATCAAAATGGAAGACAATCATGCCAGCCAAAAAGGGGTGAGAACTGGCTTAACAGGCTGGTTTAACACGACAGCTCGTAATTCCAGCTGCTTCGAACGCCATTAATGTGAGGTACCACCACAATAAATACGGCCATTAGTCTTGGCAGGGGGCGGATGTAAAACAAGGGCAGATTACTACAATAAAAAGAAGCTAGAAGAAGTTCTAAAGAAAGGGAATGACCGCCTTGTTTTTCCATTCAAGAGATTGTCATAGAATATTGACAGCTGATAATGGTATTCGAGACTTCATTCTTTTTCATACCGTTGTATTGTAAAGGAAGATAAACAATATTTATATTCTCTCATAATGAGGTGCAGTGCAATGCATGTATAGTAAAATTAAAACCTGGACAGAAAATATGCCTTGGCGCGTGGATAACTTATGCTTAGTATTGAGGAATACTACATATCCAGGTCTAGCCGAATAATGAAATAATGAAATCACATCCAAGACCATGGATGTGGAGGTCATGTAATAACAAGGTATATTCATTAATTGTGTATTTAATATCGAGATACCAATGTGTTCATTTCCATAAGTATGTTGGATTAAGGTGATAGAATTTTTTAAAAAATGAAGTATTGTCTTTACGTATAGCTTGTACCTCCACAAACTCAGTGGGGTAACTACTGAACATAGAAAGAGGAGGTCTTAAAGTGCCTCATTGTTTTAAAAGGCCAAGGAGGTGGGCACAGACATGAGCTGATCATAAGCTTATACTAAAAAATTGTATCAGTAATGACAGTCAGCAAATGTCAAATGGGGGAGGGGGTGGGCACACTGTTTTGGATTGGCACAGTTCCCCTAAAACGCCTCCTTTCCTTCCCTTTTCCACGTCAATGTCTTTTCCTGAACTTGCAACGCTGAGGGGTAATGAAATCATCAAATCGTGAGAACCCATGAAATTCTTCCAATAATAGAGTATTGTCAGCTATGTAAAGAGTTCTGAGTGCAACAAGGGGAAACGCTAAGTACCGGCTGGTGGCTTTAAGGAGACAGAACTTGTGCAGTGTACACAAGGCCTCAAGAGGAGGAGGAGGGGGGGGGCACTATAAGGAATATTGATACTTAGGTGAACCAAGGAATTTGAGTTAAGGGGCAAGTTATTTTGATAGCCAAATAGTATATTATAGGCCTTGTCAATAAAAAGAGGCATTAGATATGTCAACATTCAGCAATGGCCGAGGTGGTATCAGATATCCGATCCGAGAAGAATTTTGTTTCCTACCAGACTGAAACAGACTTTGCCTGACCGAAAAGACAAGATAATCTGACATCATTACTATGTAGACGTTAGTTTTTCAGACACTTGGCCCAGCATTTTCTAGTTTGCTATTGGACCGGGTTAATTTTCATCGGTCAGGACCGGCGGTTGAGCACTTGTTGTCACGTCAAGGCTATTACCCTTGCACAGCCTACTCACCGGAAACTGAAAATATGGGAGGGAAGTTTCTTAATCTTCTGAGCACTCGGACAACATGGAATATAATTGTTTATCTCACGTATCTTATCATCAAAAGTTAAATACACAAGAGAAGTGTTACAGATTATTTTTTTTCGAGAGACTTTATTTTTTTACGAAAAATCAGCAACGTCTCTTCACAAGGATCTTATTTTGGCTAACTGCCCTGCATGATAGTTTTCTCATGTATGTATAAACCATAGAAGTTCAGACTGTAGTAATACTTGAAACCAATGTTTCCGGATTGCTGGAATTTGGCACCAAACTCTAAACATTACATTAAAATTTTCTTTCCTCACAGGCCAGCTTTTGAATTTGCTCGCCAGTAACAAAACATAAAATAAATAAATAAATAGATACTACAAAAATAAATAAATAAACAAATAAATAAATAAACAAAAAAAAATATAAATAAATAAATGCAACATTATTACAACGTAATATTAAAATCGATCGGTCAGACTGTCAAGAATGCGTCACGTAATAAAATTTTTCGGGCCTCACAATGCATTCCTATGCACTCACTCCTAATTCTGAAATATAGACCGGAAAATGGAGGGCTATGACTATCGTGAGTTTGATCACGTTTAAGGAGCAGTTCGTCGTTTTTCAGAATACACTAATTTCTCTAGGCTGTAGACATTACTCGACGGTAAAGTTAAAATTAAAACAAGTAAAAACAGTGACAATTGTCTACGTTTATTTTCACACTAAAAACAACGCTACCTTTGAATTCCCCTTTCAGCGTCCACACTAGAAGCCCTCGTTATTGCAAGCACTACTGATGTGGACAGTAGGAAGGAATTTAAAATAAAAATGGTTACCTTCGCTTGCGCAGCCACTGCGGTCTAGATCTAGTCCCATTTGCTCCTGGTACGATCTTAGTCTTAGCACACCACAGAATGACTAAACAGCCGTGCTCATTATGTTTTTCCAGTCTATCGAATCGCATTCAGTGCGCAGAGGAAGTTTGTGCCAAGAATTAGTGTACGGCAGTAAGGGTCTGCATACATGCACTATTTGCTCGATTGGTGACCAGAACTATTTAGGTGTTACGGGATATGCTTGATTACCCTTTCTGACTTCACCATAAATAGACCAGAGACCTATGAGTGACTTAAGTTTACATGTACTTTCTTAGAACCAGTTGGTCAGATGGATAATATGCAATATTGGCACATAATTTTGTGAAAGGATCCGCCAGTATATGATATATGATATTATTTGAAAGCTTGCGCGTTAACGACGGTATCTCTTTGTGTGCATCGGTACTGAAAGCACCCTTAGCAACTTTCAACATGCAGAGTTAATGTAATTCCAACGAAGGTAAGAGATTTCATCGTCATCGCGCTTTTTCGCAGTCATTTTTCTTGACATTTACCTTGCCACATGTTTCATTTAAATGTCAACAATTATCAAGTGAAATACACAGGTTCATTGACAGAAGATTTTACCTACGACCTACCATACTGAAGTAAGCAGTTGTTTGATAGTAAGAAAACCGAATGTTTTAGGTAAATTAGCAAAATACACAGAAATTACGTTCCAAACCTTTCAGTCAGGCTATAGAGCTTTGAAATAATTAGTGAAAAAAAACAACACAGAACATGCCTAATGAATGAATGGTTATTCGTGTAAGTGAGTGGTCTATATCATAGGTTACGTATAAAATATAATATATAACATTAATTGTACATTGTGAACAGTCAATGGAGTGAATTTAGTCGCTATAATGCTATACATGTTCATGTGCTGTTCTGTCGTATAAAATATCGTTCGCCATTGCACCACAGTTGTGATCTGAGCTCACTGCAATAAACTTATTAAACCTGTTGCATATCGGTACAACTTGTCATGCCCTATTATGTTAACATAAATATCATCCCTTTATTTTGAAAAGTGGTAGGTTTAACCTGTCAAGCCGTCTTCTATTTTAAATCAATCTAAAGTGACTTCATCTTGAAACTTTTCAAAGCTTACCTATATTTTGCTGACTTATTCCACTAATATAATGGCTGCACAATGACGTTATCAGTTTGTGTTCTTCTAACAAATCCTCTAAGACAAATAAGAGCCAGTGATTTAGCGATGGGATTTCTTACCATGGTAAAAATTACAGTAATTCTGCATGTCGAACACTACAAAACGTGCATTCAACACCAAAGCATTAATGTGATTTTTTACGATGGTAAGAGATTCCACTGTTCAGGCGCAAGTTCTCAGATGTGATAACCACTGTAAATCTTCGACGATATGAAGAAATCAAAAGAGTCCCAGCGAAAATCCTCACCACGTTTGCAACACAAAAAACTGGTCCACAAATATCCCGTTATGGCTGCATGCTCGCTCGTATCGACTGTGTGACGGGCCGTGATTATTGTAAAGCAATTTACCATCAAAGAAGACCACCGCCCTCGGACTCGAAACCCGCTAGGGAATGCCGCTCGTTTTAGAAATGTTCTCTTATTTCGCGGTATTTCCCGTGTGGACTGGACGTAATCGATTTGGTGTAATCGATTTTTTGATAAATCGATTCCGCTTAATCGCATTCGTTTAATTACGACTACCGCTTGGATCACACGATTTTTAGACATTTAACTCCAGGTAATTACACAGGCATGGGAGCAAGGCAAAAGCTGCAGTTAAAAGGAGTGACAATCATGTAGTGACCTTCACATAGTAACTACAGTATTCTGTTCCGTGGGGAAAAAATGCGACTTAGCGGAAGTCGCCTTTCAGCAGACTGCTATTAAACGGAGTCGGCTTTATTAAACATAAACTGCAATTAGTATTTTTCTGCTTAAAAAGGACTCAATAATGGCTACTTCATCCAACGTTCCTCATGTTTCAGATAGAATGATATCAAGCGANAACACACACACACACACACACACACACACACACACACACACACACACACACACACACACACACACACACACACACACACACATACACAGACATACATATACATACACACACATACACACACCCACACACACACACACACACACTCACACACACACACACACATACAGACATACACACACAATCGCACACACACACACACACACA
>JAWQUT010000091.1:560004-571515 GCA_033807755.1 Ellobium chinense | reverse complement strand
TCTGCGGATATTATATTCGATTACGCTTAATCTTATATTCGATTAATACCACACCCTCTTTCATCGCACATTGTTCAGATAACAGAATGCCGTATTTTCTATAAAGATAACCGCATAATCCTAACTGATTTTAAACGCAACATATTCCATATTTCCGAGGAGCTGCGATTAATCCTTGACAAACCACAAGCCACTTTGTCAAAATTCAAGAGCTTTTTAGGCAAGGTCAAGAACTTTTTGATCCACACACGTAGATGTCTGGACATAGAAAACCCACTAAAGTAGGATTTAATATAGATCTGGCATCACTTAAGTGAATTCTATTCCAGTGCGATGACAAATAAGGTGTGTTCCACAAAACTGAAACCTGAAGAGAAACTATAGGTCTGTAAGATCAGAAATGGCCTAAAACTCTGGTCAACGTTGTGTCAGTATGGTCTCTGTTTAATCGCAGATTTTTAGGAGCATAGAAAAAAAATGCGATTAAAAGCAGTTGCAATTATCCAACGAATAATGTAACATTTTGAAACATAACATTTTGTTACATGGGAAAGGTTGCGATTAAGCGGAAGTTGTGATTACACGGATTGCGGGTTAAGCGCAGTCGACTGTACTTGCATATAATTTCATTAAAGTATAAGATGCCACACGGTACAGCAACCACCCCATTCTAATATTTGTGTTTTCTCGTTGAGGTAAACGAAAACCGTATAGATTGAATTCGTTATTGAGTTAATAAATGCCCTTGCATACTCACCGGAAGTGAGAGAAACACTAGGGGAATTGAAAATTTCCTAACTCGCCCTCGTGCCTAACCGGAGTAAACCACAATTGTCTGCATACTCACCATACTTCGATGCACACAGCCCATACATGAACACATTTATGATCTTGCAACTTAATTTGAAATATGGTTTATATATGTAAATCAGTATTCACTAATCTAGATCTACCGAAAATTCACTTGAAAAAGCAGTCCTGTTTAGTAATTTAGGCTGATAAAGCTCTGAGATCAAAAGTTTCAATATCCCTGGGTTTTATTTGACGATGCAAACACGGATACACACAAAAAGAAGCGAGAACGAAAGAGTTTTTTTTTTTCGAAAGTGACACGACATTTATTGTTTTGTCTCATATATCAGGAAACAACCCAAAACCTGACGAATAAATTATCGATTGTTATGCATTGTGGATGAGCTTTCCAACTGGAATGAATCGATAACGTTTTCAATTTATCTATTGTCCCTTACAGCCATGTCTCCTAACTCCGAATCGGAGACTGCACAAGCGTAGTCGTGACTTTATATTCGTGAATTTGAATCTTGAGAGGATTGGGGACAATACCAGTATTTGTTTTAATTTTTATTTTTAACTTTGTTCCGTTTTACTCTTTCTTTGGATTTTCTTTACCTTCTTTTTATTTTTCCAGTCAACAAACTTCGGCGTACTTTTTGAAGACAACTGATATTTGAGAGCGTGCTTACTAACAATGGAAATTCTTACCATCGTAGGAATTACATTTGTGTACTGGTGCTGAATGTATCTTTACAGCGTTGAACATTCAGCGTTAATGAAATTCTTACAGTGGTACATGATCCCATCGTTAATGCGTAAGTTCTCAATTGTCACTTGAAAATGTAGTCAGAGACATCAAAAACGTTAAAAATCAAGACTATATTAGGAAAGACAGATTTTTCAAAATAAAAAACAATATGTTACATCAAAAAGATTGTGCTTTGTGACATGCCATAGGAAAGTGTAGATATAAAAAAAGGCCAAACTCTGCAACAAGTCGTATGAAAAATCTACATCAAAAAGACTGTGATTTGTGACAGATCATACGAAACGTCTATACAAGAAAGACGGGTACTATATATTAAGTCATAGGACAATATACATAAAAAATAAGCATTGTGTTTGTTTTTAAAAACAGGCTAACGCCTGATCAACGTGAGGGAAATTTTTTTTTTTTTGGTAATAGATCAAGAAAAACGTCAACAATAGATTTTTAAAATGTGCTCTCTAAGAAATCTAAGTAAATATCTATATCAGGTAAAAAGGTGTGCTTTGGAATAAATCAAATGAAACGTCTACATAACAGAAGAGGAACCATGTTTTGAAATGATTTGAAATGTCTACATGTAATAAATCAAGGGAACGTCTATTCAAAAGGTGCATTCTAATAAAGTCAAGGAAATGTCTACATCAAAAAGTGCTTTGTAAGAAATCAAGAGAACGTCTACATCAAAAAGAGCTTTACAATAAATCAAGGAAGTCTACTCAAAACGTACATATGATAAAATCAAGAGGACGTCTACTCAGAATGTGCCTGTAACAAATAAAAGGAAATGCCTAAATCAGAAAGTGCACGTACTGCAAAAGGAAACGTCAACATCAAGGAAAAAACTGTGCTTTGCCATCAGCCAAAAGAAACGTCTACAGTAAAGAAAAAAAAATGTGCCCTATAATAATGAAGGAAAACGTCTAAATCAGGGCATCAGGAAAATTGTGCTTTGTAAGAAACCTCATGAAACATCTGCATCAGGGAGAAAATGTGCTTTGTAAAGAATCAAGAGAATCATTTCTATCAGAAGAAAATGTTCTTTGAAATAAATCAAAGGAAACGTGTACATCAAGATATGTTTTGTAATAACTCAAGGGAAACGTCTACAATAATTAAAAATATGCTTTGTTATAACTCAAGGAAAACGTCTACAATAATAAAAAATATGCTTTGTAATAATTCAAGGGAAACGTCTACAATAATAAAAAAAATGTAGATTGTTATAACTCAAGGAAAACGTCTACAATAATAAAAAATGTGCTTTGTTATAACTCAAGGAAAACGTCTACAATAATAAAAAAATGTGTTTTGTTATAACTCAAGGAAAACGTCTACAATAATAAAAAATGTGCTTTGTAATAACTCAATGAAAACGTCTACAATAATAAAAAAATGTGCTTTATTATAACTCAATGAAAACGTCTACAATAATAAAAATAATGTGATTTGCTATAACTCAAGGGAAACGTGTACATAAGTATAAAATGTGGTTTGAAATAAATCAGTAGAAACGTTAACATCAAAACACACTGTATAAAAAATCAATGGAAAAGTCTTCATCAGACAGTGCGCTACGAAAGTAAAAGTCTTCATCAAGAAAAATGTTCTTTGCAATAAATTAAAAGAAACGCCCTTTAAGGACAAAATGTTCTTTGTTATAAATCAAGGGAAATGCCTCAAAAAGGACAAAATGTTCTTCTTAATGAATAAATGGAAACGTCCATGCCAGGAGTCTCCGTAATTAATCTAGGGAATTTCTACATTGCAGAAAAAATTTACTTTTGTGAAAAAATCACGGGAATTGCCTCTTTCACAAGAAATGTGTGTGCTTCGCCATAAATAAGAGGAAACTTGTATACCAGAAAGTGCTTTGGAAAACACCTACATAAGAAAACAAATTGGTGCTTCATTCTACGCTACGGAAAAAGTTAACACAAAAGAGGAAAAAAGGACTGCTTCTTAATGATTCAAGAAAAAAACATTTAGACTATATCAGAAAGAGTATGCTTCGAAAAATAAAAAGGAAAATAACAATATATGACATGGATTTATAAAAAAAAAGAAGCGAAGGGCAATAACCAGTATAAATCACAGTTGACAATACCGAGCGTCAGGGTTATAGTAAAATACTCATCTTATATAATAAACAGGCATTCATGTACAAAGCATTGTTAACAATGCGGTTAAGGATTTATAACGGGTTCATTTGAGCGACATCCGTTAATTTTTTACCGTTCACCAATTCTTAAAATGTGTTGTCTAGATAATGCACTGCAATGAAATCCACCATGCGAAGTAGTGAGTTATCTACCTTTTATATATGTGCCACAAAATATGACCTTTTTGGTAAGACTAAAAGTGTTTGCAAACTGTATTTCATCACAGTATAAGCTATAAAGAATAGCACAAGTTGAACAGTTTATAAATTTCGTTCAGTTTCGCTTTGTGATTCTGTTTGTATTATCTAAAGCCTAATACATATTATCTTATTCTTTTTGTATACCGGTGCTTGTCTTTTGATCCATACAATTTTCCTAGGCGATATCACAAAAAAAAAAATCACAGACAGAAAATAACAGTCTTAGATATAAACAATTCAGAGTTAAATACATAGTTATGAAAAAAAAAAAGCAAACAAATAAGCAACTCCAAATTTTTTACCCTCCCTAATCTTTCTCCAGCCNCCCCCCTCCCCTCAACCTTCATCATCCCACTTCAATTTTAAACTTGAGCAATTCTTAGTATGTCAGTTGACGCCACATCACAGAAATACACCTAAATGTTGGTTTCACTGAATTCTCACCTTCAAAACATTCGGAAAATTAGACTGACTGATAAACGCCGAAACCTTTGTAGTTTAACCAAGTTAAATCATGACTGTGCCATTTGTATCTGAGCAATAAAAAAATGCGTAGAGAAAAGAAGTACGTGAGGACATATAAATATTTGTTTTTGACAAGTAAATATTGTATAGAAATAAATAGATGATGTGGACAAAACATAAACTAATTTAAAAACAGAGACAAAAACAAACATCGAGGCATGTTCAAGCACTTTGAAAAGATGGGTTACAAAGGAACATTGAAGTTAAATCTTCATGTGCACTGTCAATTCCCTCTCTATTAAAAGACACTTAACAGCCATTCGAAAAGTCAAACAAAACCTTATAACACAAACAAACAAAACAAACAAACAAACAAGCATACAAACAAACAAACAAACATTTTAAAAACAAATTGGCTTTTGCCTAAAACGAGATTTTTTTACATCGCATATGTGGCTCTCGAGATCAAGAACTCCATTTTTCCGCCTTGGACATTTTCTAGTACCCATACCTTAGTAACTGCTGGTATAGAAATTGAGAGATTGTATGTGACCCACATATTCCTCAGTCCACCCGTCTGTTAAGTGGATTCTTGGCTATCGGCAGTAGAATATAATTACTGTCAGACTGCTAGTGATCAGCACCTGTAAATATCAGCGGCACAGTATGCTCCCTCAGGGAGTTGAAAAAGTTCTAGCGTGATCAGGCCTGCTGGGGTAATAAAAGTATCAAGTCGCTTGGTCAAGCATAAGTCTGGATATGAAACTTGTAAACCGCACTATTATTATTCTCATTTCGTCTCACGAATTCATTTGCATCAGTTTCGGAATCGAAATCGTAAATACCATTATTGACGGATTCGATTCGACTGTCATTTAATATTACCTTTCTGTGTGAACACAGCTTAATGAAAATTCATTAAAAAAAAATAATTAATGTTTGTATTTAGACGCTTGACGTTATAAATTATATTAAACATGACTTCAAAGTATCAGGTTTAGCAACGTATGCCCAGGTAATGAGCAAAAAAATGAGTTCACAAAAGGAGATTCGATACCTCAGACGTGTCTCGATTTTCAGACGACATATAGTTTATGATGAACGAGCAACTATAACTCCTGGATACTCGACATAAAAAAAATGTAGAGTTATGATCAAATTTCATATTACGTCTACAACGAATGATTCCTTTAGAATGGCTCATCTTGCCTTCTCTACCATTTCATTTCTTCTAAAAGATTGGTTTGGGTGGGGTTAAAGACTATCTTTTACACTAGTTTCAAGCATTCTCACATTTTCATCACAAGTTTTATGCTGAACCAAAGTGATGCCATCTTGGATTGATTCTACCCCAAAAGTCTTTCTATTCATCTACTGACAAAACTTGGAGACATCATGAATAATTAGTCTAAATGCAGATATTCAAAGAAAAAAAAAGCGTAAATTTTGTTGGCAACGTAGCATCATTATAAAATCTCTGCTCGAATTGACCTGAAGCTTGGAATACTTTTCCTATCGTTCTAATCAAGTTCCTCTCATAGGTTTGGCAAATGCCCTTCCATTTATGCTATTTTTCAATCACCGCGATTTCATAACTAGCATGTGAATGATAAGCAGATGTCCAGTTTTCATTGGCTGATAATACTAGAAGTGGCATTATCTTCGTGTCTTTAACAACCGAGCTTAAGGCAGCGCAGGTTCTATGGGCTGTGAGTATTGTTAAAATTATTCATCTTCATCTGCTCTGTCAATGCACAGCGTGTGCAAATTATGCAAAGACTTTTCCTTCTCTCAAACTTTGCGTGTGCTTTTCCTAGCGATATCAAGAGCTTGTTTCGTTCTTTCAATCTTTTCACAGCAAGGCTATCAGAATGACACGTCAGCATAATATCTACTTTGTACTTATCATTAGGTAGAAGGGATTGAAAAAAGTGGCGTCATGTATTTTTTAAGATTAATTATCTGATAAATTGGTAGCAGTAAATCATCATAAAGTGTTGTTGTTTTTTTTCCTGGTAAGCCTCGTATAAAAGGACACGAATCAAGTGACTTCATTAGTTTGTTTTTTTCCGAACTGTCTGATAAGATGGCACAGAGATTGTCGTAATCAAGCTGATTTTCTTTCTACCTCTGTTAGCTTTCTCAGAGTACATCATGACCTCTAGTTTAATGTTGTCGAAGGTTGAACTGTGAGATAAAAACTGTTAATGTTAAGTAATTTACAGCAATTGCAGCATTTTCTGTGGTTTTTTTTGCATTCCAAAACTATTTTTCCAGCGATGTAACGGCTGATTAATCCCGTGACAGGATTCCAAACCTCTTACCTTTGGATTCAAAACCGAATTCGAATCTTAAAATTGGACTCAGTTCCTTCGGTTCACAGAAAATAAAAGCAAAACAGAAAAAAATGGTTTGGTTCACAAGAAATCTCTATGTCATAATAAAATTAGGTCTCTGTCCGAATGTACAGACGTAGCCCGTAGACTATAGGAATCCATGGAATCCTAGCTCTTGGACTCGAATTCCAAATTCGAATCTTATAGTTTTGGAATTTGCCCAACTCTAGTAAAGGCGGCTTCAATCCCATCTGAGAACTTACCCAGACAGAAACTACGACAACGGATCTGCGAACTATCTGTCAACTCGCTTAGTTTCAAGTGCACCATATCACGTTTCGAGACTGGAAAGAAAAAAAAATGGACAGCCTTTTCTTTTCTTAAATAAATAAAACTGTGATGCTGCGTTATCTTCTTTTCAGTTGTTTTTAATAATTTTCGGACTAAAGTCTGTCAAGATGCTCTTTTTCTGCCATCAAAGCTTATAATATCAAAAAGTATGTCTCTTAAATTTCCTAAACAGAATTTATTGACTTCCTACTAAACGCTTATTGTCTTTCATGGGGATATGAGAAACGACGTTCAGTCTTGTTTTCATGTGTTTCCATTATGACAAGCCCCAAACAAGCAAAACTATCAAATTTCTTAATTTTTATGGTGGTATGAGAAACGACGTACAGTCTTGTTTTCATGTGTTTCCATTATGACAAGCCCAAAACAAGCAAAACTATCAAATTTCTTAATTTTTATGGTGATATGAGAAACGACGTACAGTCTTGTTTTCATCTGTTTTCATTATGACAAATCCAAAACAAGCAAAACTATCAAATTTCTTAATTTCATTTCAATTATTTATATGTACATATACTTCATGAATGCCAGAATGATTATAAAAGTGCATCGTCACATTTCTAACCGTCGTTCATCCATACATTCATTAAAAAGGGAGGACAGAAGTTCACTGAGTATCTTCAGGCTGTAGCAAACTCTCAGCAAAATAGTACTTGAAAAGAGCTATTCTTTCGTTGTTTATTTACCGGGAAGGCGTGGGGCTGGGGACAAGAATGGAATATCGCATATTATCTACTAACCTGAAAGCCCGTCCGATGTATACAAGGATACAAGAGGCATAAATGGACACATCACTCATTTGAATCAATCGCACGGATCACATCGGAACGCTGTTTATACCCAATGTCACGACTAAGGCATTTCATACTGCAATAGTTTACAATTCACTTGTTTACTCTCCCAGCGAACTTTACGGTAAAGAAAACTGATGTGAAAATGTCTAGAGTTTGAAATAATTATGAACGCACATTCATCTGAGTTGAGACACTGTCCAAGGTCATATGTGGGCGGGGCTTGAGTGCTGATGGCAGTGATACGATGATTGGCTTTATTATTTTCCCGAGAATCACCTTTCAAAAGCAATAAACGTTTGAAGTTTCAAAGCAGCAAATATCTTTATAGTTAAGGGCAGGTGGTAAGCACTTTTATCTAACCTCAAAATTTTGTTTGCCAACAACAAAAACAACAACAACAACAACAACAACAATAGAAAAACTCTCCACATCTTTCATCAGGATTTTTCCCCTCAAATGTCAAAGGGAATCTAAATATTACTTATGTGTTTTAGCCTTCAGGGGATATTTGAGGTGTTTATGATGAACGACAAGAGAGACTTGGAAATATGAACAGGAATATGAAGTATTGTTCCATTATCCTTTAACGAAACTCTAATGAAACGAAATTGTATACTATTGAAACAAAAGCCATGTATAAAAGACATGACACGCGAGATTATTTTCGACCGTCAAGATTTTCCATATGAGGTTGATTATGAATACGGGACTCAAAAAATCGACGCTGGCTGTATTTTCATCAAGATTTGTTGAAACAAAAGGTAGGATTTTAAATATACCAATAATCCCGTGCCTGGGTCCCTAGAGTAATATTTTGGACAGATTACTTAAAACAACCATAAATACGTCACACTTCTTTGTCTTAATTAAACACATGGACATATCTGTGTATGGGCACATGAGGAATGCATACAAAGTATTATGGAAAACACGTTACCAGAAATATTCAACATTATTACGAGGTGCTAAGATACTGGAAAGAAAGAAAGGGAAAAATAGAACACTGAACAATTATTCAGTTAATATTTGTATTTCCCAAATGTTGTGAACAATATCATATTCCAGTCATGAAGAAGTGGTATCGTATTTTCAGGTAAGAGAAATGTATTTCCTTTTTAAAGAATGTACCTAAAGCTCGGTATCAGATCATCTTTAGAAAATACTGACTCTTTATGAGTTTCATCAAACAAACTGGAAAACGCCGGATGAGAAAATACAGGGCTCTAGGCTTATTTGTCATAATTCTTCTTTAAAAAAAAATACATGACATATTTTGAGGCTTTTTGATTAACGCACAGTCATGAAGCGAATATTTTACCTTACATAAAAATTTTCAAACATTTGTTTATCTCTCATCACAACAGAGCAAGGCTGATGAAACAGTAATTAGAGAAAAACAAAAAAAACTTCGCATTTGGATGGGGAGTTGGGGGGATTGGGGAAGGTGAAATATACAGGAGGGTATCATGTAATTTTCTCTCCGAATCTTAAGAGGAAATGAAGATCCTGTGTTATATTTACAACTATTTTCATTAAAAAATATTATCTTTATATGCAGTGTAGTGATTACAATTTATCAAAAGCGTAAAAAAATTAGGCAAAAATATATTATTATACTTTCTGAGTTAAAAAGGCTAATCAGTGTAGATATGAAGGTAAAATTGAATGTTCTCTTCCTAGGGGACAACTCAAAAAGTATGATTCATTTTATCTCACACGAAACATCGCACTATTGGGTTGTCAAGGCTGCTCTATCAATTTTATAACTGATGACAAAGTCAGCTTTCACGTTAATTTTTTTTGGAGAAGACTATAAGTCTACATTGTCAACAACAATTTTCAAATGCTCTCTTCTAGTCCCAAAATACTTTGTAAAAGATAAGTGCAAACATTTTGCTTTCTACGCTGCAGGGGCATCATTTGCAGTGCCAGTCTCGCCTGATTCAGAATCAGGGCCGTCACTTCCTCCCTGATCTGACCCGCTCTCTCCTTCGCTAGGTGCCTTAGTCTCTCCTTCTGGCTGTCCATCCTGACCGGATGCGGAAGTATCGAGGTTTTCTGAAGATGGCGCTTCCGGTGGCGGCAATCTTCTCAGAAAAAGCGTCTTGTCCACATTGGTGATGTCTACCGTCTCATCATTATCTCCTGTCTCCTCGTTAGTCGCGGATCCGCCATCGACCTGACCGCTGGAATCGTCACTTGTATCTGAGGACCCAGACCCGGTACCTCCACTGCTCGCAGCGACTGTGTCGGAAGGAAACACGATGATCATGATGATGATGATGATGATGATGATGATGATGATGATGATAAAGATTGATAAAGGCCTTAGAGCGAAACGTTTAGATGTAATTTTCGATCTTAATTGTTTACTAGATTTTGAATAAATTCCCTGAATTAAGGTTGAGCTTTTAATTTTCCTCAGTTTTAAATGATGATGATGATGATGGTGATGATGATGATGATGATGATGATGATTGATAAAGGTCTTAGAGCCGAAACGTTTAGATGTAATTTTCGATCTCAATTCTTTACTAGATTTTTAATAAATTCCTTGAATTAAGGTTGAGACATACAGAGAAAAGCAGGTGAACAGGAATACGAAGGCCAGAAATAAAAACAGAAAGAGAACAACTGAGAGGCAGATTGAAAGGACGTGAGAGTAAGAAAAGCTAAACGTCTAAGTTTTTAAAAGCAAATATACACACAAACACACAGACAAGGCCACACGTACAAACAAACACGTTCACACATACATACACACACACACACACACACACACACACACACACACACACACACACACATACATACACACACACACACACAAAATACACTTAAAAGAGATAAAGAGAGAGAGAGGGGAAGAGAGAGGACTAATGAGTGTCACACACATTTACGGAGACAGAGCAAGAGAGAGAGAGAGAGAGAGAGAGAGAGAGAAAGAGGAAGGGAAAGAGAGAGGGAGATGGTTGGTGTAACAGTTGAACAAAAAACAAAGAAGAGAGGAAGAAAATGCAACATAAGAGAGAGAGGGAGAGACAGCGAGAGACAGAGAGAGAGAGACAGAGAGAGACACAGAGAGAGACAGAGAGAGAGACAGAGAGAGAGAGGGAGACAGAGAGAGATGCAAAATTGTGCTTCAGGTTAGAATGAAAAAAGATGAGAGCTTGAGAATTGACGATGGGATCTTTCACCATCGTAGGAAATACATTAATGCATCGGTGCTGAATGCATAGCAGGATTAATGTAATTCTCACGATGTTAAGATATCTCATCGCGCAAGTTCTCAGATAAGTATGTACCTGTGGTTGTCTTAGACGTATCTGTGTCTGTCTCCTCAGGATTTGGTCTTGGCACTAGAAAGAACACATGATAATCGTAAGGGTACAGGGTTTTACTGATAAACAGCACCTCTCGACTTCCAAAACTACCCGTGCAACCCACCACGTTCCTACCCTCACTTCCCCTCCCTCCACCCTGCCTCAATCCCTCTACTCTTCTGTAGACAAGACGGATTGCATATTATACAGGCCAGTATGACTGTGTTATGAACATAACCCAAAGGCTAAATGGTAACGTACATGTGTACAACAAAACATACTGAAGATGTCTGAATTTGGCTTAGTCGCCTTTTTTTTC
>JAWQUT010000091.1:546901-559987 GCA_033807755.1 Ellobium chinense | reverse complement strand
GACAAGTAGAGAGTGTAGTTTGAGAGAGTGAGTGATGATAGCGGTAATGTCATTATTTGTGTGCCAGTTTAACTCTCGAAAGTCTGGATGTCAGCTAGATGAGAAAGTGGTAGATGAGTAACAATAGTGTACATGAGGAACACGGTTTATGTCTTGACAGTGGATTGTACTAATGTAATATTGTATTGTAATGCATTATGTTGGCCTATGGCCTAATAAAACCTTTTGAAATATATTTTTTTTACCAGTTTCTAAATTTTCTTAATTATTTAACTCTATCAGGCACTCGAGGATTGTACATAATTAGGCCTCCATACTGGGCTTTATATGGCACTAGCTGGGGCAATAGCTGCTTGAGACCAAATAAAAAAAAAACTGATGCAGGATACCAGACACAAAGATTGATGCTGGATACCAGACACAAAGATTGATGCTGGATACCAGANGAGAGACAGAGAGAGACACAGAGAGAGACAGAGAGAGAGACAGAGAGAGAGAGGGAGACAGAGAAAGATGCAAAATTGTGCTTCAGGTTAGAATGAAAAAAGATGAGAGCTTGAGAATTGACGATGGGATCTTTCACCATCGTAGGAAATACATTAATGCATCGGTGCTGAATGCATAGCAGGATTAATGTAATTCTCACGATGTTAAGATATCTCATCGCGCAAGTTCTCAGATAAGTATGTACCTGTGGTTGTCTTAGACGTATCTGTGTCTGTCTCCTCAGGATTTGGTCTTGGCACTAGAAAGAACACATGATAATCGTAAGGGTACAGGGTTTTACTGATAAACAGCACCTCTCGACTTCCAAAACTACCCGTGCAACCCACCACGTTCCTACCCTCACTTCCCCTCCCTCCACCCTGCCTCAATCCCTCTACTCTTCTGTAGACAAGACGGACTGCATATTATACAGGCCAGCATTACTGTGTTATGAACATAGCCCAAAGGCTAAATTTTAATGGTAACGTGCATGTGTACAACAAAACATACTGAAGATATCTGAATTTGACTTAGACTTGTCGCTATTATATTTTTTTACCAGTTTCTGAATTTTCTTAAATATTTAACTCTATCAGGCACTCGAGGATTGTACATAATAAGACCCCCATACTGGGCTTTATATGGCAATAGCTGCTTGAGACCAAATGAAAAAAACAAACTGATGTCGGATACCAGACACAAAGATTGATGCTGGATATCAGACACAAAGATTGATGCTGGATATGAGACACAAAGATGGATGCTGGATACTAGACACAATGGATGCTGGATACCAGACACAAAGACTGATGCTGGATATCAGACACAAAGATTGATGCTGGATATCAGACACAAAGACTGATGCTGGATACCAGACACAAAGATGGATGCTGGATACCAGACACAAAGACTGATGCTGCATACCAGACACAAAGATGGATGCTGGATACCTGACACAAAGACGGATGCTGGATACCAGACACAAAGACTGATGCTGGATACCAGACACAAAGACTGATGCTGGATACCAGACACAAAGATTGATGCTGGATACCAGACACAAAGATGGATGCTGGATACCAGACACAAAGATGGATGCTGGATACCAGAAACAAAGATGGATGCTGGATACCAGACACAAAGATGGATGCTGGGTACCAGACACAAAGATGGATGCTGGATACCAGACACAAAGATGGATGCTGGATACCAGGAACAAAAATGGATGCTGGATACCAGACACAAAGATGGATGCTGGATACCAAACACAAAGATGGATGCTGGATACCAGACACAAAGATGGATGCTGGATACTAGACACAAAGATGGATGCTGTATACCAGACACAAAGATGGATGCTGGATACCAGACACAAAGATTGACGCTGGATACTAGACAAAGATGGATGCTGGATACCAGAGACAAAGATTGATGCTGGATAATAGACACAAAGATGGATGCTGGATACCAGACACAAAGATTGATGCTGGATACCAGACACAAAGACACAAAGATTGATGCTGGATACCAGACACAAAGATTGATGCTGGATACCAGACACAAAGATGGATGCTGGATACCAGAGACAAAGATGGATGCTGGATACTAGACACAAAGATGGATGCTGGATACTAGACTTGTTGAATGGTAATACATGGCTTGGAGCCAGTCAAAATGAAACTTATATTGCTACACTAAGAACTGGGATATCAGCCTCTGATGGTGAATAGTACCAATCAGTATCAAGCAGTCTGCGGAAATCGGAAGTAAAGTTATTTATATGCACAAAAACAATGATTTCATGGACAAATGTGTAGCAATTGTGAAAAAAATCTTATTTTTTTGTGAGGCATATTAGATTAATTATGTATAGTATAGAAACGCTTTTTTAATCGCGAATTTCTCAGAATTTGTTTTTCATTGCATGGGGTGACCCTCTGTCACCTCAATCACCTTGTATGTCGGGTCTGAATAAGGAGAGGCCAACCTTTATTTTCACTTCATGAAAAATACATGTACAGAAATGTATATGCATTGAGCTTTTGCATCAAGCACTAATCTGATTTAGCCAATGAGCGACATAGGCCTCATAGTGACACTTGCTACAAAAGAGAACAAATACTGAGATAAATCTCAAATTCGAGGTCTTCCATCTGAAGACGGGGGGAGGGGGGGAAGGAGTGAGGAAGAAGATGAAACAGCTATATCATATTTATAGTCATCACAAGTTAATACACCAGATTAAAAGCACAACAAAATGTGAAAAAAACAACATGATTACTCTCCTTCTGTGTGGAAAAGAGCAAATAATCTGAAGGTAAAAATGGAATGCTCTCTTCCAAGTGATTACTTAAAAACTCTTGGTTCATTTTCTCTCAATCTGAACATATTGCTTTGTTGTGTGGGCAAGATGAAATAGCAAGACGCCTTTTTTTTTAATGTGATAACAAAGCAAAGCTTTCAGTACTTTTATTTATTTTTTTTTGTGTGTGTTGACATTATCCGTCTAAATTTTGTGAAGAAAACTAGTGATATGGTTTACATGATGAACCGCATTTTCAGAATAGTAAGTTCTTAGTCCTTGTGTTTCCATCGTGTTAGCATAGAAGGGGCTTTCTCAGTGACAGGGCAACACTGTCTTGCTTAGTTCTTGCCGCGTCACGAAAGGGACTGTGCTTGTATTTTGTGGGTAGTCCATATTATAGTTTCAAGGTTAAGTTTATTTATTTAGGCGAAAGCGACCACATTAAATATACTGTCACATCAGTACAAAAGAATGAATGAAAAAACAAAAGAAACAAAAAAAACCCATATACTTTATGCGCAACTGTCACTAACATTTAGTCATTGACATATCTGTCTCTTTCTCATTGTCTCACTATCTCTGTTTCTCCCTCCCACTAACTTTCTCCCACACCATTTCTCTCTCTCTCACTCACTCACTCTCCCCATCTAATGTTAACAGCTACAACTTTCTCAACATCCCATTAGACACATCTATGTAACAAAAACTAACAACCCTTCCCACTCCCTGCCAGAAAGGGAACTAACACTTGTGTCACTTAAACTGTCCGTTTTCTCTTAAAATATGATAGAATCCTATTGCTATGTTTCTGAGTTCTTTATTCTTACTTGAATTTAAAAGATTTAGGAATTAACCACAAAGAAAGTATGAGGGATACGTTTTTGGTTGGTGCGCCCCAATCATATAAGGAAGGGCACACACCTATTGAAGGCTTGTTAGATATGTGATATTATTTAGATCATCGGAAGAGAAAGCCCGGCAACATGGCCGCAACCATTTACGCTTTCAGATTTGTTAGTGGAACGTCGTATCAACGGTCTTGTGTCGGAAGAAGATATGTCAAGAATCAACAGCGGTATGTATGCTAATGAATGGGGGAAAAGTGTAAATATAGTACACACTACTCACAAGACAGTGCAGTATTATATCTCTCTTCCGCATTAGTCGCAGCCATCTTGGCATGGTTATCGTCTCATACTTCCTTTGCTAAGGCCGAGGGTGTGGCTTATCCTTTCGTCACAAGCAAACGCAGTCCACATTTCACCTTAACTGGACTAATAGTTTTTGAGATATACGGTGGCAAGAGAGTAGTGGCAATAATATAGTCATAACTTAGTGATTTCTCCTTGGCTACTTCGATTCTATGATGTTCACATACGCCCTTTACCTTTGGCACAATCAATTCTTAGACAGACCGTACGTCTGGGAAGTAGCTGTGTCGTGTCGTAACCGACGTAACCATGCGTCCTATTTTGCCTAGTTAACGAACTACTCCTACATCCAGACTGGTGCTCACGGTGATTTAGTGACACAAACAGCGGTATGCACAATCCATACGTTAGTTAATGTTCTGCGTTAGTTACAGTGAACACTACTAACGTTTTGGGAGTTTTCTGTGGTTACCGCAATACGTTAACTAACGTCAGGATTATGCATACGATCACAGTGGCCCTATCCTTACGTACTCTAACTAACATAATATGGATTATGCAAACAGCCAAAACACTTGAAAAACTACAACGTAACGAAGTAGTTAAAATCTTTCTATAATAGATTTTTTTTCTTATATTTGAAAATGTCTCGTCTAGTTTTTTTTTCAGTCCTGACACGAAATGAATCCCGTGTCACTCGAGAGCTTGCGCAATAACGCTCTCTTACCATCGTGAGAATTACAATAGTGCATCGGTGCACTTCCGATAGTGCACCTCAAAATGCAGGGTCAATGTAATTCTTACTTACGATGGTAAGAGATCCCATCTTTAATGCGAAAGTTCTCAATTTTTTTTTGTGTTCAGATCCTTCTATCCCACAATATTCCGAAACCGTTCGACCCTTTAAATACAAATCACATCTAAGACTCACCTCCCCTCAGCATCATGGACATATCAGGCAATGTTTTTTCTGTGGTGGTAGTGGTGATTTCTGGTGGTGGATTTTTACCGGGCACTGCGAATGAACATACTCTTTGATTATACACAATAGGATGGTATCATGAATTCTCTACCTACCGACCCGCCAGTGGCAGGTAGGCAGGTAGGCAGACAGGCAAGAAAGAAGGCAGGCAGTCAGGCATGCAGTCATGCAGGCAGGCATGCAGACAGGCAGACAGGCAGACAGGAAGGCAGGCAGGCATACAGGTAGACAGGAAGGCAGTCAGGCAGACGGCAAACAGGATGGCAGGCAGGTAGGCAGACAATTTCCCCACGGGTTAAATTCATTCCTATTTTCCTAATTTGAACATTTTCTGACACAACAAAGAACAAGAAACTCACACTTACAGACACACATACAGACACTTATATACACACAAACACCATAACCAACATCACCACCACCATCACTACCCCCCCCCCCCCCCCCCCCCCCNCCCCACCAACAACAACAACAACAACAACACAACAATAAAAAAAACAACAACAACAAACAAACTTTATCTCCACTTTCTTAAAGGGACAGAACTAGATATTTGCGTCAGAGTTTGAAAAGTCCACCTCAAATTAAAAAAAAGCAACAAAACAACTAGACTATAAATCATGTACAATTCCCTTCCTCCCGACCACTTTTCTAAAAACAGCGCTAGAATAGGAGGAGTTTCGCTGTCTGTGCGCCGCCATTATTCGTGCTGTGGGACGTCATAAAGAGGAAGAAGCTAGCAGACAGTTAGTGCAGACGCATGCACAAACTGTCTGGACCAGTGGTCTGCTAGTCTATCTTGCCTTTTGACGTCGACTTGCACGAGTAATGGCGGGATGTGCAGGGTAAAAATATCCCGACACACCTGAGCTGTTTTCTCAGAAACTAAGAGGAAATATATATGCGGTTAAAATGTTATGACAAAATAATGTGGATTTATTAGACAGTGAAGCTATTAACTATCCCTGTCTTTTCATAAAGCAATACAAGAAAATCACTAAGTTGCAATGGATACTGACGCTAAAAGCAGATGTATGGAAGAAAAGGACGGTAATTTATAGATTCCGTGTGATGACGTATGAACGGTCTAGCCGAGTTGCTTAAATCATACTAATCCAAGAAAACCTTCAGACCTTTCCGACTTGAGGTTACAGACTCCTGATTCGAAAAAAAATACAGGTAAAAAATCTGTCATTTGGACAGATTATGGAGAATAGGGCCTAGATTTGTGAACCTGCCTGCAGATTAATTTGTATTCTCTCCTGATTTTGTAAACTTAACCTGAAATTTGGGTCAGTTGCTTAGGTTTCAGTGTGGTCTTCTGTGCAGAGCACTTGTCGTTAAGGAAACTAGTTAGATTGTTTACGCCTTTCGATGTATCGGTTCGTAACTCGAAAACGAAATGAAAGACCTATATTTTAAACCTCGTTTTAAGTATGCGCATTGAATGCTGCAAACTATTAAAGAAGACTTAAAGATTGTGGAATTTCTTGCAAGTGACAGTAAAGAAAGGAAAATCGGATTAGGCTTCGGTAATCTGAAGTCACTACTACTATACTACTACGACTTACGTCCTCTCATCATCAGTGACATATCCATGGGTGGTTTCTCTGTGGTGGTGGTGGTGGTGGTGACTGATGGTGGCTCGCCACCGGGTACTGGGGAGAGACACAGGAAATATTCTTTGATCATATAACCATCATCGATTCTTGAGCAACAAACTTATCTAAGGTAGGCAGGTAGATGAGTAAGTTGGTAGGTATGTAGGTGGATAAGTAAGTGGGTAGGTAGGTAGGTGGGTAGGTAGGTGAGTATAGTATGTAGGTAAGTATACACCATATGAGCAAGCAGGGGCGAAGGGTCCATATAATCAAATAATCACTGATTACCAGCCGAAAATGCCATTGGTCGACCTTGGCCTTCGTGGCAAGTTAGACAAGAACACCGCCGAATCCTATTTATTTGCTCTTTGTCAGGCTTACTCTTACTTTGACTTACGTTCAGAACCTGATACCCCTCAAATTTTCTCTGCTCTATTCACTGATTAATAGGGATAAAGAAGAACCTGGACACCCCTACAGCCAAATGTGGAGTGGCCTCACAAAAAAAACTCAATGAAAGCAAGGAAATTCCACCGGCTAGTAAAGAAGACCTGCTAATCAAGGTCTCCGCTTGATTTGTGGCACTTTCACCTATTGCGATTTAATGTGATGCGGAACAAAAATAACATATTGGTAAAACGAGACACTGTTCTATAGCATTTAGTGAAATTCATTATTATCAAGGGCCTCTTTATTCGACAATAATTAACACTGTTGCTGACAAGTGACATGCCATCAGTCACAAGTTTACGACCACTTTTATTTTTCGCTCAGTTTAGAAATGAATCCACACTTACAGAAAGCCACATAAACAGTCTCACCACACACATATATCCATTCAAAAGCCCAGTGCTGGTGTTGCCACGTTACCTATTTTATAGTGCAATGTAGCTGATTCCCAAAATCTTTGGTTGGGGAAAGCACCTTGGGGTAGATTTACTTTTTCATGAAGGAGGTTTCTGACTTTATGAAACATACAAACAAACTTATTAAATAAACATAAATTCTTCTTGGGAAATAACATGAATGACAAAACTTCTTGGAAAAGTAATTCAGTTGGCCCCCCTGTTCTCAAAACCGGCAAGGTTTGACGATGGCAATACTCATATAGGCCTACTATACATCATTTGCAAAAAGGTGGGCTCGGCTCCATGGTGTAGACTGGGCCTGAAAATTATGTTTTCAATAAAATTAGTATCTTGTTTGAGGTCTGGATATTAATTGGCTAGATTGTGGAATTTCTTGCAAGTGACAGTAAAGAAAGGAAAATCGGATTAGGCTTCGGTACCCTGAAGTCACTAGGCTACTACTATACTACTACGACTTACGTCCTCTCATCATCAATGACATATCCATGGGTGGTTTCTCTGTGGTGGTGGTGGTGACTGATGGTGGCTCGCCACCGGGTACTGGGGAGAGACACAGGAAATATTCTTTGATCATATAACCATCATCGATTCTTGAGCAACAAACTTATCTAAGGTAGGCAGGTAGATGAGTAAGTTGGTAGGTATGTAGGTGGATAAGTAAGTGGGTAGGTAGGTGATATAGTATGTAGGTAAGTAGGCAGGTAGTTAGGAAGATAGGTATGTAAATAAGTAGGTAGGTAGACAGGTAGGTAGGCAGGCAGATAAGTAGGTAAGTGGGTAGGTAGGTAAGGAGATAGATGGGTAGGTAGGTAAGGAGATAGATAGGTAGGCAGGTAGGTAGGATGGTCGGTAGTAGGTAGGTAGGTAGGCATGTCAGTAGGTAAATAAGTAGGTATATAGGCAGATAGGCAGGCAGGTAGGAACGTAGGTAGATAATCAGACAGGCAGAATGTTTCTGACGAAAAAAAAAAAAACCCTCAGTGATAGAATGCAAATGACAACCTTGTTTTTCATTAGCATATCCTATCCATAGAAGCCACCGTGGTCAAATCCGTTTAAACTTGTGAAACGCAATAAATCCACGAGACTTTCGTGTTGTTAGTTTCTGCATGTTGACTGTTTCTGTTTTTGCCCTTCGAAAACTTTATCACACACTTTATATTTCTTGACCAGTGTCTATTTATTAACCTTGAAGAAACGCACCTCGAAGCCCCGAAGATAAAAATTTGTAGGATTGATAAAAATCAATCAAATCATCCTAAAGTGCTTTAGGCTAAATGCTTATTGGGAGATCAGGAGAGTGAGCGATTTTGTTGTAACTGTTTAGAGTCAAAATCGCTTAAAATTGCCCCCTTTTTTGTCTTTCTTGTGTGTGTGCGTTCTGAAGCGAAAGGAAGCTACTCTTGGGGAAGTGTTTGCCCGGTAGATCGGGCGGTTCACGCGATAGTGTCCTTAGGAAAGACACGTCTTCACTTCCATTTGCTCACTCTACTCAGGTGTAAATAAGTACCTGGCTTAAGAGTTGGGGGGACCAGGACGCTGCACCGCTGACGACCAGCAATGCCTTTATTATGTATTTTTATTTGTAATAAATTGTCTTTACGTGTCTGATGTGTATTGTTCTATGTGTCTGTTTTATGCATGAGATATATGACATTGTATAGTCCGTAAACTTTGCTTTGTGCAAGCTATTCATCGAATTACTCAAGAACCCGCTGTTAGATTTCTCTGAATATTTGCATCAACTTATACTTTCTTATGGACGTTACAGATATTATTTTTTGTCAACAGAATAATAACGGGTATCTAAATTCCCTTCTTTAATCTATATAAATTGGATCATTCTGGGTTATTTTTATGAATAAGGAGGTTTACAGTACAAAAATTAGACTTGAGATGTTGAAAAATCGACCAGGGGCGTATCTGTAATCTACTAAAATGGAGATATCAAAATGATCAAATTTAACGTGACAAGGCTAACATACACACAAACAAAAAGGTGAAAATAATGCAATTATGTATTAGTACCC
Source organism: Ellobium chinense (assembly GCA_033807755.1). Taxonomy (NCBI): domain Eukaryota; kingdom Metazoa; phylum Mollusca; class Gastropoda; order Ellobiida; family Ellobiidae; genus Ellobium; species Ellobium chinense. Next base: position 550,563 of record JAWQUT010000091.1, on the reverse strand, counting down.
TCACTTTTAGGTGAAGTGGTGACTCACAGTGTCTTGTTAACTTTCCTCTTCCGAATCACTCGTAAACGATATCATATCATATCCCAGAACATGTTAGACTCGCAGTGCGGGGTTCGAAATCTTGTGATACAGGTGACCACGCCTAGCCTCTTTACAAAAGTAGTTGTACAAATGTAGGGTGATCCGTTGCAATGTTAAAAATTTTTACATTCAAAGACATATTTATTTAGATCTACCAATGTGCAGACAAAACAGCAGAGCCGCCGATGACTAATGTACGCCTAAATGAGAAAGAGTATGAGCGTCACACATTAACTCGTTCAATAAAAGTGCTCCCCCGTGCTCATGAGTACATACATTAGCATGCACAGGCCATTATAATGGTTTTAAAAAATATGTAAAGGGAGAAAGTGTACACGACGTTTTGAACGGAACATGGAAATGATGTGTTCTATTACGGTAAACATATGATACTTTGTAATGTACGACGTGATAGATTATCGAGAATATTTTACTAATAAATGATAAGTAAATTTCTAAATCACCAAATGCTGATCATTGAAATCAGTATTTTCATAACGTCCAGACCCATACAGGGGCTGATGCAAAATTTTAGAAACATCTAATGGCAGGTTTTTGAGTAATTCGGTAAAAGGTGTGCACAAACCAAAGTTTACGCACTATAGAACATTGTAAATCAATTTCCTCTGAGGGTAAATGAAAGTCGTATTTGATATTTTATTTTCATTTTTATCCAACAATCAAGCGAGTAGATTTACTTGTACGTACATCCTCTCAACAATTGGGACTTGTCCAATGGGATCTTTGTGGTCGTCTCCGTTTCGGGTGGTGAACGTACTCCACCTGGAGATGAACACAGAGGTCATGATGTTATCATAACTACCACCAACAACAACACCACCAACACCAACACCACCACCACCACCAACAACAACAACAATAACAACAACAACAACGACGACGACAACAAATCTGTAGATTATAATCACCAAAAAAACATATAAACTGACCAGAACAAGACAGTTTTGATATCATTTTTACCGTCATAGTCTGAACTATACACGAGCCTCAGGATGTGTTTGTCTTAACAACTTCCAGAACCTGGTCTAACGAAGATGTTATCATACAGTCCGTGAGAGTGAGTTGGAGGAGGGAGACTAGAATGGATACGATGGAAAAGGGAGGGAGCAGCAAATGAGGAGGAGTAGACGGAGGAGAAAGAAGATAAGAAGACGGAAAAGGAAGAAGAGAAGGATTGATGGAACAGATAAAGTTAGGAAGAGAGGAATAGGAGGATAAAGTAAAAGAGATGATGGAAAGAAGGAAAATAATTGATAACATGAAAAAGGGATGGAGTGAGAGGGTGAGGATGAAGAGAAGGAGGGGACAAAAAATGAATAGAAGGGATAAGAAGAGGAGGGAAGAACTGGGGGGAGGGGGAGGAGGAGAAGTATTAATAAGAGAGACTAGATATGGAGAGAAAGAAGGTAAAAGGATTCAAGAAGAAAGAAGAGGACAAAGAAAAGACAAAGAGTTATTCAAACCTTGATAGCATCCATAACAAGAGTGGTCCGCGCCAGCGCGCATAGCTGCTCTCCCAACTTCAGTCAGTGGGCAAACGAATAAGTAGGTAAGGAAATGAGTGAGCGAACGACCGACAGGATAAGTGAATGAGTGAGTTAGTGAAGGCCCGTATGCGTTCATGCATGCTTGCCTGCGTCCGTGCGTGCGTGTGTGTGAGCGTGAGTGAGTGAGTGAGTGAGTGAGTGAGTGAGTGAGTGAGTGAGTGAGTGAGTGAGTGAGTGAGTGAGTGAGTGAGTAAGTGAGTGAGTGAGGGAGTGAGTGAGTGAGTGAGTGAGTGAAGGAATGAGTGAGTGAGTGCGTGAATGTGTGAATGAATGAGTAAGTAAGTAAATGAGTGAGTGAGTGAGTGAGTGAGTGAGTGAGTGAGTGAGTGAGTGAGTGAGTGAATGAGTGAGTGAATGAGTGAGTGACCGAGTAAACGAGTGAGTGAACGCGTCAGCCAGCCAATGAATTAGTCGATCGATCGCTTTCTTATGAGCCAGGTGGCGATTAAGTACATGACTAAATCAGTAATTTGAACGAATATAAGTGGGCAAGTCACTAAATACATCGATGACTCACCCACTCACCCATTCACTAATTCGCTCACTCATTGGTCACTGAGTCATTGGTGTCCGTTATAAATTATACTCACCTCTCAGTAAGCTGGACTTGTCGGCTGTGAAGCAAAGAAAAATATCAGAAGATGTCTAAACCTAACATGATGGGAACATGTGCATTGAAATAACAGGACATAGAGTGCGCAAGGACTAGACTGGAGTGAAATTTTGAGAACTTGCACATTAACGATGGGATCTCTCACCATGTAAGAATTACGGTAATGGATCGGTGCTGAATTCACCTTTGGTAGCGTTGAACATGCAGAATCAATGCAATTCTTACAAAGATTAAAAGTTCCCTATTGTTAATGCGCAATCTCTTGTTTAAACTCTTGAAGGTTACTAAAGGTGCATTAATTTAATACCGATGCACAAAATGTAATTCTTACGATGGCCAGAGATCCCACTGTTAATGCACAAGCTCTTGAATAAAACTGTATTAACTTTTACAAGAACCATTCCATTTTCGAGTTTCTGAAGTACTAAGAGCTTATGTGTAAAGTTAAACTGTCAATACCTAGAAATTGTTACGAAAGTAGTGGCGGCCATCTTGAATTTTTCAACATATCTAGAAAAAAAAAATACGGCATTACTCTGAATATATGACCAGTTCTTTGACACAGGATTTCACATACGTCTCGAGGATATCTTTATGCATGATCCTCTCTGTCTAGACACAAAGTTACTTCATATTACATCAAAGTGTGTTCGAACCTCTGCGTCAAGATAGCACATTCAGAAAAAAAAACAACAACAAAGCCAAGCCGTGGGACAATGTACAAAGATACCTAAGAGATATGGGTGACACCTTGTATCAAACAAGTGAGGATAACAGAGATTGAAGGATGAGTGCGGCTATACTTAAAGTTTCAGTTATCGGCTCACCACAAGAGGTTTGTGGTGTAATGCTGTCTCAATGACTGGTTTGTTTTGAGGGGACAACAGGTGTGACGGAGACAGACCTACAGACCGAGAGTTATAAAATAGAAACAGACAAAACAAATGCAATTACCACGAAGATTGGCAGAACAGGGGGAAAGAGACAGACGAGCTGTTTTGATCCAGCGGTAAGACAGACAAGGGTACAGAGAAGCAAACGAACAAATAAACAGACGGACAAAGAAATAAATAAATGAATAAACCATTGATGGATGGATGGATGGATGGATGGATGGATGGATGGATGGATGGATGGTAGGTTCTTACGTACATAAATCAATCTTGGTGGCTGTTAACAAGAAGGAAACAAAAAATAAAAGTTAAGTTACAAAAAGTGAAGGTCTAATCTAATCTTCTGTCATTACAGAATACTTTATTTTTGTGTGTGCGTGAGTAGTTAAATCTAACTGGCTGAATTAATGAAATGAGTTTAACGTGAGATTGCCAAGCAGTTAACGGGGGTTGGAGGATAAGTGTGTGTGTGGTTTTTTTTTTGGGGGGGGGGGGGGGGGGAAGAGG
>JAWQUT010000091.1:533240-546857 GCA_033807755.1 Ellobium chinense | reverse complement strand
GATAGGGGGAGGGCGCAAGGGGAAAAGGGAAAGTGAAGCTGGGAGTTGAAAAAGAGTCGAAGGAAGAGATGTATTTACCCCGTTCAGTTCACCATATCGCTTTCAGAAACGTGGGTCGAGATTAAAAAATGTTCACCCCCCTCCCCCATTCCCCTCAAATGCCCCTTATCCAATTGTATATTTTGAAGGTTCATACATCTCCCTTCTCACGATTTTTGTTACGATTTAAGTAGTGCTAGTCTAGCTGGTCTTAGCCTAAAGGATTTCATCTCGCTCCGCCCTTCCCTCACCCTTAGACTGACAGCTAAGAGGTAACACATACGAGAAATCTTTAACGTGAAATAAATAATAACGATATAGTAATAATAATAATGATAATAAAAGATAACCGTAGTGGTAATACACTTTTATCCAAATGAAATTTTAATAAACAGCGGCAGTTTTAGTTTTAATAACAACTACAACAAAAGCAGCAGCAGCAGCGACAGCGACAACAAAAAATCTGCCGTTTAATATAAACATGCAGTAAGGTACACAGTAGTGCATGCACACACACACACACACACACACACACACACACACACACACACACACACACACGCACATATAATTATACACAAACAAACACACACACACACACACACACACATAACACACACACTCACCACATACTGTTTTACAATGAACAAAATAGACTTACTTGTTGTTGCTTTAGTCGTTGTTGTTGTTGTAGCTATGGCTGGGGAGGAATGCAATATGCAAAAGTAATTACGGCAAACATATAATTGAACATCAGTCATTCAGTCAGTCAGTCACTTACTCACTCATTCACTCACTTACTCACTCACTCACTTACTCACTCACTCACTCACTCACTCACTCACTCACTCACTCACTCACACTGACTGACTAGCTGACTGACAAACTGACCGACTGACTGACTGACTGACTGACTGACTGACTGACTGATTGACCGACTGACTGTCTCACTGACTGACTGACTGACTGACTGACTCACTGACTCACTGACTGACTCACTGACTCACTGACTCACTCACTCACTACTCACTCACTCACTCACTCACTCACTCACTCACTCACTCACTCACTCACTCAATCAATCAATCAATCAATCAATCACTCAATTACTCACTCACTCATAGTGATGCGTTTACACAGAAGATAAGCAACCAACTATTTAATAGTATCGAAAGAATCTCTCTTTGGCAGACAGCCGAGGAAAAAACTGAGGGAGAGCAAGGCACGGACATATCCTTTAAGACAACAGCAAGACAGACAAAGATACAGATTACTAGCCTGACAGACAAATGGATGAACTGATGGGCAGATGGTGAGAAGGACGGAGGTCCGGATGAATGGATGGATGAGTTGGTGAATGAGTGAGTGAATGTTTTTATTCCCTGCATACCTACCCTGCATGGCTGGTTTTTGAATTGGAAAATTGAGAGAAGAAAAATATGAAACACAAGTTAGTAACTGTCAATAGAAGCAAGGTTAGTATAAAAAAATAAAACAGTCATACTTAGTTTAACAGATATAATAATAATGATAATAATAATAATAATAATAATAATAATAATAATAATAATAATGGTGATGACAACAACAATAACAACAACAACAAGAAAATATGAATCAAATAATAATAATAATGATAACAATAATAACAATATTACATCAACGACAATTTTTACTATTAATAATAATTAATAATAACACCAATAATAACTAAATATAATAATAACAATAATTGGTGATAATGATAAAGACAGATAGTAATGATAATGAATAATTATAACCAAATAGTACATTAGCTTTAATTATGAATAGTAACAAAATGGTTGGGAAGAACCGGCTTCAAAAATGTTGGTGACCTCAGCGCAAGATACTAGGTCAACCAGGTGCCAATATAACAACAAACTGTGGAGGTGCGATTTCTAAGTAGTTATGACACTCTTTAATATAATAATATTAGAGGAACGAGAATACAAAATGTAGGGGTTGTATGCAGTGTGGCTGTTCGAGTACTTCAAGATATGCGAAGAAGGGCAGTAACTCTGAATGGAAGTAAATCTGTGCGCCTTGATTTATTTCGTTCGTCTGCTGTCCAGTTGCCAGTGTGTGTGTGTGTGTGTATATATATATAGAGAGAGTGTGTGTGTGTGTGTGTGTGTGTGTGTGTGTGTGTGTGTGTGTGTGTGTGTGTGTGTGTGTGTGTGTGTGTGTATAATATATTCTGTTGTTCAGCCACGTACCACAGTTGTTGTCTGGATTTGAGCTAAATAAACGTGTTACTGTTAAACGTGTTGGCCACAGAGCAAGGCAATTAATCCTTGTTTCAAATTTTATGGCTTTGTGCAGTGATTCGCCATCTAAGATTATATTAATATATGTATATCGTGAAATATACATAGCCACGAACAATCTGGGAGAATGATTTTCAAACAGACCATTTTTATTTGTCTACTTCAACAAAATTATACCAATTTAAGCAATATGCAAAAGCAAATGATAGTGTAATTGTGTCATTAAATCTCGCTTCCGAAAGTAAAAGATGCATCAGCAAATAAAATTTTAGAATAACAAGACCATATTTATCAGCAAATCATATTCCTTTGATCAAGGGAAAGTAGTGAGCGGAAGTCAGGGTTACTGGAGTTGTGGCTTCCTATGCCCGAATCGCCATATATGCATAATAACTGAAAATGGTCTACTGTTGAAAAGATGAATGTGATGGCCATGTACTGTGTAATTGTTCGTAATTCGCGAGTTCGTAAGTGCGCGAGGTCTCTATTATCTTCTTATATGGGACGTTAATTAGCCAGTTAGGCAACTCAAGTTGATATGTCTGCCAGGTTACCGGAAAAAAAATCGTATGAGCAAGAAGCACACGTTTCCTTTAAGGAAACGCAAAATTTTTCGCACTGTACCTCGTTTTACCCACTAATGGTACATACTATGGTTGGATGTCTCAGATCTGGGTTGGGCACAACTGAGATCACGAGAACGTAGTTCGTAAACTTAAGTTCAGTTCACGTAACCTTCATAACTATTTTGGATGAACTGATTTAGATCTGAACTGTAGTTACTTTGGGTTCTTGATCTGAACTGTAATCTTCTACCTAAGTTTCAGTTAAGTTCATCTCCAGTTCGAAAATCAGAACCGAATGCTGATTTCAAAACCATGAGGAACTGGTCTGAACTGAGATTTATTAACTTTCTATGGAACTGATCTAAACTTGATCTTAGGACTTTTTTCACATAGTAAACTGAACTTGATATGAACTTCTTTTTTTTTTTGGTGAATGAACTTGCCCAACCTTGTCTCAGATACTACAGTATAAAAGCTACCAGAGATTGAGAACTTGCGAATTAACGATGGGATCTCTTACAATCATAAAAATGTACATTACCTTTGCATGGTGAATGCTATTTAGTGAGTGTTCAACACCGTTGCACTAATTTAATTCTTACGATAGCTAGAGATCCGATCGTTAATGCGCAAGCTCTCTAAAAACTCACATGGAAAAGTTAGAGAACATTCAAAGGTGCAATAATGTGAACGTGACCAATTTCGTTCACATTTTCCTCAGTCTATGGGTACTCGGCTACAGGCAACTGAAGATACTGTCACAATGTTAGTGATCAGTGTCTTAACTGACATCATCACTGTATGCTTCATTGGGAGTTGAGAAAGTCCTAGAATGATCTGTGGCCGTATGCATAATCCTTACGTTAGTTAACACACTGAGGTAACCACGGGAAACTCCCAAAACATTAATAGTGTTCACTGCCTTTAACGGACTACGTTAATTAATGTGCCGATTGTGCATACGGCCACTGGCGTGTTGGGGTAATAATGGTGTGCAGTCACTTGAGTGGTTATTTAGCCTGGGTACGAGAATTATAAACCGTATTATTATTATTATTATTATTATTATTATTACTATTATTATTTTGGCGTATACTGTCTTCCAATGATACGGCTGACGCGCCCAGAAGGCCTAAGGTATCTTGTCCTCGAATACTCTAGGGAAACAACTATAAACCATCGTATTTCATTCTCCCAACTCGACATCATACGGCATCTTTTTGTGTCAGTTTCATATCTTATGTTACTAGTCTACTCGAAGGAGTCTGATTGTCAATCCGATATCGCTTCCATATATACAGGAACTACTTTGTTGCAGGGATACACGTCTTCATTTCAGTTTGAAATCTGAATACGAATGAAATGCCATTATGTAATGACATGCGTCTTATTACGGATGATATTCTTAAATGAAATATGTCGGAAAGGTATTTAATTTCTTCATACGCAATCTTACTGCTCACATGATGAAAATACTAAAAAGTCATGTCTGATTAGTTCAAGTTTCAGGTTACAAGATTGTTTCCTCAGGCTGCGTGTTGTAATTCAGAAGTATACATAATAAACATAGGAACTTGATGTGATGTGAAAAGGTTATCGCAAGGCATATGTCACCGAGAGCGTAATTACTGCCATTTCAAAGATTCAGTGCAAAAGCCCTGTATGACCTCAGATATTACAAGTCAATGCCTTGCAAACAGATGACTGCGCTAATTCAAAGACTGCATCTGCACCCTGAAAATCTCTTTCTAGGGATGGACAACTTGGCAGCTGAAACAGCACTGGCTTTAAGGTATAAGCATCATCGATGAAACTTTAGACCACAGAAAAGCTGTGAGATTTTAAGTACTTTTAATTCAAATGTTTAACTGAACTGAAACTGAAACGTGAAGAGAACGATGACAAGCGATAAAAAAGACTGACTGAAATAATTTTTTTTTTTAAAAAATCTAGACAGAGAGGAACCCCATAGCTGTGAAAATAGTTACAAGAGAAACGACGAGAGAAACTTACTCATATACGCCCAGAAGTTTCCAAGGCTTCCAACCAAAGTATTCATAAGCAGGTCAAAGGTCACATTTATGTAACGTGTGACATACCAAAAGGTATTACACACCTTTATGTCACCGGAAATAGGCCATGTTTATATGAAAAAAACATGATCTGCAACTCATCACGATAAGTGTGTTTGAGTTTCTATGAAAAATTTCACACCAATGTGCTAAATGATGCATTTTTACCAGTTAAGGGTAATACTTTTAGAACAGCTTTTATTTTTGATAACGAGCAGCGTGAGAGCAGTGATTGTAACAGAGTAACAGTCTTCGTGTGTTTATGTGTGTTTGTGTGTGTGTGTGTGTGTGTGTATGTATGTGTGTGTGTGTGTGTGTGTGTGTGTATGTGGGTGTGGGTGTGGGTGGGGATGTATTATTACATTATTTATTATGTGTGTGTTCATTGTTGCTTGAGGGTGTGTGTGTGTGGAAGTATGTGCGTGTGTATGAGTGATAGCGAGGGAGTGTTTGTGTTTACACAGATATTTATGTTTTGTAAGTACAATGTAACAAGGCAAATTTCCCTTTGTGGACAAATAAAGTTATCCTTATCCTTATCCTTATCCTTATTCTGTCTGTTGTCACGCACCAGATTTCGCCACATTTCTCGTAGATTCACACTCTATGCATATTCATAACAAGGTTTTTCTATCTGGGATTTCTGTTCAGACATGGTACCACGAGCAACTGCGTAGACAGTCTGATGTAGCATGAAATAACTCCATCCGTAATTAAGCAGGGTAGGGAAGCGGGAAGGGGGAGGGGGTACTCATCTCCAACACAAACAGCTAATTTACCAGGTACTTATTATTACTTTGTTTACCCAGTACCATGATTATCTATCTGAAGCCGGATGACAGTAATCACGCATTCACAGAAATGAAACAAGTGAAGTAATCAAGCTGTCTGTATCACCAGGAAATTAGGAACGGAGGGTTGGTCATGAAATGACCAACCCATGAACCTGGCAACAACCAATACACACACAGATCACAGATAAACACACACATACGCACACATAAACACACACACAAACACACACACACACACACACACACATACAAGCACACACACACAAGCACACACAAGCACACACACACACACACATACATACACACACACACAAACGAACAAACAAACACACACACACAAACACACACACACATACACACACAAGCACACACACACAAACACACACAAGCGCACACACACACACACACACACATAAACACACACACACACAAACACACACACACACACACACACACACACACACACACAAACACACACACACANACACACACACACACACACACACACACACACACACACACACACACACACACACACACACACACACACACACACACACACACACACACATTACCAAAAACACACTGATCAGGCATCGCTACCTGACCAGATGTCTTTGTTATATACAATCATGTTAGTAATTAGTTATTACTAATTACCTTATTTACAGGTTTCGGAAAAATCTAGTTACACTTATAATCTTGTGCTCACCGGAAATGGGTACTTGATCCCAGTACCCGTGGGTATGATTGTTGAGATTATGTTTTTTAACCGAGTTTGGCATAGTCTTACATCACTAGCTACGTGTAGACCTGTGTATGCAGATACTGTTATATTAAGATGATTCTATATATAAAATTGTCAGTTTGGGGCAAAAAGAAATTTTGAAAGAAAAGTATTTGTCAATACCAGCAGCTACAATCATTATTCTTGTTAAAAATATGTGATTTGTGATGGAAAAAATATCTAGAAATGGAAGGCATTTTAAGGTCTAAATGTACATCAGCTTTTTCTCGGAGAATCGTTTGACGTAAAAACCACACCAATCGAATTTCCAAACGACGGATGAAGGAAATTTGTAAGAAAATATGTCATCGGACACGTAACATATCAACTCTTCCACTCTTTTCATCTGTGTAAAAAAAAAAAAATTGCATCGATACCTGTCGTATCGATACCACTATAATATATATCAATATATTTTGAATATGTTTCACTGTCAACTTTATATAATGAAAACGGCATCCTGTCACTCACCATCACTGTTTGCGCTTTCATCCGAATTCACCAGGAGGGCGTCAACTGAAATGCAGTGTTTACATCAACATCACCACATCGCCACCATCAACCGAAAATCCACAACAATCACAAGACCACCGTCAATAATACCACAGCCTACATTACCAGCACCATACTATAACCGGCACAACTGCTAATATCAAATCAGTCATATCGTCACTACTAGTACGACCACCAAAACGTCGTCACTAATACCATCACCGCAATAACAACAATATCATTAGCAGTACTACCATTAATATCATCACTACACTTACTACTACAATCAACATGACCACCAGCAGAGTGCTAACATTCCTGAAACCATCACTACATCATCACTACTCTTACTACCACCATCGCTGCTACCACGACCACCATTAGTCCCATATCACTATCCCGTCAACACTACTACCACAACAACGACGACGACGACCACCGCCACCAGTTCTATTAACCACCATCACATCTACCACCATTACCACCACCTACACTACGATTTTCACCACCACCTCTACAACCATCTCTCTATCATTAATACTACAACCACCACCATTATTGTTACTTTATCGACATTACTTTTTATTATTACCACTACCACCACTGTCACTAGTGACTTTATTGACACTATGTTCATACCACCATCTCAAGTACCACCACCACCACCACCATCTGTACCACCATTACTAGTAACTCTCTTGACACAATGTTCATGCCACCATCACAAGTACTACCACTGTCACTACCACCACCACGCCATCACCACCACCACCACCATGACCACCGTCACTAGTGACTCTACTGACACTATGCTCATACCACCATCACAATTACTACCACTGCCACCACTACAACCACACCACCACCATCATTACAAGTACTACCACCACCACCATCACCACACCACCACCGCTATTAAGTCTATCAACGCTATCATCACCACTGCCACCAGCACCAGCAGCATCACCGCCGCTACTATTAACTCTACCGATACTAACGTCACGACCACCTCCATCACCACCACTTCCACCACCACCATCATCACCACCACCACCATCTTAATCATCATCATCACCACCACCATTGCTACCACATCTACCGACATCACTCTTTTTTACTACCACCATCATCACCACTAATATTAATTCTACCAACACCACTTCACCAGCACCACCACTTACCTGTAAAGTAGACGATGACCGCTATTGCCCCTAAAGCGAGCGCCACCCCAATGATGAGCATGTAGCAAGTTCTGCGTTGACATCGTGTCTTCCTGCCTGAACTACTGTCTGACCTGTCATCGCCTATTCCTCCTTCAATGTCGTTCATCTCTGCAATTTTACTCTTCTCTGTATTTCCTGGAAATAGAAAACAAATTAAAACACGTATATCCATTCCAGTGATCTCTTAGCAACACACAATAGAAAATCAACAGAAATAGCAATCCCAAGGTGTGATTTTACACAAAACATCTCACGCGCATCCTGTCAGCGATACAAAAAAACCGCGCATATATAGCTCGAATAGCTACAAAGATGTTAGGTGAACGAATTTTCAGGTAAAAGCTTGCAAAAATGGTTGAGTAATGCATCTATCATATCTCCACCCCTTCCTCCTCCTTTTCACTCCAAGGCTCCGCCCCCTCCCCTTTTGTCGCTTTTGATACTTCTTGCTAACTTTGGGTTAATTGATTGTTCCTGACTTAAAAGATGATATAAATTTCATGACCCCTGATCACTTCCAAAACTTCGTATCACATGTCTTACCGTTTGTGTGAAATACTTCTCCATTTGTACTGCTCTTCTTCTGAAACAAAACGGAGTGGACGTTGAAGTTTTCGACAAAAGCAGTAATAGGAGTAGAGATGCAAGCAGTATGTGGTGACAATAGTAGAAGATAAATGTTGCAATAGCAGGAACCGAAGTGGTCGTGGTAGAGATGGTGGTAGTTTGGTATCAGTAGTAGGTGTAGAAGTAGTTTTTGTTGTTGTTGTTTTTGTAGTAATTGTAGCAACAGCAGTAGTAGTCGCAGCAGCTTCAGTGCAGGTAGTAGTTGTGGTAATATTAGTAGTAAATTAATAAGTAGAAACATAAATGGTTATAATAGCAGTAGTAGTGGGAGCAGTAGTATTAGTTGTAGTAATAGTAGTAATGGTAGTACAGTCCACATAGTCGTAGTAAAACTAATAGTAATGGTGGTGGTGTTGGTCATAATAGTAATAGAAATGATAGTATTAGTAATGAAAGTAGAAGTAGTAGTAGTAGTAGTATGGTAATGTAATCGAAGTGGTGGCAGTAATGGTAGTAAACACAGTAGTAGAAGGAGGAGGTGAGGAGGAGGAGTAGCAGTAGTAGTAGTAGTAGTAATATAAGCAGTAGTGAAAGTATGGTGAAAGTTATGAGTGCAATGAATATGAATATTTACCTCTTAGGGCATTTGATTTAAAATGTCATACATTTTAATTATAATATAGATAAACAAAGAAAAATATCCGCCTTGCATGTTCATACATAACATTAATTCGTATTAGTAATTGTAATGATTTAGTAATGGTGGTGGTAGCTGTGGTAGTAGAAATGGTACTAATAATAGTGGTAGTAGTAGTAGTAGTTGTAGTAGTAGTAGTTGTAGTAGTAGTAGCAGTAATTGTAGTGGTAGTAGTAGTAGTAGTAGTACTACTACTACTACTACAACTGCTACTGCTACTGCTACTAAACTACTACTACTACTACTACTACTATTGAAGTTATAAGTCATTCCTTACATCTCCCTGCAGAGCCATTGTGTAACGGAGAAATGATGCCTCGCCACAGGTCAGCAGGACACCACTAGGTCGAGGAATATCAGGAAAGTAAGAAACAGGAGCAAACTTTGCCAATCTGCGGAAGAAAACAAAGATTTTAAAAAAAAAAAGACTTAGGTTAAAGTTTATAGTACAATCCAAAAGTCCCCTATAAAAAGTTGAGGACCTACTCTAAGTCTCATATATTCTTTCACTACCTTTGAAGTAATCCAGCCCGGATATCCAGAGCCGCTGCTAGGTCCGTAGGCACCTCTGGAAATCTGAAGGGGATAAGATGTCTACTACATCTACTACTATTTCTACTACTACAACTACAACTACTACTACTACTACTACAACTACTACTACAACTACTACTACTACTACTACTTCTACAACTACAACTACAACTACTACTACTACTACTACTACTACTGATTATGTGGTGTATAAGTCTCATCACCATGCTAATGCCTGCTCACGCAACTTCACACTTTTGTTACCCCAGCAGGTCAGATCACTCCAGGACTTTCTCATCCCCCTGGGGAGTACACAATGCCACTGCTATTTGAAGACACTGGACACTAGCATTCTGACGATATCTTTCACTGCCTATAGCCAGGTACCCAATTTATAGACGGGTGGACTGGGGAAAATGTGGATGAAATGCTTTCTGGGGGCTCTTACAACACAGCCGTGATCAGGAATCGAACCGAAGACCTTTAGTTTTTGAGTCCGCAACCATTCGGCCAAACTGCTCCATATGAGACTAGAGGAGAGATATAGGCCAAATTGTAGATAGTGCTTGACACACTGACACACAAAGAATTCCAGGGGTGCTTCTATATCTACGAATATACCCACACTGTGGTAGACTACTGCTGGCCAAGTAGTGAATGCTATCGTGTACAGTTTATATATCAATATTGCTTCTGAAACAATTAATCTCTACCTGCGCCGTATCAGCTTTGTCTGGGACCACCCAGCAAAATGTCGCTTAAGAGTCCCTCTCACTGACTCACAATTTCATGTTCCAAAACCTTAATAAAAAAGCGACATATTATTATGTCCTGACTCTGTATTTGCTTAAAGTTTTTTACGAAGGACCAGACATCTGTCTGGATCATATAATTATGAAGGCGGATGCAGGAGTTGAGGGGTCTGGGGCCTAAATAGACGCCCCTGGCCCTAACGCAAAAACGAGAGCATAGTCTAGAGAGATTCAGGGTTATATTCGCCCCAGAAATTTTTCAAACAGGAAAAAAAAAAAGGAGCAGGTTGAGACTATTTCTCGCTAATTTAATAATAATAATAATAACAATGATAATAATATATTACATTTATATAGCTCTCATTCCACAGGCAGGCTCTGAGCTCTTACTACATTGACACTTACAAATTAATTCATTCTCTCAACAATCACCCTTCTCTTCATCTTTCTCTCTCTCTCTCTCTCTCTCTCTCTCTCTCTCTCTTTATCTCTCTCTCCCCTCCTCTCTCTCTTGCAGATAAGCACACACACACACANCACACACAAACACACACACACACACACACTCTCTCACACACACACACACACACACACACACACACACACACACACACACACACACACACACACACACATATCCATCTATCACAAGTTCACTAATCTTCTCACACTGTGGAAATTCACATCTGACAAATTAAGCCTTGACCAAACACATTATTATTATGTGCGCAAGAGGAGCAGAAACGCAAAATGTGAAACGTTTCATTATGATTTGTGCATTTAAAGTAGGTTTTTATAATTAAAAAATAATCATAAATGGCATTCCATGATCTTAAAGCGCTTCCACTTTGCCTTCTGACCCTNGACCCCCCACTGCGAGAGTATTAGTCAGCCTGAAACTCCACCCTAATCTTAGTCCATAATAAATCACGTACTTTAACAGTCATTTCTGTGAAATACTCCCTAGTTCGAGATTACCTTACGGCTGTAATAACTTGTCATTTGATCAGTTCCTCAGTATCTACTATAAGATTTCCAGTTACTTGCGATATTACTACCGGATTTGATTTATTGTTTATCATTTTTCATAGAACCAATTTGGAAGTGACTTTAGACAATTCCAGAGTTATGTTAACATTTCAATAGTGCTGACGCAAAACTTCGTGTTTCACATATTACTCTAGGTGTAAAATTTTAAAATCATTCAGAAATTTAGTTCGTACTGCAGAAAAGTGGCGCAATTCATCATTAAAAAAAAAACAAAACAACAAAACCCAGAGTATCTCAACTCGACATTTTAAAGAAAAATGGAATTTCATGCCTCCCCTTTCCATATCGGCTTAAAAAAACTTGAATGCATTAAAAACAAAATGCTCTTCAAAGCAAGTTCAAGCTATAACTTCGGATTTTTCAAACATTCTAAGAATACATTTTAAGGCGGAGGGAAGGGGAACGGGGGAGTGTTTTTCTAACTACTCAGAGAGAGCCCTTTTTAACTTTACTTTTCTACCTCGGTATGCTCGAATTAACAAATAGTATTTTAATTACCAAAATTTACTTATGGATGCCATGGAAACTCCGCCATCTTGAATTCTTTTAATCCGAAAGGTTATTTTTTTCAAAACCAATCTAGTTCGCCAAATTTCGATGAAACAGTCTGAAAATTTATGTACTTGCCTTTCAATATAGCCTGGAGTGTCGGATTCTGATTGTTAAAATAAAAAATAAATTTCTGAATATGAAGTGTGGCAGACAAAACTGTTATTTCAAAAACTACAAAAGATGTATTTTTTTTAAAAATCCGATATCTCAGATTCTCGGGACATGCAAAATTTTATGCCAATCGATTGAACAATAAAGACCTAGATTGGTTTTCCATCACTGAAAATTAAGTTTTGAGAAAATTGCATTTGAAGTTTGAATTTTTTTTTCCACTCTGGTAGCGTGAGTCGCCTCGGGTCCAGCCTTCCTCTGGCTGTGTAACCACTGTTACGGATAATGACATTGTATGCTTTGTCTTCAGGCCGATCAACTGACACTCGGCTGCAAAATTCGATCACCACCTCATACGTTTGGGTTGGCATGCAAATATACTGTACCATCGCATCCAGTATTGTGGAATAAATTTGAATGCTGGTTCTACAGAGGCGTCACAAAAAGTCAAAGCTGGAAAAGGCTGTCAAAAGTATTCTAACCTCAGTACAATTTTTGCCTAAAATGTTGGGGCGTCTCTTTTCAGCTTCTTTCTCTGTTATGGTTTTTACCTGGGCATCTGCACGCATATTATTCTACAGTTTTTGTCCCCTCTTTACTGTCATAAGATACTGACCATCCAAAGTCCCGTTTGACAAATAAGCCAAACAAAATATTCTGTTCATATGTGATGTAAACATGTACACGAATGTGTCCGGTTGCTCGTTTTATCAATAACAATAACAATAACAATTACAATAACTTTATTAGCTCATCGGGTATACATATTAGCAAACGATATAGACTAGATAAATTTAGTATCTGTACTCACGAATGCCGACGATCACCGCGTCATCAGTACCACTGTAAATCAGTACAACGTTGAACACATATCCGTACACTTACTACTAAATTAGCCATTTCAGAGCATAAGAGCATATCCATTTTTTCTGAACTTTTGATATGTTGTTCTAGAATGTTTTTAACTCCAGGAAATCAAAGAAAAACATCTTTATCAATTACTGCGAGCTTTCCAGTACAGCAGATAGTTAACCAACTAGAGTAATGTACAATCTGATTTCAACTATATTTTTTTATTTTTTCACCCCCCCCC
>JAWQUT010000091.1:505932-523084 GCA_033807755.1 Ellobium chinense | reverse complement strand
CCCCGCCTCTCGCCGTTCTACAGACTCTAAAAATCCGCTCCTGACTGCTCCTTTCTCGGCCGCCCTTATGACTGAAGCCACCCGCACCCTGACCCCTATCTCCTTTTGCAATTTTGAACTCTACTCACCCATAATTTTGTTTACAAGTCTGTGGGTCTGACATCAGTTCTTGAACTTTACGACTGTGTTTATTCACCGTCCCCATGAAGTTTTTGTTTTCTTTAACACACAGCAGACATTGTGTTGACTGGTTTCGAGTAAAACTCACGTGAAGATGCTGAGTGTGTCGACGACACTTTGTGAACTCGTTGAGCCAGCTCCGTATCTAGAACAGTTTTAGGCTAACCATTGTACGGTTCGAATGGTTTTGACTGGGTTTGCTGACGCCATCTTCTTTCTTCAGTTAGACTAGTAGAAGTGTACAATATCGGCGATAGTGATGAATGAAATGATGGTCAGACTACGACACCTCTTCGCTTGTAAACCATCATATGTTCAAACAGACTGGAGAACTGGTCTAATCATTGCAAGATACTTACTGATGACTGAAGGCATGGCTCTCTTACAATGCACTGAAGACGAGACAGATGGTGGGATGATATTCAGATGGTGACTTTCTTGCACAGCCCAGTCTATACAAGGACCCTCCAGCGCAGATGAGTATTTCGTGTTCCTTTATGTAGCCATGTCTCTGTTCCTTCCTCGCTGTTTTGTTTAGCTTTTAACTAGACCTTACATGCAAGCTACAGATGCAAGATGAGGTCAAATTCTGATTTCAATTGGAGCTTCCATCAGTAAAAATACAATGTCACGCTCATTTCATGTGTGACTAGGTCATTATTGAAAAGATTAGAGTTATTTTACTGTAACCTTCCATTTGGTTGTTTCTTATAAGCTCCTGCTATTCCAAACTAATTTTTGGTTGGCCTCCTGTTAATGGTCAGGGAATCACAGGCAGGTTCAAGATGTGAGTTTTTGAATAAAAATTTGTCAGGTTGAGAGTTCATTACTTCAGTGTGCATGAAGTCTGTCCACTTTATACAGTTACCGTTGTCAGAAGTTCTGACACGCAAAATTCCTGACGTGGTTGACAAAGCCTAGTATAGGGCAAGACGGTTCGTCAAACATTGACTGATCGACGGCTAAATATCCGTATGCAACAACTAGTCTAGCCAATTCCACATAATAGAATGGTGTCCATGGACAAGTAACTCAACATATATGATATCCACATCAACATTCATTTTACCTCAATTAAAGACTTGTATAACATGAAATCTGTGGAAATAATCCAAATGAAAATCCTTAGGTGGAGACTCGGACATAATGGGCGCCATTTTTATTGGTGACCTATTGAGGGCCTAATTCTTAAAACGGTCGAGTAAAAAGTTTCGCTTCGTCCATCGCCGGAACAATTTTACGCTCGTTACTGATGTGCTCTTTTAAAAACTAGTTAGTAGTCACTAACAGGAAAAAAAAATCGGGAGGAATTCCGAGTGTGTGCCATTGCCGTATATATAAATCTAGCTTACTAATCACCGAAATATTCGAGAAAATGTCGAGAACCCAATTCTATATATTAAATATTCATTACTAACACATATCTTGCTTAATTACACGCAATTTATGCACAGTAAACTTACGTACAGGACTGCTTCGTTCATACATGGCAGACATTTTCGTTTCAGGTCAGGTGAACATGGTCTCCGGTATAATTAAAAAGTACTTCGGGAATCTAACGTGAAACAATCTTTATATGGGTTCACTTGGGCTTCACCCGCTTCACGGGTTTTTCTGCATTTTTTTTTTTTTGCTGTATCTCATATTCACGGTTGGTTTTTTTTTCAGTATTTTTGCTGTTTCTCATAGCTTCGCTCAATGTACCTGCTTTGTTGCACTCATGGTCCTTTATTTAGTTAACAAGGACGCGACCTTGGGAGCGTCCGTTTGCGGGGGGTCGCAGGGGGGCTCCACCCCCCGGCACGGTATGTCACTATATGGATCCAATGTATTTTTTACGCTCGTCTCGGCTGATGCTCCTGTTGGTTAGGATTGAAGTGGGTGTTAGGGGATAGGGAGATGTCCATGTTAATAACAATGTTTGATGCAAAATGTTAAGTTTATAAATCGAGTTACTCACCTGCAAATTACGCGTCCGGCCCAGGATATACTTTCACAATTTCTTCTATGAATTTAATAAATAAGGTGTCTTCATCTTTGCCTCTTCGCCAAATATACTCGGCTAAGTGACTTGGGAAATGGTTGTGCGTTGTTAAGCTGGAGGGTAATGACCTGGGAAGGGCCCACCAGTTACTCCCTATTTTGTTGGTGCAGGCCCCAGAGGTTGGGTCAACAAAATTTTTAGTATGATTGTCTTGTAGATGTTGATAGCCAAGAGGTTAATTTTGAATACGATTTAAAACAGTCTGTATGTATTACAGTTCCTTTTTCTACATATTTTACAATCAACCCACACAATGTTTCTTCAGTTCGATCAGCAAATGGTACAAAAACAACAATCATTTGTTTCACGACAAATACCCCCAACACCCACTGTCCCTCAACTATTCGCCCCTTATTGTACTTTCTTTTCCCAAATTTTGCCTCGTCAATCTCAACTGTAAAATTCACTCCCCCAATTTTATTTACATTATCACCCTTACTTTTCTGATATAAACTTTCTACACACACTTCCCTACAAAATGAACAATAATCTACTACTGTCTCGTTCGAAGTAAATGTTCCATCTAGATGATCCCCTGATGTTTCTCGGACAGCAGTTTCTAGTGAAAACTTGCTTACAAAACAATACACCAAAGGCAACGACTTGCGCATGCTAATTTTAGATCCCTCGAACCAGGTATTGGACCGTGCATTGACATAACATTTTCCACTTTTTCTACATCCGGTTTTATTACATCGAAATTTGTAACGGGCCTCTCTCCCTGACGGATGCTCTGTATAAATATGATCTAACGTTGACTGACAGTTGGGACATAAAACAGATTTCGGTAACAGTCCTCTCTGAATGCAAAATTCTAGACATTTCTCTTCAGTTTCAGTCACTTGATAGACTTTTATTAAGTTCATAAATCGTCTACAGAGCGACTAGATTTTGACTTCTTACTCGTGGAGGGTCCACTTTCGGCCATAATATGCAGTATAATTACAATGCCTACTTTATTTCTTTATTGCACAGATCTCCTGAATATGTTAAAGTAGAATCCAGATACTGTAATTTGAGATTACAAAAATACAATCGAAGTGGGAATTTTTTTGCTTTCAATAAATATATTACACATCCAAACGGGGAACTGGTGTCTGCACTGAGAGTGAGACGTGTGCGCAGACGTACGTGACTTTTATGTAACGCGTATATTGTTTCAGCTTTTCTATTCCAACTTTTTGTACTTACTAAAACATTTGTGTCACGTGATTGCTTGTTATTGTCGATACAAATGAAGCCAACATTGAATGGTGATTAAGAGCACATTTTATTCATTTCTACACCTTTAGACGTCACTGTATCCATAAAGTATCTTCTCTCTAACGAAACTGTTGATATATATGGTGCCATAGTTTTAGGGATGCTGCGCTCTCTATTTTCTAGTTATATACATCCAACGGCGTCATTAGTTAACTCACCTACGTGGCCGTGGGCTGGACTTACAATCTGTGAACCTTTCTACTGGTGCTGGTTCAAACCCGTTATGACCGTAAGGTTTTTTCCTCTTACATTTGTATGCATTGATGTACTTGATTCATTGAATGTTTCTACTAACATTGTATTAATTATAATACATGACTTACCTACAAAATGATCAGATATCCAAGCAAGACACGATAGCTCCCTACTACAAATACCACCGCTTTCTTTCTTTCTTTCTTTCTTTAGAGTATACCCCACAAAAAAACACGCCCCTCTTTTTTATACCAACCCCATCAAAATAATCCCTCTTTAGAGTTTTTTATCCTACATAACGCACACATTGTGACTGGCACACATACGGAATTCCTTCCAAAAAATCAACTCTAACGTTAGGGTTAGGGGTAGGGTTAGGGATAGGGTTAGGGGTAGGGTTAGGGTTAGGCGGAGCCCCCCTGGCGAGTTATGTAACTATATGGATCCAATGGATTTTTTACGCTCATTACTGTTAGGGGCTTTTAAAACAATGTTAGGTCTCTATGTGCACTTCTGTTAGGTTTATGAGGATTAAGCTGGGTTAGAATTATATATAGACTAGTAGGAATAGAGTGGGTTATGTTCCAACATATTAGTTATGTTATCATTTCTGATGTTAACCAAACTTTGATTAAAAATGTCTGTACTGCTACCTTCATACTACTGGGCCAGGATATAATTTGGCTACGTTTTTGAGAAAGGCAATAAACAGTGTGTTCTTCTCCTTTCCTCTTCGCCACATGTATTCTGCCAGATGCTGTGGGAAGTGGGCTTTGCAAGTCGATGTAGCAGGCAATGAGCGCCTCACCGCCCACCAAGTACTTTCAATTTTATTGGTACAGGCACCAGGTCCTGTCTGCGGATCTACAAAGTTTTCGGAGTGATTAACCGTCAGGTACCTGTAGCCACACTCTTCCAGTTTATTATATGAAGAAAAGCAGTGGATGATGGATCCTTTTTCTACTCTATCACAAATTATGTCCAAAAGGGTCTTGTTCTGTTCGGTCTGCAACCGGAATGAGTAAACAGTCGTTTGTTTCTCGGCAAATGCCTCCGAGAACCCACTGTCCTTCTACTATCCGACCGCGATTATACTTTCTTTTTCCAAATTTGGCATAGTCTATTTCGACTGTGTGGTTGACTCCTCCGATTTTTTTTGTACTCTCTTTATCATAGAATGTTTCCACACATACTTCCCGACAGTATGAATAATGATCTAGACTAGTACCGTTTCAGTTGAGGTTGTCACATCACCAAATTCTGAACCTGATGTTTCTATGACGCATCACTGATTGTTAATTGTCTTAAGAAACAGTACGAGAGAAAGAGGGCTTTTGCAGTAGAAATTTTACTTTTCTCAAACCATGTATTCTTTTTGGCATTTACATGGTTGTTAGAACTCTTCTTGCAAGCACTTTTCCTGCACACAAATCGCAGACGCAGATGTCCGCGGGGATAGTCTATTTTAATACTGTCTAACACAGAGGCACAGCACGGACACAGTACAGACTTTGGCAAGAGTCCAAGTTGTTGACAAAATTCAATGGTGGATGTATCGCTTTCTATCACTTTGGATAATTGCCTAAAGTTCATAAACTCACTATAATCATTGACTTTCACTTTCTTACTCGCCGGTTCCTCAGACATGACAAAATTACCACAAAAAAAATAATGGTCACAATGTTTACCTGAGTTGCGCTACTCCGTGATTATCCTGATTTATTTCGTTTATATACCCGGAGTCCTAGTTTTTTATTATCTGTACGTTTTCTCGCGGTCAAAGCGCGAGGTCACGAGATTCAACGCGGAATGCTTAGTGTTATTTACGATGGCTACATTTCACTTTAGGACAAAAAAAAATATACTTGTTATCCTTAACGTTTGGTTATTCAACCTTATAGTTGGATTTATTGAGACTCAAATCATCAGACGCAAGCCTTGGTTCCATGTCTTAGCCCATGCCTTTGTTTCTATACTAATAATCGCGCTCCACTCTCAACATCTCGCTTGGCGGTATCCGCTGCTCGACATTTTGGGAACCTGATGACGATGGTTCGAATGCTCTACATGTCTGTTTCTTACTACTCCATTTTTCTGATTTATCTTACTGCTACTAACACATCACATGTATTATATAATTTATAATGCTTGATTGGTGATGTGCATTGTAATTCCATCCCCAGAGCCACCTAGAAGCCAGGAGAAATAGTAGGAGTAAATTAAGACGACTTCTTTCTTTCTTTAGTATATCCCCCACAAAAAACTATGCCCCTCTTTTTTATACCAGCCCCATCAAAATAATCCCTCTTTAGTATGTTCATGGTTAGGGGTTGTTGCATACGGATATCTTTCCTGATCGACTCACTGATCTGTGACGAACCGGCCTCTTGCGCTAAGCCAGTTCGTCATAAACAAAAGTAGCTAAACCCGAGATAAGCCATTATGGTCAATTGCGTTTTTACAAAAACTAACATGAATTTCACAACATCGTTTACTGGGTAGACGTCTAGATAGATATAGATATGCTCATTTAAATTCTGTAAAAAAATGAAAATGCTATTTTTAGCGATAAGCCGGTTCGTCATGAAAACGACGATTTGTAATATTTCAGGGCTGCATTTCATTACTTTTGCGTCTTGATTTGAGATTAGATTATTTTTACATAATCTCTTTTAGGACAGATTCTTATTTTTGACTGTATTAGTTTTGGATTTTGGGCCAGTTAAGTTTCTCCAATCTTTATGTTGACGGTATTTGTTGCACTAGAGGGAAACTTTGCACTTGTCTCGTGAGCTGTGGAGAGGAAATTCTCTCCACAGACATGACATTCTTCATTGCTCAGCTTTGTCATCACAGCCTCCATTGTTTTGTTTAATACTTTGTACTACAGCTTGTATGAGATTTAATGAATCGTTCTGGTATTTCTCGAAGGCTCATGTCACATGAAAAATTAACTTCTGAAAGGCGCATGGTATCTGTTGTAATGAGGAACTGCAGGCGAGCGCTGTTGAATCTCCGTATAAGTTAAAGTGTGATCAGCTTCCTAGCTACTGGTTAGTGCAAAGTGACAGCATTTTGGAGAGGATTTCCATATATGTGGTAACTGGTGATAAGGAGTTACGCTTGCTTCGACTGATGCTCCTGTCTCGATGGGCATTAGTGTTAGGGTTAACAGTAGGGTTAGGGGTAGGGGGATAGGGTTAGGGTTAGGGTTAGGGTTGTATTAGTACGTTACTCGGAATTAATGTACTGATCGTAGTTGTAGGAGTTACCACATATGGAAATCCTTCCGCATTTTGCCCTGATCATCTAAACCCATCACTTGGGAATCTTTTCTTTCCATTCTATCTTTCCATACATTTATTCCTAGTGCTCCTCCTCCTCCTCCTCCTCGTCATCATTTGGAACACAAATTAAACAAATAAAAACAATTTGTCAATACCAGCGAAAAAAGCTAGAAATCATGTACTTTAATCTATAAAATGAACTGATTACAATGTTGAGATAAACAGAATGCGAATTTCCAGATTTAAAAGTGATCCTTCGTCAGGGTAAACAAAAACTGAACTAAATAAGTAAAAAGAGACGTAGGATAAGTGTGTTTAAAAACGTTCATGGAAATAGAAGAGTAAGAAAAAGTGAGAAGGCTGGAAGTGGATATCGCAGTAACCTGTAAAAAAAAAGACCAGTAGAGCAGGACTGATTAGTTTAAACTTAACAAGAAGCTTGACGGGCGGGACAGAGTGGGAGACGGGAGATATTCTGGACATGTAGATAGACAGATTTAAAGATGGGTAAAACGTGAGCAGGCAATAATATCGTCACGCTCACAAGATAATTACCTAGGTAATTTTTTTTTGGGCAAAAGAAGCTGTTACCATCGGTGCAGGGATCTCAGTCAATGACATCATAGAGTTATGGGTCATATGTACTAACTGCATGTTAAACTGCTCGACCGCTGAATAACACATGGGCATTTATAGAATTCAAATGTTCAGTAATCAAAGCAGTTTTTTTTTCTTCTTTGCTAAAAATGGCAAAATATGACTTCGGCAATTATCTTATGAGCGTGACGATATGCCACTAAGAAAGTGGTTGTAACTGGCTGCTGTGGGGTAAAAAAGAGGGTAAAAATGTAAGAAAAAGTGACAAGTGCCCACACACACAAAAAAAAACCATTGATTTTGGGAGGGGGGCGGAGGGAGGGAGGATAAAGAGATCCGGCCCCGTGGGGCAAAAAACTTGAAGCAGAATGAAAAGATATCTTCATGGGATGCAAGACTCTATGAATAACACTGATATATTATCATCCGTACATCTTTTCTAACATGGTAGGTATTGTCACCCATGGGCGGCAATGAGAAAAAAAATGGTGAAATACAAGTATCAAGATTCATCATAACATGAATCAGCAATGAAACGAATATTCATGAGGTCAGAAGATGGGAGCGAGGGAAGGAGGAATGAAAAGGGGGAAGGGGGGGGGGTTAATTAATTAGTACGCGTGCAACTGAATGGGGGAACGGAAATGGCAGCTGTTAGCGGGAGAGAGAAATCTGATATGAGGCGGTAAGTTGGGCTGTTAAAGTGCTCAGTAAATTTGATTGAAAAAGAGAGACATTTTCTATGGTAGAAACAAGGGTACGTCCACAAAAGAAGAGCAGGAAATAAGATGGAAGTACTATGAAAGAGAGAGGTAGTTAGCTAAAAAAAAGAGGGTTGTGGTAAATAATAATCTTGAGACGAAACTTGAAATTAAAGGTACTCAGGGGCGACCAGATCTCTAGATTACTGTTTAAAAAAGGCTCCTCAATATTGAAGTCACCGGTAATTTGGTGGGTTTTGAGTTGCCAGATCCACTTCAATTCAATTCTATTGAAACTTTCCTTACTGGGATTAGAGACCAGTTCCACCCCAGCAAGTATCGTGTCGTCCACTGAATGGTTGGGAAGACTGAAATGGTGAGCCACAAGCTGGTCAATTTTCTTAGTCCTTATGTTGAGCGATGAGCTGTCAAGAACGTACCGCTCATACCTGAAGGTAATACTGTTGAGCGGTGATTGGCAAAGCGTGTTCTCAGTTTTTTGAGTGGATTGGCCGGTTATTGCTTCCTGGATCTTTGGCAGGTAATGGCATGTGTGGAGTTGGGTGATTCACATGTTATAGTGTCTTTTATCTTGTATGACGAGTTGGTGGCTATGCCCTTAATGGTTTGGCCTTTGTGAGGAAACATGCTAGTTTTTTGGCAAGGGAAAAAGCCTGCTTCGGCCGAATTTGGCTGGACGAGTTGTAGAAGGCTGTGAGCGGGTTCTGGAAATGCTATAGGTAAGTTTCGGGGGTCTTTGTCACACAACAAATAGGACCTTATCGAAAGACAGAGTCGTTGGGACTGGTTCAGAATGGTGACGTTTTCTGAGTACCATTTTTGAATGATGGGGAGGTGTTGGTGATAGTATACCAGGTAGACAGGACGGTTGCCCTCAGCATTGTGAGAGGAAGGAATAAGAAGTGAATTTCTCTGAAGACCAGCGATCAGAGAAATGATGGGTGTGATATAGCGATCTTTATAGCCACTTTTAGAAAGGTTTTCTTTGAATTCTGGAAGAGGGGTTCAGTGGAGCACGGCTGTAGACAGTAGATTTATGGTTGTGTTTACGATGGTCAGAAGAAGGATGAAGGTATCAGTGGGAGTCGGTAGGTTTGGAAATGAGATCAGTGGTGAACTGTCCATTAGAGAGCCGCCAAGTTGATGTCTAAAAAGGGCGTTCTGGTTGTGCTTAAAGTGATTGCAACATGTAGTTTGGGAGTGAACTGAATTCAGATGATGTTGGAGTCTGAAAAAGTCGCTCCCATTGTCCGGGTACAAGCAGAGGATATCATTTTAGTAACATTTAGTCCAGACAAGTCGAGTAATGGAAGGGGAGCGGGAACGTTTATAATTCCACAGCCACTGCATAAAGATATTTGTTGGAGCAAACGGTGTACTCATGTCTGTGCCTAGAATCCGGAGGTAGACTCCACCCACGAATTCAAAGTTGTTGAGAATCAATACTAATTTGATAAGTGTGCAGATTTCTTCAATTTAGTGAGTGGAATAGTTTGAATGTATACGTAAGCCTTCTTTACAAGCGCGGATGTCCTCGACATGAGGAATAGAATTATTTATACATATCTACAACGTTAATCGTGATGAAGATGGTATTNGGGGGGGGGGGGGGGGGTGGAATCACGACTGTTTGTATCAGAAATAAAACGCAACAGGTCAAGGATGTCTTTGCAGTAATTCTCACCACAGATTTGGGGAACTAGGGGGTTAAGAATGGAAACCAGAAAATAGGAAGCTCTGGAAGTGGGACCATTAATGGACGACGCAATGCCACGGTGAGGAAGGCTCTGGTCTTTGAGGTTGCAAGATAAGTCTAACTTGTGAATTTGGGAAGACCGTAGAAAAAGGGTGTTCCTGGTTCTTCATTATTATCATCATCATCATCATAATACAATAAGCGAAACTTTTAAAACACTACTTTAATCCGATCAACTTTAATGAATATTTTAATAAATGCTAAAAGGTAAAATAGTCTAAACATTTCAGCAAAAACCTTCATCAGTAAAAATAAAAAGAATCATCATCACCACTATTTAAGAATCTTTAAAAAACTAAGAACTTTAAATCCGAAGTAAAAAGGTAGGTTTTCACAGATAAAGTGAATTAAAATTTATTTGTGCAAATTTTCGATCTAAAAAGATCTTCTTCAGGCATAAAATGATTCTAAGATACACAATGGTGAAGCTACCTATAGGTATCAGTATCATCATCATCATCATCATCATCATCATCATCATCATCATCATCATTATTTTCAAAACTATAAAGCACTCTCAAGACTTTGGCATGAAAAATGTAATAAAAGTTCCAAATTTTCGGAGCAGTGTCCTTCTTCAGGGAACATAAAATAATGAGTAAGGAAAGGTCACACGAACACACATCACGGCATAACACATAGGCAGACGAGACCAGATCCAAACAAACAGCAAGTGAAGGGGCAGAAACTAGAACTGAACTCACAACAACCGGGATGGCATATCATAATTGGTAATAATAATAAGAATAATGATACCTCAGACACACTTCTTGATAAACACTATATCTCGCAATCTTTATATCTTGTTTTCCATTCCTGGAATTTTAGACTTTACGTGGCACGCACGGGATCAACTTAACCATTTCTAGATTGAATTCTTTTTGTCCTCCATAATCTTTCGCCCAGATTGGTTGCTTGTCTTTTCCTTCTGGTAGGTTGGTACAACACTTCTTTTATAGATGCTTATCTTGTGAACATGAAAATCTTTGCTTCTCTAGTCAGACTCTTCTCATTTCCTTTTGATTTTTCTTAGTTGTCGATGGAGAATGGCGTATGTTTTCTTCCATTTGGCGTGGAATCTTCGATTTGAAAATTGGGTTTTTGTACAGAAGAATAGTGTACGTGGGCTTTAGGTTGTTCCAGCTGCGCAGATTGAAGGTCAACTAGATTTTTGTGGGATGCTTGACCAAGATGTTGGTAACGGTCAATGACAATAATCTTGGTGTGCAGTCCTTTTACGAGGAATATCCATAAAATTGAATATAACAAAAAGTCAAGAATTTTTATAATTAAGATAAGAACGTCAAGAATATTACATATATTCGCATCCTCACAGTTCTCGGGCAAACAATTCTATATAGAGGATAAAATCAGTGCTAATTTTCTAATTACTGTATAATCAGTGCTTTCAGAAAGTTCGTTTGTCTTTGATGAAATTTCGACGGTTGTATGATTTTCAAATAGGATTTCCGCTGACTGCTAGAAAGAACAAGAACAGCTCATGGTGTGGTACGGTATGTTCTTTCCTTGGCACAGACTGTTGAGTGTCATGTTGTGTACATATTATTCCTTTAGCACAGTCTGTCTAACAAACTCCTGAACAGACCGCCGCCATAATCAGCCAGAAATTCTTCCAGCCAGAAAGGATCTCCCACTAAATAAAGAACCACCCACGAGAGAGGAAATAGCGGCAGCCATAAAATCCCTGAAGTCACACAAGGCTGCAGGTCCCGACCATATACCACCGGAAGCCCTTAAAGCGGATATGGAGACATCAGTGGAAATGCTGAACGTCCTATATGAAAATGTTTGGCAGGAAGAGGAAATACCCACAGAATGGAAGGATGGACACCTGATCAAGGTACCAAAGAAGGGAGACCTCAGCAACTGTAACAACTACCGAGGCATATCACTCCTGTCCATACCAGGGAAGATCTTTTAACAGAATACTCTTGGAGAGAATCAAACTGGCAGCAGACGACAAGCTCAGAGGAAACCAAGCAGGATTTCGCAAGAACCGATCATGTGTTGACCAGATAGCTACCCTGCGCATCATTGTTGAGCATTCGACAGCGTTGACAGGGAACTCTGTGGAAACTCATGAGACACTACGGAATACCTGACAAACTCGTCAAGCTTGTGAAGGCCACCTACGATGGAACAAGCTGCCAAGTCTTTCATGAAGGACAGCTCTCAGAACCATTCCAGGTACAAACAGGGGTGCGCAAGGATGCCTGCTCTCACCTTTCCTCTTCATCTTGGCAATTGACTGGGTCATGAAGGAAGCCACAAAAGGCACACGAAATGGAATACAGTGGACACCTTGGCAACAGTTGGACGACTTGGACTTCGCAGATGATCTTGCACTGCTGTCACACACACACTCTCAGATGCAAGAAAAGACCGAGGAACTCAACAGTCTATCAAAGAGCGTCGGCTTACGTATACATCCTGGGAAATCTAAAGTGTTAAAACTAGGCACAGTCTCAAGCTCTGCTGTCACGGTAGAAAACACATCCCTAGAAGAAGGTGACTCATTCACCTACCTGGACTAAAATTTTCAGTGAGGGCAGTGGGAGAAGAAGCAGTGGATAGCACAGTATGTGCACACATTAAGAACTTGTATTTCCTTACTTATTCCGTTGCTAACTATGCTACTGACGTTAACCCTAACCGTTCCATACTGTTAAGCGGGGACCTCTACTTCAGTAGCCGTTTCCCAGAGGAGACTGATGGTCTGGTGGGGACAAGGAGGTGGAGCTGTTGTGCTCAGAGTTCGGTACAGGAGATGGCAGCACATCTACCAGTATCAACCACCGCACTTTGGACTGGAGGAGAGAAACGCTGGTCATCAGCCCATGGCTACCCATAAGGGTGGTATCCTCCCAGGTCTTCCTCGCTTCGACGTGTGAGGATCTTGGAATGCAACAGGTAACTGGACCATGTCTGGAGCAGTCTTCTTGTGGTCTTGGTGGTGGCTGTGCTCGGTACAATGCTGGTCACATGCTTCAAGTAAAGGTGGTCGGATAGGTAGTTGGGAAACGCAAATCTCTCAACATTTTTTGGGGAACTGGCACCTAATCTCAGATGCCTTGTTTTTCGCGATGTCAGATGTGGTATTTTTTTTTTTTGTGCAAACACTGCATCTCTCTCCGAATAGAGCAACCGTTCATGGGTACAAGAAGTAACAGCAATAGCTACAGATCGCATGTCTTAGGAAACGGTGTCCTTCAAAATGGTGCACCAGCGGGTACATTCATTAAGTACTCACATCTTCGTTCTCTAATCAGTTCTCAGCTCACTTAGGTAGGCCAAAAACGAATCATCCCCGACCATTTATGGGAGATTTGTAAACTTCAATGCATCATAGGTGTTTTGATGCAGCATCTTCATGAATAAACTTCGACCGTCTGTTGTCACTTGTTTTATGCGATGGGGCACAACGATTGGTATCGACCAGAAAATTGAGATTTTATGAGGAGAGGAAAGCGGACTTTTCCGCGAGCGACGAGTTAGAGGTACTGGGGAGAGAAGCGACAAAATTTCGTTTGATAATACGGCTTTCCTTTTGAATGGGCAGTTCAGCATTCCACAGCATATTGAGAATACATAATAAAGTAGGAGGGTGAAAACGAGCGGGATGTAGATCAGCAGTCAGTATTCGGTGTCCCAGGACATGATGACAAAAAATTTTTCACTCCAATGGGCTATGATTTTAATGTGCTGATCAATGTGCCAACGATGTTGCACCAAAATCATAAATGCAGTGCACAATATAATCAAAGATCCTTACTTTGTGTTGCTGAGACTTTTTCCGGCAACTGAAGTATGAGAAAAGTTGTGCACACAAACAGCCTGTGAGGTCATTTACAGAGACAAAGGTCTGTGAGCCTACATCAGTATCTATGTTGATAGTGCACAATATATTCCAGCTATCTGTACTCTGTGCTGTTGGGCGATGGCCTGGCAACTAAAGTATGAGACAAGTTGTGAACACAATGAAATATTCGCTGCAGGTGCTCAGTGTCAAACAATATTCCGACTGACTGCACCATTCCTGACACTCTTCTTAAGGTCTTCTCGGTCAATGCCATGAGCGCCTGAACTGCTCTTAGCTGTGCAACGCGAATGTACTCTTTTTTTTTGTCACTGAAAAAAATGACAGACATTGACAAATGACAGTGAAATGGTCAGTTTCTGCTGGCGCTTTTGATGAAAACGATTAATGGGAATAGAGATTATGCCGTCGCATAGCACAGTGACAGCATGACTCTGTTTCGAAAAGAATTTTACTAGAACAGGAAAATTATGATGAAGATAATTAGCAAATTAAAGAGAAATTCAGTGTATTCTATCAGATTTGTCATGACTACCTTGATGATGTCCTAAACAGTTCTTGGAGCAGATATATTGCTTCGTTTTCAATGAGCCGATCATGCATCATGAAGCTGTCGGACGCCATATCAACTCATGAATTCGCGAGTTTGGATATCTACGTAAAACAAAGTACAGTACATAAATTTAATATTATATATATTTAATTTTTAGCCGATCACAGATACCCAATTCACTGTATGTAAAATCCTTCAGAATGACGGCAAAATCCTTACAAAAACCGCGACAAATTGACTGTCGAAAGAAATATATCTGACCTCGTGAACACTCATTCAAGCTCCTCTTTTCATATAGCCTGACTTTTGCAGCGGATCGATGTCCACTAACACGCCAGTAGACCAAAAGCTTAAAGGTGTGTGTATATTATGGACACCTTACTTTCACACTCATAGAACGCCAGGCATCAGGTGCTGACCATAAAAGTGCTCAAGTATCATTTAATTTTACTTTTCTCATTTACCAATCTGGCCACATTTACCTGGAGTTTGCCGTCAGCACTGTGCTGGGCACAAATACCGCAGATCACGAGGAGAGTGTTCCAGGCCTGGTCTAGCCTGTTGGTTCCAAGATCCTCATACGGCGGAGTGGTGGACGGTTTGGTAGGATACCACCCATGAGGGTAGTATGGGCTTGATGGGCTGGCTTTCTACTCGCTCCTTCCGGAGGGTGGGTGTGTTGGTTACAGGATAGAGAGGCTGCGTCTCTGGTTTTGGGCTTCGAGTGTGTCAGTGCTGCTTCCTTTACCTGCTGGTCTGTCGGTCAGACTCACTGTCTGTTAGTATGTGTGTTCGACTCTGTCTATCTTATCCTGATTTTCTCCATATATTTTCCAACAAAAAGCTGTGAAATATGCGACAGTAAAGCTAAGAAACACGGTATGAAGAACGGACAGGTAGTTAAAGCTTTACAAAAGAACAAAAGGTAGTTTGGAAAAAAATTCTGGGCTTGTTCGTTCTCTTAAGACAGTTTCCAGTAGTTTTCTTAGCAAATTTTTCTGGTCAGACTTGGTAAATAAGATGTAATTATCATTTTCATCCCATCTTGATTACCTTTGACCTTTCTCCTGTCATTGCTGGTATTACCTCTGTGCGTTGTTTGCTTTTCCTTTTCATCATCATAATTGTTTTTTCACTACAGTAGAAGCTCACAATCTACAACCCCATGGACTCGGAAAACCGACACTCCGTCGGTAATATCGAGGTCACAAGTCCATTATCCAATACTTCAAAAGTCACTCATAAACTCGAACATATCACAAACGTGTAATTATAGACTGACGCTCTGAAATTCGAAAACGTGAGGTTCAACTGTATTGCTGTATTATTTTTCTCAGCTTTTCCCTATTGTCCCCAACTCTGTCCGCATCTTTTTCTACTTTTCTTCAGATGGTACTTTTCATCATCCTTCCTTTTCACTCCCTTCTTCACTTTCCTCCCTTCTCCTGCCATTCATCTGCTGCTTTTCTTACTCACTACTCTCGAAAGTCATGTTCATTTCTCTTCCTTCTTCAGCTTCTCTTCTCATGTTACTCTTCTCATATTACTCTTCTCCTCTATTTTCTCTCAATATCCTACCCTTTTCCCTCCTCCTCTTTTCTTTTTTTCCTGGTCTCCGTCATTCTCGCCAACTTGACTTATTTTCTCTTCTTCTTCAGTTGTTCTTCTTCCCTTACCCCTCCCTCTATACCCTCTCAACAACAACTATAACTATAACAATAACAACAATACGTGTATTGAGCTCAGATAAAGATCTGTTGTAAATGAGCAAAGTAACATTTTTAACAAGCAATTCATATTCTGCTCTTCCTCTCTCTCTCTCTCTCTCTCTCTCTCTCTCTCTCTCTCTCTCTCNCTCTCTCTCTCTCTCTCTCTCTCTCTCTCTCTCTCTCTCTCTCTCTCTCTCTCTGCTTCACACTCCCATTAATGAACTTTTAGATTTACACTTTTTACACATTAGATTGCTCAATATCCCAGCCCTTCTCATCCCTCTTTATTTCTTCTCTCCCTTGCTGGTCTCCTTTCCTCAATTTTTTCGCAGTTTTTAGTATGTTGCCATTTCTCACATTTCTTTTACCCTTTCACCCGCTGTTAGTTTGTAAGGCCGGCCTTCCATAGGACGGCACACGGCACACGGCACACGGCACACGGCACGCGGCACACAACGCACCTCACGCGTGAAAACAAAAGTGGGCACAAAGATTTAGAGTACCGCCTTACATAGGACGACACGGCACGAAAATCGCGTGTGTTGAAAAGTCAACTTGTTCACTTTTTGTGAGGTGTGTGGCAGGTGTACTCGAGATGGACTTGTAAGAGCCCGGCCACTTATTTGGGACCCCCAAAATCTAGACTACCATAACATAACATAAGTTTTGTATGACATTCTTAGAAAGTTGAAGAACAATTTGTCATCTTTACGCGTCATCAATGAGCAGAAAGTTCTTTGAAACTCTCCTCTTGTGCTCCTCAAGAGAAAATGTTCACGAGACCACATGGTGCGCATTTTTCTCTTCTTTGTATTTATTAGCAATGCTAGCGCAATCAAAGTATCTTCATCGGAAGAATCCATGCTGACGAAAGGAAGTGTGACTGCCTATGCCGTTCCGACTTGTCACGTGTCGCGTCTCCTATGTGAGGGGGAGTCAAGACCTGTCGCACGTCGCGTGCCGACATGTCGTGAGCCGTGTGCCGTGTGCCGTCCTATGGAAGGCCGG
>JAWQUT010000091.1:495720-505770 GCA_033807755.1 Ellobium chinense | reverse complement strand
CACACACACACACACACACACACACACACACACACACACACACACACACACACACACACACACACACACACACACACAAAAACATTAATGAACTTTCAGATTTACACTTTATATATAGATTGCTCAATATCCCAGCTCATCTCTTCCCTCAGTAGTTCTTCTCTCCCTTGCTGGTCTCCTTCCCTCAATTTTTTCGCAGTTTTAATATGTTGCCCTTCCTCACATTTCTTTTACCCCTTCACCCACTGTTGTTTGTAATAATGTAGTATACAACAAGCAAGAAACTATTTAAAAAAATAATATCGTGCTATGGCAGATCATCGCACTTCCATAACTTGATTTCTCTCCTTGCCCAAAAAAACTTTCCATACAATTTGATTAAAATCGGTTTATAACTACAGTATTGGAATTACGGTGGCCTATTAATAATTTTACGTTTGGACCAAGGGGTCCTAATGTTTNGGGGGGGGGGGGGGGGAGGTTCAGATAAAATTTCGACCTCGACATACTTGGATCTGGTTCACCCACCACTTCTTCGTCTTGTCATTTCTTAGCTAGATTCTATCACCCTCTTGCTCCAACGTTGCGGCCCAACATTCGATCCCCTACTTTCAACGTTGCTCTGTTGACTTTCTTGTCGAACCCCTTTTTATCTGTGAAACTTGAGAGCTGACATTTGCAAATTCATAGGCCAACTGGAATAGTTGTCCTATTCCTTCAACATACCCTGACAGCAACTCATTTATATTTATGCACTTCAAAATTCAAATCAGTGGAAATATTAGGACTAATGATCAGGAGGTATGGATTCTATAATTAATTGGTGGACGTGTGAGTGGTGCAGTTGTAAACATGTACAAGCTGGGTTACAATAGCTTTCCAGTCCCGTTGTTGTTCGTTTGTAAGTGTGCCCAACATGTCCAGTAGGGTGCGATTAATTCTTTCTGACTGGCTGACCGTTGCCCACTAAGTGGTCAGGGGCGTGACTTGTTGATGCCTGTAATGTCGCACAAGCTAGATAAAACCTAGCCTTCCAGTGCTCGCCCCTCTCGAGTGTAGTCTTTTTGGCAGACTATATAGTGTACAGAAAAGTAATCGAAGAGTGCTTGTGTTATGATCTTGGAGGTTTAGTTCCTGGTAAGGGTAGCCTGAGAGAAGTTCTTAAAATGGTTAATAATGACCGAGTATGTTTTCTACTTTGCTGGCATCAGGTTCAAGACTGAGATAGTCTATAATTATACCAGTTCTAGTGATTGACTTTTGGTGATGATTGGGAGAGGGGAGGGGCCTTTTGTTTTGGTCCTTCTCTACAAATGCATCTATTTCAACGTTTCAGGTGCCTTTTCGCATATGTGGACCTATGTAGCTAGTAGAAGCTTTCTTTAAGGAGAGAAAGAGTCCACTGGATACCGAAATGGGTGCAGTCTTCAATGGAGGGCTTTCGGGACTTCTTTATGTTTCGATCAAATAGAGAAAGTTCTGATGTTATCCTTGCTTGTCTTTTGTAAAGTACCCCGTTCTTCGGGACTACTTTTTTTTTTGTTATCTTCCAACAGCTTGTTCGCTCCTGGGTTGGCTGTTCTGCCTTTGTTCCCAGATGTCGTGTTACATGAACATACAGATCTGTGGTCTGGGCTTGTTGCTCTCTCCGCCATTTGATATAATAATGAGGCTTTTAGTGAGCATGGGCTGGGTGAGTCTGATCCCTGCGAGACTTACTGCTGGAAATGCGAATTGGTGAAAGGATGATCTTTTTATTCTGTGGGCGGTCCCTCGGAGATTCTAATCAACGGAAAGAGTCTCTATGCAAGCAAAGATGGCTACGACAAACGCGGAAGAACTAGAAAAGAGTATGCTGATTCGCGAATGTTATTTGCTGTACTTATCTTTGACTTATTTATTCACACACATACCGTCCTTGATTCTTGCCACATCCTCCTCCGAAACACAGCTATTGATAAAAAGTTCCACTAACAAATTTAAAACCATATGTGGTGGCCGCCAGTGTTGTCGAATTCTTACAGTCGCTGTAACTCAAGGAAAGTCCACATGTTCTAACTAGCGTCTGAATTCCGCCCACTTCACCTCGGGGATTTCGTGCGGAGGCAAAAAGCGTACACCATCTTTTCGCGTTGCTAAGAATGGGATCCTGACTTTCTCACACAGTTTGTAATGGTAAGCTGTGGAGGTAAAGATCCCGTCCATTGTTGCTTCAGCCTCTTTGCCTCAAACAAATCTTGTCTGCTGAGACCATTTAGTGCAAGAGAGGGCATCTGCATCAGCTCTCGATTTCCATGGCTTGTACAAGATGTTGAAACTGAACTTGGCTAGCAGGTAACCCACCTATGTCCTGTCGCATCCAGTTTAGCTGTTTGTCATGTATGTCAGTAGATTAGAGTCTATGACCACAGGACTCGCGTTCAAGTAATCATAAAGTATGTGAAAAAAGCGGAGAAGACTGCAGACGGGTGAAAGACAGTGTATTAAATAAGGTTGGTGCCCGTCAAAGAGGTAAATAAATACTGTTTATTACTGTTTATTACAATAATAATAATAAAAAATACTGGAGTTTCAGGGACTGTCCATTTCATAGCAAGAGATTCCTGTTTGAAGCCTGGGTAGTTCGTTTCTACCACAACAATCTTCAACCTGCGTATGCGTTTGGGTTGTTTTTTTTTCTGGTCTTGATGATGATATAGGACTGGCCCAATAGCCTATATGGGGTATCAGTTGAGTTTGAACAGCTGGGTGTCAGTAGTGGGCGAGTCCAAATATGGGTACTGTTGTAGCCATGTGTTTGAGTCTCTTCATTGCTTGTTGGTGTTCGTCTAGCCAAGTGAACTTGTTTTTCTTGTTGTCTAGGTTTTGTAGGAGTGGAAGAGCTTGGCGATTAGAGAAAATGTTTGCAATACATTGCTGACAGAAGTTCAAGAATCCCAGAAAACTTTGAAGTTCTGTTTTGTTCGAGGTTTGCAGCCATTTCTTCTTCACACTTTCAGTTTTTGAAGGGTCAGCTGCTGCTATTCCTTCCCTCGACACAACATGGTCAGCGTCTTGTTTGATTTGACCTTGTAGTAGATAACAGGGAGTAAGTTTCAGTTTTCAAACCGGCCTCCGCCAATAGATGATTAGCACTGAAGTTAGGAGGGAGAAATAACTCATGTGTCCTTCTTAACCACTCTCAAACTCAGTGGCTAGATATGCGTTTTTGCGTCATACCTACAATAGTTGCATCACTACTCCGTCATACAAAACCATCTCTGTATCAGGTAACAATCACTGATAACTTTGCATAATATATTTAGACTTTCAACACAGCAGACCCGCATAGACTGTGCTTTGAAAGGCGGCGACCATCTGAAATGCCTTTTTGACAACAGAAGGCGAGAAACAAGACAATATGGTTATAGCACTTCAATCTCCCCATTTTCATAGCACATCAATCTCCCCATTTTTATAGCACATCAATCTCCCCATTTTTACCCCATTTTTATAGCACATCAATCTCCCCATTTTTATAGCACATCAATCTCCCCATTTTTAATGTTCGCTCAGAGAATAAATTAATTATTTGTGAACAAAATATCTTTGAATAATAACAGTCACTATGAAACACCAAGCCATGGGTTCAAAAGGCTAAAGGAGACGATATATTATAGCCGAACCGACGGAAAAGTACCTTTCTCCCTTCTGTTTGTAGATCACACACATTGGGTCTATACATGGTTTATGAAGCTGGCGCACACATGCGCAGTGACATCATAAAATGTCTTAATCGTCTGTTTCTGGAATACCCTTTCTAGATGGTAGATGAAGTTCTCTACTGCCTATGAGTGTACTGTGTTACCATTTTTGTACTTCCCCGGAACATTTCTTAGTCGCTCTTTGACATGTGGCAGCAGAATGCAGAGGACTCAGTGGTATCTTTTTACATACAAAGAGCCCCAAGTTTCCTAATGTGAATGCAATCAAATTTTTGCTGATTCCTCCTTCTGTTTGCCAATATCCAACTCTGATATTCAGAGACAAGAATTACCTCGCTCTTTGCAATATATCTAGTGGATCCTCAGTGCTATGCGCGCTGTGGCTTAGACATCTGTGAATGCTTTACAGTTTAATTTTCTCACATTCAGACACATCTTGACGGGTTTATCTGGTTTGCAGACCACTACCACATTACTGGGCTTTGAGGAGTTGGACATCCGTATTCCATCTTCCGTGTTGTTTATTTATTTCCTATCTTCCATTGGCACAGCTAATGGTACAGGTGAAGGTTTTTCCTTTTTTGGTGATTAAGTTAAACTAACTTAACCCCTTGACTCCATAGGGCATAGGGGCATCCTGCAACATTTTCAGGATTACCTATTGCTACTGGCTAGCTGAAGAATTTAGCCAACCATTCGATTTCTTGCTACGACACATTGTGTGTTGTTCACCTCTTTCGGCAGGACTGAAGCATCGAATGTATCCACCCCTTGTGTCAGATTGTGACAGTGGTGTTAGTATATTAGTGCCTTTGCAGCGCTACAGATTACAGAAGCCTAATCCAATTTCACCTCTTTGAGCCAATAAACTGTTATCTTTAGAATTCAATGAGCTTATTAAAAATGTTTAAAATATAGGTCTTCCATTTCGTGTTCGAGCCACAAACCGCTACTTCGAAAAGTGTAAACAAGCTAATTAGTTTCCTTAACGACAAGTGCTCCGCACAGAATGCCACATTGAAACCGAAGTGAATGACCCAAACTTCAGGTTTCGTTTACAAAATCAGGAGAGAATGCAATATAATTAGCAGGGAGGTTCACAAATCTAGGCCCCATTGTCCACATGACAACATGCTATTTTCATAATCCAATCAGAAGTCTGTAACCTACAAACTGGATTTAAATATCATGTTTAGTGTGTAAATAGTGAAAGCAAATCCCGTCATAGAAATCCGTAAAACGGTTTAATCAAATATATACTAAAAATCTTATAATACAAGCCCCAAGCTTTCTACCAAAAGGTCTTCTTCATGTTTAGCTAAGGCGTGGTTACTCAGCTCCAGTCTGTTCCATGAGAATGCTGATCCCACTTGTTGATTACTTTCTTTACATTTTAATTTTGGCTTTTGTTTCGCCCGTCACGTCTCTTGACAAATTTAGAAACGTGTTATTCATGGATTCCTCTGTCTGTCACCAGCATGGTCCGAAGATATTTCATCCGCTGCATGAACTTCGCTCACGATTCCCTTGTCTGGTATAAATGACTTTATTATGCCTGTATTTCTTAGACTTCTAGTTAATACGCATAGTTCCCTTCTCAAGATTGTCAAAAGTACAGATAATACATTGGCTCTGCCCATCTCAGTTGATGGATGTTCTTATTGTTCTCGGAGACCATTAATAAATGTCTTGGTTCCAGGTTCTTAGAACTGTTTTCTTTGTTGTCAGTACATTTTCCCAAGGTGTTTCCCTCTTGTGGTGTGCTCGCATTGTTTGACACAGTAAATTCCAGGGGCGAGCATACTTTTTGTCGTTTTCACCCATTTTTTGTTGTTGTCCGTTTATTACCCAGGTTGTATCGCTCTTGAGTGTCCTGTGCCGTGGTAGTGTTTGACACACCGAGTTTCTTATTAGCATACTCCGGCTAGTATACACCTTGTCTGAGTCTACCATACACCTTGTCTGAGTCTACCATACACCTTGTCCGAGTCTACCATACACCTCGTCTGAGTCTACCATACACCTCGTCTGAGTCTACCATACACCTCGTCTGAGTCTACCATACACCTTGTCTGAGTCTACCATACACCTTGTCTGAGTCTACCATACACCTTGTCTGAGTCTACCATACACCTTATCTGAGTCTACCATACACCTTGTTTGAGTACCATACACCTTGTCTGAGTCTACCATACACCTTGTCTGAGTCTACCAAAGTTACGAAAAAAAAAGTCGATAACAAATCAGTTATGCGTCCTAGACAGATTGTTTTCCTCATTTGGATTGTTTCCTTTTTTTTGGAGTGGTCTAGGCGATGAAGTGTTCAGTAGGCTAATCACATGCATCCTTTCAGTCAGGCATAGATTGTGAGTAGTTGTCTCTTTTTCCCCAATCTTTGATTGGTTTCTGGCTAACATTTACAGTCATTATCTTTGATAGAAAAAAACATTCGATCCCTTGTCTCTGGCGTGTTTGGCTCTACTCTCGTAGAGAACCAATTGCGCCAGAAACAGAGCACTTACTATTGCAACATCAGGAAGTGCCATAAGCTCATGCCGCCATTGCTGTCCTTATGAGATGCGAACTTGAATACGAAAGCTCTCTGATGTTTGATACTTTAGCCTATTTATGATTTCATAGTCCAAGTTTCGCAGATTATGATGTTGCCATCTTCAGGCACTTTTCATCCTGGAAAAGTAAACCGTGGCAACAGTATCGTTGTTTCAAACCTCATAGCTTATTTCAACATCTAGGCTTGCCAAGCGCAGTGTTCATAAATCAATCCGGAAGCATGTCACTGTAGCTTAGCAACGGACGCTGGTTAGCGCTCCGATCTCCTAACATGCATTGCGTGCAGGACTGTTAATCTACACCTTTAGACTGAACACAATAAAGAACGTTCACAAGCAAAACACTGAGGCTAGCGGCGTTTTCTAATGGTCACTGAGTATCTCCTCCGCCCTTTCCTGCCCCCCCCCCGTTTTTTAACCACTGACTCTCTTCGCGTACCTCCCCACAGAATACCTCTTCACTTCGCCACTGAATCTCAGAAGCCATCTTCCAACATCCGCTCATAGCTTGCCTCGCAGGCCTAAAGGCTTCTTGCCCACATCCCTGAATAACAAAATTAATAACTGATATCTGTTGTACCAGGTTCATCTTTAGTTCCATATACTCGACCAATTCTACTTATACTGGAAACATGAATTTTTCGGAGTATCTCAACTTACTTTTCTTGGCTCAGTATATAAAGTTTCATCGTTTTTAACCGTCTGTAAAATCAACTTCTTCGTTCCGCAGAGGTCAAGATTAAAATAGTCTACCAAAGTACCTCAGCGGCTTCTTCTGGGTTGTCAGATTACTTCCCCTTGATTTGAAATCGTATACGGTTTGATTAGAAGGGCAAATCACTCATTGTATACAACCCAATTAATCCGCTATTTTTGGGGGCCCTGCCAGACAGTGTTAGGTTGTAGAAATATGTAAAATGACCTGTGATCTAAGTAAAGCATCCAATTTTAAAGTTTCAGGTACAATTTGAGCCTTCTAGATAAAAAAAAATAAAATGTGTAGGCCTATGTATTCGCACGCGGTCAAAACGAGCCAAATGAAAAATTGGGGACCAAATCAGAATTTGAGGTGATTGCGATGTAACCTTTGACACCTACGAAGAAAGGAAACACGTGGTTTCTTCCAGAAATAAAAACCACACAAATTTTGTGGGATGTTCGTGTTCCTGACACCGATGTGGCCCACGGCCAGGTCCCTCAGCANACCCCACCCACAACTTCTAGCCACCAGGCCCTCATTGCAGGACAGTGGCACGTGTAAAACAGAGAACCCATATCTCTATTTACAATACAGTCTCCTCCTCTTAATCACAACGCCCCAAGAAACAGATCTATAGTTGCAATTGGAAGAAATGGTGACAATCACATAACAAATACAATATCCGGGTTGTATGTGTGGGGAAAATGTTGCATGTAAACAAAACCTGCCATTGAACGGAGGCGATGATATATTATTCGTAATAAATCACAGTGGAATGAAAGAACAAGATAAAACCTGGCAGATCAACATGCCACGCCACGCCACGCCACGCCAACTATACAACATCACATTACATCATAACACATAACATACTACAAGTAACAGCACACAACACAGTAGAGGTTAACCAAAACAGAGCGTGCCGCCTCTCCTCCCCTTTTTGCCACCAAGTGGGGTCACAAAGGTCATTATGCCACAACTGAGTCTAAGAATAGGCCAAGAAACGCCCCCCAACAACTGGACTGCCTCGGCACGACAACCGGTCCCATACGCATGTCATATCACAAAGCACGTAGTATACCTCTTTACCATAACTGGATCAAGGTTTTACGACTTACGTTTGCAATGCAAGTACTAACACCGCAACAGTTCGGCTAATGTAGTTGCTCTTAAAATGCTGTTAGAAGATACATTGAGTTGTATACATTTTTCTGTGTGGATGGACAGCGTCTCGTATGTACAAACCTGATCTGTAAATGGACATAATTTAGAATTAACGGCAGTGCAGATTTTTCTGATTGCTGTACCAGGATGTGCTATTGTGGTGTGAATTTATGATCTCTCTAACTGTAATCACGTGTTAAACAGTGAAGTTTCCTTCCTTCCTTCTAACCTCTGGTGAGGCCATGTCTGATGTGTACATGTACTAAGGACTAGAAGGACCTCATTTGTTCGAATTCCAGGGGATTATTAATTCATCAGTTCTAGTGTCTGAAGTGCATGCTTTCTTGAACTGAATTTGGCGTGATCAGGAGATAAGGTAATGTACTCTTATAAAATGAACTGATATGACCTGGAAAGTGTGCCTCTAGGGATAAGACAAGACGTGACAAGATAAGATAAGAAGATAATAATTTTATGATCCATAGGATGGAAAATTGGCTTGATTGCAGTATACATATAAATAGTGATGATAGTAGCATTAATATGAAATCACCACAGAGCAAACGACAGTAACACTCTTCGCACACATTCGGACATCCCAAAACGGGACACATAAATACGTTTAGTCATCATTATGGAACCGGGTGGCAAAGCATATAGTATTCCTTCTTATTGTTAAGGGGGAGGAATGTGAGTTCAGTCTGATAATTTTTCTGATGTTACATATTATTTTAGGAAAGTGTGTCACCATGGATTTTACCAAATTACTGTAAATTATCAATTTTGAGAAGACAGGCCGAAAAAACTTAACACTAGAAAAGTTCATGTCCCCGCCGGAATCGAACCAGGGTCTCTCAGCTTGCACATCAGAATGTGCTACCACTACACCACAGGGACGCTGACTTCACAGCAATTTAATTCTTAAATACCTACTGCCTGAATATTATGTTCCCAAACTTTCACGTGTGACCCTAGTGTTCACCCGTGACCCTGACACATTTTCCGACTGCTCACACTTACAACAAAAACCCACTCACTCATCACACTCGCTCATCTCCACCTCCTGCCCCACCCGGTCCCCCTGGCCTCTCTGATATAACACAGCGTACTGCGCACTGTGCTTCACACTAGATTTCCACTTGCTATAATTCGTCGCCTTCCACACGAAAGGGCGTATCCCGATTTTTGACGGTTTTGAGTTATCACCACCAGTACGTAGTGCTATCTCAGAACTATGTCCACACGAAACGGCGTAT
The DNA here is from genome assembly GCA_033807755.1 of Ellobium chinense. Lineage (NCBI taxonomy): Eukaryota > Metazoa > Mollusca > Gastropoda > Ellobiida > Ellobiidae > Ellobium > Ellobium chinense. The sequence goes on along the minus strand of JAWQUT010000091.1, from coordinate 496,376 downwards.
CCCTAGCTCAAGTAGTAACGAAGATATAGCATAAAATTCCTAAAGGCTTAAGCTAGCTATCAATATGATCGAATCAGACGTAAATCGCTCTCCTTAAAAACGTGAAAAACAGGGATACGCCCTTTCGTGTGGAAGGCGACGAATTAAACCCTGTTTATTTACTGTGACGGAGAATCTCGCACCACTCTGGCTGAAAGTGGTACAAAAAAAAATCGTATTTTACATCACTGTACACTGGATTTTACATATTCACCGTGAAAGATCAATTTTGAGGGGAGAAATATTCGAAAAATACAACGTAAGAAAACTCCCTGTTCCTACCAGGGGGACAAACCAAAAACCATCAGCTCACAGGATGAGTGTGCTACCACTTTCACCCCACTAGTGCTCGTTCCTGAACTTCCAAGTATGAGGCCCGTGTTCCCTCGTGACCGTGACACACTTTCTCACAATACTTGAGAGGTCGCGCATTAACGAGGGGATATCTTACCACAGTAAAAATTACATTAATGCATCGGTGCTGAATGCACCCTCAGCTGCGTTCAGCATGCAGAGTTATCAAATTCTTACGATAATAAAAGTTGCTGTCGTTAATGCGCATGTTTTCAAGTATGACAACAAATGCCTCGAACCCAGAATATCATGCCGGGTGGGTG
>JAWQUT010000091.1:482629-495259 GCA_033807755.1 Ellobium chinense | reverse complement strand
TACCCTATCCTACCCTACCCCACCCCACCCTACGCCACCCTATCTTACCCTACCCTACACTACACTACACTACACTACACTACACTACACTACACTACACTACCCTACCCTACCCTACCCTACCCTACCCTACCCTACCCTACACTACACTACACTACACTACACTACACACTATACACTACACTACACTACACTACACTACACTACACCGCACTACACACTACACACTACACTACACTACACTACACACTACACTACACACTACACTACACTACACTACACACTACACTACACTACACACTACACTACACTACACACTACACACTATACACTATACACTACACTACACTACACTACACTACACAACACTAGATACTATGCAGTGCTGTAAACGAGCATCACGGGTGGAAAACAGAGCTTTGAACTATTTGAAGTAAAGAAAGAAGAGGGCATTGGCAGGTCTAGGGAAGGCAGGTGGAAAGTTACTTTCGAGCTCTCCGGAAATATGACTTGTAAAATCGTTGCAGATAAAGTGATGACGAACAGACAGACAGTAGAAGCACACGATCTTGAATTTCCCGCCTTGTCATTGAAAAGCTCTCGCGAGGTTACAGAAGATCTTTCCGAGGAAGATAGGCTTTCTCTCCGTCTAGCAAGTGTTTCGGCACTTATGACTTCCTGTCTCTCAACACACAGACTGGGGTCACACTAGCCTCATAACTCGCAAGTGTACTTCTCTTTGACCTGATAATTACAGTTATCTCTGCATTAATTTAAGTCACTTCACTGTCTCGCATGATTTCATGATCTTGAAATTTCAAAATAGTCTGTTAGAATGCAAGGTCTTGTTTTATGAATGTAATTCTTAGGATGGTAGGAGATCCCATCGTTAATGCACAAGTTCTCAAGTAACTCTGCATGTTGAACACTACTAGGGGTGCATTCAGCACCGATGCATTTATGTGATTCTTACGATGGTATGAGATCCCATCGTTAATGCGCAAGCTTTTAATTATCACAGCCCTTTGAATATATAGTATCTGAAGTTTGTTCACAAAGTTTAAGAACAGGGATTTGCCAATACTGTACTTTTTTTTTTCAAGCCAAAGAATACACAAACTTTATGTGTTGAAATCCTGACGCAAAGGAGGCCAGATATGAAAATGATGACATTTTCTTAATAATATTGTAAACTGATTAACTGACAGACACACCAGAATGATGTTTTCCATTAACACAGTGATAGATATTATTTTACAACTGATGTGAGCGGTAACCTGTAGAGTTTTCCTCATGCAGAGATGGCGGAGGAAGGACTTAATTAAAGATGTGTCCAACATTCGATACTTAAAATAAATTTTTTTTAAAAGTTAAATAAAAACTAGTAAGAATAGTAAAAGACTTTAACTAGTAAGAATAGTAAAAGACTTTAACTAGTGAGAATAGTAAAAGACTTTCACTAGTAAGAATAGTAAAAGTATTTTACTATTCTTACTAGTTAAAGTCTTTAACTAGTGAGAATAGTAAAAGACTTTAACTAGTGAGAATAGTAAAAGACTTTAACTAGTAAGAATAGTAAAAGACTTTAACTAGTAAGAATAGTAAAAGACTTTAACTAGTAAGAACAGTAAAAGACTAGATCTATTAAAGACATGTCCAGAGTTTAAAAGGATGGAAGGGACGTGATGGAATATTTGACTATTCTGAATTCAATTGGACAGGGATTTTTTCCCTGAATTTCATGACTAAAACATTTCTTAGTTTATAGAAACTTTGGAGGTTGATAGTTAACNTAAAGAAAACTGATATATATATAAACGTCTAGTATTTAAAATATGGAGGCAAATCCATCTAAGTCGAAGCAATGTCCACTGTCAGTACATTCAGTAGGTTGGGTTTGTCATCTGACTAACAATCGGCAGGTGCAGGTTTTAAGAGTACACATTTTTTTTTTTATAGCCCGTGTAGATCTGAGCACAATGAAATGTAGACAAAGTAGATGGACGAGAGGCAAGGAAAGCACCTCATTCCCATTTTCCTCAGTCCACCCGTCTGTAAAATGGGCACCTGGCTATAGGCAGTGGGAGATAATGTCAAGAGTGGTCGTGATCAGCGTCTGTAAATGCCAGCGGCGCTGCATACTTCTCAGGGAGTTGAGAAAGTCTTAGAGTGATCAGGCCTGCTGAGGAAATAATGTGAAGTCGCATAAGCGAGCATTAGCTTGGAAACGAGGCGCTTTATCACTTTGATGCAATAGTTGTTTTTTTCTACGGTCACTGACAAGAAGTTCCACAAACTCTTAAGTCTTCCTTTATAGTCTGCAGCATCAAACGAACCTAATAAAAATGCCATTTAAAAAAAAAAACCAAAAAAAAACAGGTTTCCCAATTCGTCTTCGAGCTTACGTACTTATACACCGAAAGGCGTAGTCAAGGGAACTACTCGTAGTTTCCCTAACGATAAGTTGTCCGCACAGAAGGCCAAACCGAAACCGAACTCCAGTGGCCGTATGCATAATCCGTACGTTAGTTAACGCACTGCGGTAATCAGGGGAAACTCCCAAAACATTAGTAGTGTTCACTATTGTTAACGCAGTACTTTAATTAACGTATGGATTATGCATACAGCCACATGTCTAGTTTTGTGTACAAAAATGGGGAAAGAATGCACAATTAATGTGCAGCCTGGCTCACAATTCTAGGGCCCATTCTGAATAATCTTTCCAAAGGATGCACTCAGTGTCGTTCTCAGAAGGAATATGATAATACCCTATATTCATTCTTTTAAGACTTTTTATGTTGGTAAAGGGGCTGCATATGATCCTGTTTTTCTCCGAACTTTATTCTTGTGGAACGAAGCGGAACATCTACACGGGTAGTATGAAAATAACAATAATATATTTTTCGCGAATATTTTTCCACTTTTCTCTTACAACAGAAAGCAACTGAGTCTGATGTCAAGGAGAGGATGTAAATTTTAAGATTTTTTAGACAAGACAGAGAAAAAAACAGAAGTGAAAACCAGGCTATTTGTTTTGTGTTTGGATTTACTTCCTCAATGGAATTCGCATGGCGATAGGGTCATAACAAGTGGCCGGGGACAAAGGGCGGCGAAGTGACGGGCAGTATCGTTTGTTTTAATATGGGTACTCAACAATTTGGGTATCGGTATTAAAATAATATGAGGTGTGCAATTTCGAAACCATTTCGACACTTTAGATGTAGGTGCTGATTGTTTATCTGCTCCATATTNACTTGGCTTTCCAACCGGATCCAGGATGTGTATTGCCTCACTTTCCTCCACACGATCTTGCTACACACAGGTCTTTAACTCAGTGGTGTGTGTTGACATTTGCAAGTTTCACTTGACTGAAGTTGGTAATGTGTACCATAAAGAATGTTCCAAGGAATAGAACGGATACAGTCTGTTCAAAACTGTTAACAGATTAAGGTTCAGATACAGACGTTTGTTAGGCATTGAAAGGTAAGCTTGGGGTGTTGTGTAAGACATGTAAGCAACTGGATTTGCATGGATGATTTCAAATATGTTAATTGTATTGTCATGAGTTATGTTCTACTATGTTTAGACTTTTTTATTATTTATTATTTACTCTCATGTACTGCAGCCAAGGCAATTTTCCTTTCTAAGGCTTATCTTGTCTTATCTTATCGTACCTTACGATGATCGGGAATCGAATCCATGACCTTTAGATCTAAGTCCAGCGTCGCAACCATTCGGTCACACTGCACTACATGATAGACTCCACATAATACAGTATTTCCTTAGTTTATACGTGTTCTGTGTTCTATCCACTTAGCAACATTCCTGGAGCCTCCAAGAGAGTACCTGGGTTAATGTTAGGGGCAAGTTGGAAATGAGAAAGCAGCCTTGGGAGAGGGGAAAGACAGGCTCTGAGGTCCCTGTCTCTTTCCTAACCCACAATCGGTGAACTGAATTCAGAGCACATTTAACGGCGATAGTTCTTGGCATGGACGGTGATGGCTGAATTACAAAGTATCGATCCGTCAATTTAATCTGCTGACCATGTGGCTAACAACGCGGTAGACCTCCTGTAATAAATCTGTAACTCTGTGGAGGAACAGATCACTCTGTTTAAAGAGTGAAAGACTTAACCCTCAAAGACCCACTGTGCCTTATGTGGCACATGAGCTTGGCGTTTCCAAGTGACATGTAGACATGACTCCTCGAAGAACCAAGTACAATGGAACATATATTATACATAACAATAAATAGTCTATACAGACAGTATAAACTTTATGTCAAAAATATCTAAACCATTTACTCAAAACATCTAAAAGAACCGGCTGTATCACCGTATTAACACTACTACTCTTGGGACTTAGAGGATTAAGATATCTGGTAAGTGTGAACCCATAACTTGTTGTCGAATTCTGCCATATTTGCACACATGAAAGAGAATGTCATTCCCCCTTTGGCTCCACCTACTTTGCGAGCAAAACAACACAGTACCGTTGAAGAAAAACTGTAATAATTATATATTGTCTTTGTATTAAACAAAAACCAGTCACACAGAAAAAAGGCTAATACTTTTCTTCCTTTTATCTGCAGCACTGAATTGGGTTTAAAATTAATTTCAAACATTAAGCAAGTATTGACACTGACTGAGCTATCGATACCACACGATTTTGCGTCGGTATCTTTTATGTAGGCAAAAAAAAAAAAAAATTAAAACATGCGCTGATTTCACCACTGACCCTCTAACCTCGCTCCAAAACCCTAACCAAACCCTGTCTTTAATCCTAACACATGTATAGGAAGAGTCTCAGAACTTTTAACGAAGACAAAATATCTGATCACTGAGGTGACGAGACAGACTTCTCTCTGTTATTATATACAAGACTAACACCCCATTTTACAAATGGGCAGGCAGGCAACGCACCAGCGNATATTATACATAACAATAAATAGTCTATACAGACAGTATAAACTTTATGTCAAAAATATCTAAACCATTTACTCAAAACATCTAAAAGAACCGGCTGTATCACCGTATTAACACTACTACTCTTGGGACTTAGAGGATTAAGATATCTGGTAAGTGTGAACCCATAACTTGTTGTCGAATTCTGCCATATTTGCACACATGAAAGAGAATGTCATTCCCCCTTTGGCTCCACCTACTTTGCGAGCAAAACAACACAGTACCGTTGAAGAAAAACTGTAATAATTATATATTGTCTTTGTATTAAACAAAAACCAGTCACACAGAAAAAAGGCTATTACTTTTCTTTCTTTTATCTGCAGCACTGAATTGGGTTTAAAATTAATTTCAAACATTAAGCAAGTATTGACACTGACTGAGCTATCGATACCACACGATTTTGCGTCGGTATCTTTTATGTAGGCAAAAAAAAAAAAAATTAAAACATGCGCTGATTTCACCACTGACCCTCTAACCTCGCTCCAAAACCCTAACCAAACCCTGTCTTTAATCCTAACACATGCATAGGAAGAGTCTCAGAACTTTTAACGAAGACAAAATATTTGATCACTGAGGTGACGAGACAGACTTCTCTCTGTTATTATATACAAAACTAACACCCCATTTTACAAATGGGCAGGCAGGCAACGCACCAGCGGCGAAAGAATACCTAGCGCACCGAAAGGCATCATAGACGAATGCATTAGACGCCGTGAAAAAGTTGGACGATTGGCGAATCGGGCGGATTGAAAAGATCTATCGGAGATTGTATTTCGTTGCTATACACATTCTTTTTTTAAAAATAGGGTAAAAAAAATAAAGAGGACTGATGTGTATAGTTACCTTTTGTGTATTTTTCTACGAATTTGGGTGAAAACCGTATGTTTTTACATTACGTAGTTCTCAAGAAATCTGTGACACAAATGTGGCTGAAGCGTTTAATTAATATAGATACACGGCCATCCGGGCATCGCGAGCCACAACTGCAACAATAATTATTTCCGCTTTCTTCTTTCCCATTGTCTGAGGGCTATGATTAGCTGATCTGGTCTGTAACGTTGGCTGTCATTGGCTGATACATTTTTTTCTTACTTTCGGAAGCGAGATTTGATGATACAGTCACATTACTTTTTAAATTTTGCTTCAACCCGGAAGAGACCTTTGTTGGAGTCGAATAATTACGAGCGGTGTATTCAGATATGAGTGAGGTCATGCAGATGATTAATCAAAGGTTGGTTGAGGCGGCATTGTCTCACTTAGGTCACGAGGCTTTCGATCAGCTAGATTATGTTGTCTGTCAGAGCTGTTTGCCTCTGTCGCGTAGGAGTTTCATTATGGAAGTGACAGTGTCTTCACAAAGCACGTCCGACTCCGTGACATCGCAGCTCCTGGGGAGTCAGGAAGTGTTGCAATAAACGAAACGTGCTAATACCCAGCGATTTCTTGTGCAAGAACATGTTTAGGTTTAGTATTGGGCACTCGTCCACAGGCTCAGCCAAAGCACACACAGCGCGCGATGACGGTAAGTCTAAAAATAAATCTTCCGGTGACGTCAGAGTCCTCCGCACCGTGCTGGATGTCTAAGCGGGCCCCTAGCGAATCCTCCTCTATTGGCAGATCTGAGACGACACACTGTGGAGTCTCTCTCACAGGAGACTGCTTACCACATTTTATAGGAATATCCATATTTGGACAGCAATAGGAAGAAGATTTCGCTTTGAGAGACTGCCTTCGCGATGGAGCTATGGGGATTGGCAGTAGATTTGCAGAAAGCGGCAAATTTTCTGAAGCAAATCAGCACCATCTCAACATTATGAGTCATGTCCGAAAGCGCCCCCCCCCCCAAGAGATTATTTATAAACATTCTGTTATGTCAGCTATGCTCCGATTAAACGGATGTTCACAATGCTATAAAATGGAAGAACTTAGAGTATCGATTATTCAGTCCCAACCTCAGCCCAGATGTAACGAAAATATTCAATCCCATTTCATGCCAATTCTACTGCTGTACCTGCTTTTATAACAATAGAAGCCAACCCATCCCACCCCTCCTCGCCTTTGTAATATTATAGTCTATCTCTACAAGAGACAGGAAATACCACAGATACCTTCCCTCTGTTCCAGCATAATGGTTGATTACTTGTGAGTTCTGTTAATTAAGTCTGCCCGTCATGATGCGTGACTAGCTGAAAATAAAACCGCGGAAAATATCACGCTGAATGATAGATCAGTCGGAAATCAGTCCTTGCCTTCATCCACAAACAAAGAGGTAGTCTTTAATCTAAACTGTAAATCTCTAACCTTGGCTGTTTTGTATAAGAGTCGCATCGTCTCTTGAAAGGGCGTCCCAGTTTGTTCATTACGACTATGTGATGTCACCGCTCTTGCCTTTACATACTGTACAAGACTAACACCCCATTTTACAAATGGGCAGGCAGGCAACGCACCAGCGGTGGAAGAATACCTAGCGCACCGAAAGGCATCATAGACGAATGCATTAGACTCCGTAAAAAGTTGGACGATTGGCGAATCGGACGGATTGAAAAGATCTATCGGAGATTGTATTTTGTTGCTAGACACATTCTTTTTTTTTTTTTTAAAAGAGTAAAAAAAAATAGAGGACTGATATGTATAGTTACTTTTTGTGCATTTTTCTACGAATTTAGGTGAAAACCGCATGTTTTTACGTTACGTAGTTCTCAAGAAATCTGTGACACAAATTTGGCTGAAGCGTTTTATTAATATAGATAATGAAAATAATACTAAATAGTACTACTTTATTATATAGTAGTTGTAGTAGTAATATAGTCGTAGTATTAGTAGTAATGGTAATAATAATAATAATTTCAATCCTATAACGTAAAAAGCAGTATGCCTCAAGGCACTGTATCACTGACAAAAAAAAACAAAAAAAACATCACAAACGCGTGCACATATTATATACACAAACACGCATGCACACATAGTCTATATGCACGCAGGCATGCAAATAGTGACCACTTCGTTCTTAACCAACGACAAACCTGTTCATTTTACATTCACGAGCATTCTCTCCGCCAGCAGTGTCTGCTGTCTAGGCTGGTAGAAATACAACATTTACAACAACAACAAAAAAGATAAACCATCAGCTGTTTCTGAAATGACGATAACTGAGAGGTTGCGCATCAACGATGGGAACTTTTACTATCGTAAGAATTTCATCAAATCTAAATGTTGAACGCTACTGAGGATGCTTTTGAGAACCAATGCACTAATGTCCCTCTAACAATGGTGTGAGCTTCCATCGTTAATGCGCAAGCTCTTAACTGATTCAGACTCACGGTGAGAGAGTACAAGGGCATTTCAAAATAAAGACTGTAAATAACAAGACGGATAGTTTTAGGGACCTCCAGCAGAAAGCTAGAAGACACCAACTTGGTCTGACCCTATGCATACAGACCGGCCCATTCTACGATCTTCGGCCAGGCCTCCCTAAAAACTAGTTAGTCCAAAGATAATTTAGTCAGATAATTTCTACTGACCCAGTCTTTGAATATGTGTAGAAATCTCAGCCTTGTTGCATTCAAATTTTTTTTAAAACCTGACTGCATTTTTATACACTAAATTTACAAAATAAAACCTAACAGTATTACAGACTGCCTATCGAAGTCAGCGCAATCACAAACAGCCTTCAAACAAAATTCAGCAGGGCCTACCATGCACAAAGATTGTTATGTTATAGTGACATCAACGAAAAGTTGTTTGACACGGCATGCCACACATAAAGAGTTCACCTTCTGGTCCTTACCATCCCCTCCTCCCCCCTCCCGTCCAAGCACACATTATATCTCTTTCTATTCCTTATTAACTGACATTGATCTAGGTATAGTAAGAAAAAGTGGGTAGAGAGATAGAAACAAAATTCTTTCTTTTCCATCACATGTGTCCGATAGGCTGTTTGTGCAAAACGTTTATTACAGGCGTGCTCCGTCTCTGCGCTTTGACAGTAATGATAAAGCCTATATTGAAATGTCTACATGCGTTATTATCTGTTGTATTTATTCACAACACCATCACAAGACAGTAACTGATAGGCTTATGACAATAGTTCGCTGACAAGATATGGTGTAAAAGCACGCTTAGAGACGACACGCGTGGTGTGCAGGGGTGGGTATAGGTGCAAGGATGTGTGTGTATGAGTGAACATTATTAATCTGTTTGTATTTTTCATTGTATTGTTATAAATGCTGTGAAAACGAATTTCCAATTCTGGATAATAAAGGTTTATCTTATCTTATCTTATCTTATCTTATCTTATCTTATCTATCCTAGTTTAGACATTTATCTAGCTCATCTTGTTCTTCCCCATGTTGGAGACTTGACTTCCTCTGTGACAAACGCTTCACAAAACGGACACAACTTCTACTCTTGTTACTTATGTAATCTATTGATGAGACACATTCTTCAATTTTCAGCAAGGGGTGGGAGGGGGAGGGGGGAAGGAATACAAGTCCAGTAATTTGTTTAGCGTTTACACATTATTTGGAGAAGATTATTACTATAGATTTTACCAAATTACTGTGAAAGATCAATTTTGAGAAGAAGGGCTGAAAATAACTTTGCATTAGAAAATTTTCTGCCGTATCAGGGATCGAACCCATGGTCTCACAGATTGCAAGTCTGAGCGTGTTACTACTACACCACAAAGGCACTAATTTCACAACAATTTAAACCTTAAGTACCCATTGCCTGAATCGGTCTCTAACTTTCACGTGTGAACCTAGAGTTCACCTATGACCCTAATACACTTTCTAACTGCTTCGTTTATGTGCTTAGGCAGTTTTTGTTGTTGTTGTTGTTGTTGTTGTTGTTGTTGTTGTTGTTGTTGTTGTTGTTGTGGTTGTTTTAATTAAATGCTCACCTGATTATTTTTAAAGTGAGCTAGTCCAACCCTCCAACTTTGCAGTGTTCACAACAGAGATCAGTGACTTAGATCTACTGTAATTCTCCAGTGTAGATCTGGATCTGAATCTAAGCACACCAACAGAGCTGAAAACAAAACTCTAGTAAAAATAAAAAAAGTTATTTCCGAATTTTCTCTATTTTTTGGAAGCCTCATGAACAGTAGCTAAAGATTTAGTTTGAATTAGAGTCTATACTCCTCTTCAGTATATACCGTGTGAGAGCTCTATTTACCTCCCTCACTCACTCACGCATGCACGCACTGGCTCACTCAGGCATGCACGCATTGGCTTACTCATTCATCGACCGTAGCCAGGCAGCCAGCCAATCAACCAACCAACCAACCAACCAACCAACCAAGCANGACTCACTCACTCACTCACTCACTCACTCACTCACTCACTCACTCACTCACTCACTCACTCACTCACTCACTCACTCACTCACGCACTGGCTCACTCACTCACTCACGCACTGGCTCACTCAGGCATGCACGCACTGGCTTACTCATTCACCAACCGTAGCCAGGCAGCCAGCCAGTCAACCAACCGATCAACCGACCAACCAACCAACCAACCAACCAACAACCAACCAACCCAATCAATCTCAAAACTTTGAATTCTCGTTTCAGGCCATCTGAACACAAGCGCCATGTTTGACACGGCTTACCGCAGCATCTTCTGGGGAGTGAGTCCCATCGTGCTGACTGTTGGCTTGGTGTACCACGTGATTGGCTTCGCGTGTTCCAATTGGCTGGAGGACAAGGAGTGCTACGTGGGGCTGTGGAGTCATGGCTGTTATGAGCAAAAATTGGAGATTCTGCAGTTGAACGCCACAGAACGGCTTTCCCACACTCTAGAGTACAGTAAGAAAAGAGTAGTAAAAGAAACAGGGCAGATTTTGTTTGGTCCGTAAGATTTCGTGAAAGAGACCGTTCTTGTATTCCGTGGCAGATCCTTAGCAAAGGAAGTACCAAGGGAAGGTTTTTGATTGGTGTGCGCCAGTGACAGTGAGAAGAGTGCTCACCCTCTTGAGGTTTGTTAGAAATGTGATGTCCTTTTGCAGTCACCGAAAGAGAAAGCCCGGCATCATGGCGGCAACTATCTACGGTTTCAAATTTGTTACTGGAACGCGTTATTAACGACCTCGTGGCGGAGGAGGATGTGACAAGAATTAGCGGTGGTATGCATGCTAATGAATGACCGTGGCAAATATATGAATTATAGCAAACACCAGTCGTAAGTCAGTGCATTATTTTTTTTCTCTTCCGCATTAGTCGCAGCCATCTTGGCTTGCCTGGAGACTTATACTTCCAGTGCCGAAGGACCGCCCATTTCGTGATGCCGCAGTGTCCGAACAAAGGCAGCCCAGCAACGTCTATAACTTCCGCGACAAAATCACTCACCATTCTGTGTAGCTCCATTTCGCCGTAGTTAAGTGAGTGTTTGTCAGTGTTTTAGGAAAGAAAATCACGGAGGGATTAACTTACGGCAAAATCGAGCACAGTGTGTCATTCATGTTCGGTTATAGGCGTTGTTGTGTCCTTGGGAAAGACATATTATCCTGTTTCCTCACTCCACTCAGTTGTAAATGAGTATCTGGATTCAGAACTGATGAATCAGGGCGCTGTAACGTAACGACTAACAATGACGTTGTTATGAACTTTATTAATAATACTGTGCATTTTTTAATGATGTGTCATGTAGGTTGGTCTATGTATGATTGGTTAAATAACATTCCCTAGGGGATAAAAAAAATTCACAGTTTACTAATTATAAGCCCGGGCTTTACATTAACTCTGCAAGTTAAACACCGTTGTGGGTGCATTCAGCACAAATAGACTAATTTACTTCTTAAACGGTAGGAGATTCCATCGTTAAAGCGCAAGCTCTCAGATTTCATTTCCACTCCTATCATATTTATAAAATGTGCTCTTTTGTAATTTGTTTGTTTAGCGTACGCGTCTTCGCTCTTCTGCCCTGGAGTAGCACTGACACCTTCTCTTTTATCATCGCTATCATCATCACTCTCGTCCACCAGTTTGCCCGAGGTACCATGGCACGCAGTTCTTGGAACCGCTGTTAAATAATGTCATTTCTATTTCCCTTCATATTTATAGATTGTGCCATTTTTTGTGTTTTGTTGTTTTTGTATTCCATCTTGTTTTTCTTTTTTGGCGCAAGTGTTTCCACACTTATTCAGCGCCAGAGCAACACCGACACCTTCATTTTTATCATCGCCGTCATCATCACTCTCTTCCACCAGTTGCCTCGTGGTTCCATGCCACCCAAGTCTTGGAAGCTCTGGCCTTGGTGTGTGTGATTATTTGTGTGTTGACCGGTCTGCTCAGAGTGAACCACGGCCATCTAAAATGGCAGGCAGTATGTGCCTTTACAGCTTTCTTGGCTGGTAAGTTGGTATGTGCCTTTACAGCTTTCTTGGCTGGTAAATTCGTATGTCAATATGGTTCAGTATGCGTGGCAAATACATAGCCAGACAAAACAACATAACCTTATATATACATTAACTCTCGTACGGCGAGGCGACTTGGATCCAGCCTCCCGCTGGCTGCGCAGCCATTGTTAGGGATAATGACCTCTGTACATGTTGCCTAACGGCCGACCAGTTGACACTGAGGTGCAAAATTCTACCGTAGCGCCCAGCATTCTGCAAGAAGTGAATATATATATATATATAATATATATATATATATATATATATATATA
>JAWQUT010000091.1:427556-438814 GCA_033807755.1 Ellobium chinense | reverse complement strand
CCCTCCCCCACCCTTCCTCCCCAGTCCGAGCCATCTACAGTTTTGTATTTGACGATGAAAAGGATGAAAGTATTGAAGCGCCCTGAGGCAGCAAGGTAGCTTCCATTGGGTTACGTTCCACAAATCTCCAGGCAACGACAGTTGCATTGCCTACACACATCCTGATTTTGACGAATTTACAAGCAAAGGTTAGGCTGGGGTTTGGTGGTAAACTTTAGGATGGTTACTTATCGTCTGTTGCCTGTAGCCAAGTGACATACAAACATCGACATCAAGGTTGCCAGGTTTTTTTCCGAGCCGGAACCAAATCACTTACCAAAAATAACGCCAAAGAGAGCCAGACCATGTCTGGAAAGGGGGTCAAGATTTGACATGGAACAAAAAAGTTTCTACAACTGTCTATATACTATATACTGTCTGTATACATACGCGGGTAATTGGAAATTTCATCAATTTTTCTACATAGGCCTATACATTACAGCAACATAATGAGAAATGATTGTTAAAAAGAGACAGATTGTTCTTAGATTTACGCTCATCAGTCACTTAAAGTAACAAACAGTTTGAGAAATAAGTATTTAAGTATTTTTCATATGGGAAATTAGTCAATTTCGACCTCACGTACATTGAAGCCAAAACAGAACCAAAGAGCCAATCAGTTAATTGAAAGCCAGTGACTTTTTTAAAAAAGCCAAAAATCTAGTATTTGGTTCCAAAAGAGCCAAATCTGGCAATCCTGGTTGACACCAGTAAGAACTGGATATCAGAGAAAGAGCGATGGTGCATTACCGACTGTGCACTAACATCCAATGGTAGAAAGTAGGCTAATTTTCTGAGATGAAGACCGAAGCTTTCATGTTCGCAAAGTCCATAATGTCCTGGTTTCAGTACGAGAAGGCAAATCAACATCATTATATTAGTTTATGATAGCCATAGGCATTTCAGTCTTTTCTCCTCTAACCCACACATTATGGTTGAAATTAGAGTTTGTCCAATTACCGAATCTTCCTAGATGGTGCATCAGCCGTCAGGTTGTAAGGAAGTAAAATCGTTAGAAGATTACTGTTGTTTTGGCTGTCGTATGAAAATAAAAGAAAATCCCTCTGGATGCAGTACCATTAAAATATTATAGGCCTGGCATTCCATTGAAATGTCATTACTGATAGCAAAGTGGCTACCATCCGACAGTTCACTATAGCTCGGTGAAATCTCAGAAATGTTCCATAATTATTTTGCAAAATGTCGCGCTGAATTATTAATTTTTTTTTTTTTGAGTTGCCTCAAACGGGGTGAAAAGGTACAGTAGCATATAGGGGTAGGGGCGTGTCCGAAAGGGGTTCATACAAAGGATGTACAGCGGTTGTTAGACTGTGATAAAATGACGTAGCAAACATCCTTGTGAGATTCAACAGGAGGGGGNGGGGGGGGGGGGGGGGGGAAGAGATACTGGTACAAGTGAAGCAGAGTGGCCGAGTGGATGTGGTGTTAGACTCAAGATCTAGGAATCGTGGGTTCGATTCCCGACCAGTGTCATGTTGTAGGTGTCATCGATGCCTTGGGAAAACACTTCATTCACATTTTCCTTAGTCCTTCCGTCTGTAAAATGGGTACCTGGCTTTGGGCAGTGAAAGATATTGTCAGAATGCTAGTGATCAGCGCCTGTATATGGCAGCGGCACTGTATATTTCCCATGGAATTGAGAAAGTTTTAGAATGACCAGGCCTGCTGGGGTAATTACAGTGTGAAGTCGCGTTAGCGGGCATTAGCCTGGATACGAGGCTTATAAACCTTATATTATTATTATTATTATTATTATTTCACTGTTCCTTCCAGCACCCTTCCTGATCCACTCCTCTGGTCATGCAGAATTTTAAAATCGATCCTTCAAATTCAAATATCAAAGAGGTTGTAAAAAAAAATAAAAAAGCAGTGGAAATCTGAATAAAGAAACGAACCAAGTGACATCGCATAATTACAAGCCCTCAGGAAAAAAAATCAAAGAGTGATGTCTTTGCTGGTATCTCATCATAACGCAAGAATGACGCGAGTGCAATGAAATTGCCATAACAGAAGTTTGTTTTATCGTATGTTTAGTTTTATTGCAACTTTTTTTGAGCTTTCTATTTCCGCTTAATCGTAATTTTCCAATACTTTTGTGGCGCTGTGCTTAGCCACAGCATATAAAAGCAACTGAGTCGATTTTACGTTTACCAACAGATAATGAACGTGCTTTCATACAGATCTTTCCGCTGTAAATGGGAATCCGTGAACATACTGGAGGGATGCTTGCGCTATTGGACTCAGAATCTAAAGGTCGTGTGTTCGATTGTTAAAAGAAAGGCTCATACTGATGCTGTTGATGTCTCGCAGAAATAGTTGACTCATCATGATGTATTTCTTCATGGAGTAACAGTTATCGTCGTCTGAATACTCGTGAATAGTTGCTGAAAGCACTGTGCTCTTCTGAATACCGCGCTATAGCGTGTTTCAGTGAAAGAATATTTTTTTTTTTTAATAGTGACTTATATAAAATATTTTGTATTGTCAGATCAAATTAGCCTAGCTATAAGGAAAATGAGTTCAGGCTAAGGCAAACAATGCCTGACCATGTGAGTAATTTGGTAATGAAATCTGAAGTTAACAGTCTTTGTTTAAGACCATATCGTGGATCCACAAGTTTGCTCAGGCTTTGTGCTGAGGTGACGTCACTTGATTTATATCAGACCTTTTCAAAGAATAAAGTCACAATCTGGGACACTGAACATGTAGATCTGTCTTTGCAACCCGAAATAGTAGTTATCATTTAAATGTTGGTCAGCCAATAACCGATTTGTTTGGTTTTTTATTTGGAAATGGGGAAGGGTGGGGAGAGGAAGGCAGGGGGGAGGGGGTTAATGTGAGAAAGACATATAGTTATGTTAAACAGGAGTTGTAATTAGAATAAAAGAGCTGCGAAGTAAGAAAAAATGGGCTGAGCTGTCCTAGTTTAGCTACATGGAAAACATTTCTTTTTAAAGATAATTCAGAAAAGTCAGTTAAGCCCCGAGTAAGCGAGCTGTCTGCCTCTCACAGTTGGCTAACTCTGATATTCTAATACTTGTTACTTGTTACTTGTTAATTGTTACTTGTTTGCCGGAAACATCATCACAGTATTCCGGACATGTCTTTAGGTGCTCCGATCCACATGCCAAAAGCATTTGTTTTCTGAAAACAATATGTTCTGATTAAACCAACACTTCAAATATGTGGATTGCAGTAAAGTGTAGTGACTCCATGCCCTGTCATTGTGTACATTGTGTAGCTGTCTGGTTTGTGTGAATGGCAGCACGAGGAAAGGGAAAGCAAAACAAAAACAAAACAAAAGAAACAAAAAATAGTGCCCTGTTGTAACCCATACCGATCAATATGCCAATGGAATAAACAATGGAAGTCAATGGGGCACCTCATGCTGTGAGGTCAATGATATTAGGGAGTTTTTTATTTTCAAGTTCTGATCTCATACGGACCATTATCGCAGAGACAGGCATGAACATGTGGCATTTATCCCGGTGTTATGATCACAATGAATGTTATATGTACTATACAAGACAAACACCCCATTTTACAAATGGGCAGGCAGGCAACGCACCAGCTGCGAAAGAATACCTAGCGCACCGAAAGGCATCATAGACGAATGCATTAGACTAGGTGAAAAAGTTGGACGATTGGCGAATCGGACGGATTGAAAAGATCTATCGGAGATTGTATTTTGTTGCTAGACACATTCTTTTTTTTTTTAAAAAGGGTAAAAAAAATAAAGAGGACTGATGTGTATAGTTACCTTTTGTGTATTTTTCTACGAATTTAGGTTGAAAACCGCATATTTTTACGTTGCGTAGTTCTCAAGAAATCTGTGACACAAATTTGGCTGAAGCGTTTTACTGATATAGATCAACATGTGAAAGTGCCATCGGATTCTAATTCTAAAGTAATGCCTGAGCCAACTACAGTTACATTTTACCTGTATAAAATTATTATTGCATTTTAGGGTTTGTACGTGATTTCGAGCAAACCCCGATATCTAGTATCAGGTCTATCCGGAAAGGAAAAAGGTATCAGACGTGTGGTGTGATTTCCAGGCCTGCGTTGAAGGAGGTACCAAAATTGAAATAAAATCGATACCTTAGAGAATGATAGCTGAGTATCGCAAAACCTCGGACCCCGGTCGTGTTTTGTAAGTGCCTTGGAAAGGCATTTCATTCACATTTTCATCAATCCACCCGTCTGTAAAGCGGGTATCTGGCTATAGACAGTGAAAGATATTGTCAGAATGCTAATGATTCGCACCTGTAACATTGTTTGCTCCTCAGGAAGTTGAGAAAGTACTTGGATGAACAGGCCTGCTGGGGTAATAATGACGTGAAGTCTTGTGAGTGTTCAATAGCCTGGATACGAGACTTATAAACTGCATTATTATTATTATTATTATTATTATTTTCGTGAACTAACATTTCAGTTTAACTTAGACGCTTTAGGGTATAAGAAGAGGGTATCATAATGGCGCGCTTGGAAAATCCAGGTATCAGTCCGTCACTACAGTACATGTATCATCCACTACACCGAGACTATGGAAAACACGTTTGTCTATATCAAGCACCGAGAAACACTCCTTCGTTTTGTTGCAACCCGCCTAATCGCATTGTTTGCTAAATCGCAAAGTATTTCAGGAAACATTATGCACATACAGAACAAAACTCGCCGCATTGTCGTTTCACTCCGTCTAATTGCAACTCTCTGCATGCTGTCATCGAGTTGCTACTAAGTGAGATCTTCCTATATCAAATGTCACCATGCTGACACAGACAGGTAGATTTAGCTGTAGCCATGGGCTTGAGGAAAAGGCGAAACTAATTTGACCTTTTGTTTATCTGTACAAAGCCGTTTCCGTCGCATATTTTGAGGACATGGGAGAACTGTTCTTGTTGCCCGGATATAACGATAGACTTTCTATAGCAAAGCCTCATAATCAACTACATGATCTTTATGTTAACATTAATTTCAGCAATTTCAGAAAGGTCAGATCTTCTTCTTCTTCTTCTTTTCATCTTCTTCTTCTTCATCATCTTCTTCTTCATCATCATCATCTTTTTCTTCTTCATCTTCTTCTTCTTCTTCTTCGTCTTCTTCTTCATCATCCTCATCATCATCTTCTTTTTCTTTTTCTTCTTCTTCTTTTTCTTCTTCTTCTTCTCCTCCTTCTCCCTGGTCACGCTAGCAGACCGCTATGGACCATAAACTGGGTGGTCAGTTGAAGTTCTGTGCAGTTCCCCCATAGCTTTGTCTCATTCGTTTGACAATGACCAAACCTGTTCTCTTAGTTCAGCCAGGAGAAGGCAGTCTTGCAAGAGGATCAGATAAAAATAGCTTTTTTTTTTTTTTTATGGTTAAGGTGTACTGCTACAACTCTGAAACAAATGCTCATATTGTGTGCAACTCTGCCATTTATTGGACCTGTTAAAACCGTTCAAGTTTCTAGTCCTAAAGCTGTGTGTGTTTGTGTGTGTGTGGGTGGGTGTGTGTGTGTGTGTGTGTGTGTGTGTGTGTGTGTGTGTGGGTGTGGGTGTGAGTGTGTATGTGGGTGGGTGAGAGAGGGAGAGAGAAAAAGACAATGTGTGCAAGTCCAGGTATAGATGGGCGTGTCTGCACGCATGATTTTTTTTTCTTCATGTATTTCTGTAAAACATATCGATTGTAATTATTGTAACAAAGACACATGTCCCTTGTGGATGAATAAACGTATCTATCTTATCTTCTCTAAAATTTCAATTTTCTTTTTTTTTTTTGGCAACCGTCATTAACTGAAGTAATACAATTCAGAGATTTAAACCGAAAAAAAGGAGGCTGGGAGGGGAGGTGGGGGGCGCAGAATCTGTTGTGTTTTTGTTTTTATTTTGAGNGGGGTGGGTGGAGGAGGAGGGGGAGGGGTAAGAAGTGTGATGACAGAGAGTGATTGAAAACAATATTAATGTCATCATTTCTTTGTTAGTTCTCGAAGGTCTGGGTGTTAGCGAGATGAGAAACTGGTAGAGGAGTGGAAACAGGGTGCATGTTGAACATAATAATAATGCGCCTTTGCAGTGTACTGTGTGTGAGTAATATTGTATTGTAAGTGACGAGCGCTGGCCAATGGCTTCATAAAAGCTTTGAACTTCATTAACAGCTTTGACCCGTATGTACTAAATCTACTTCGCTATCACGACTTGTTATAGACGACCTCCGCTATAACCGTCAGGAAGCTATGACATGGTACAGTATGCCCGGGGATTGTTACTGAGATGTGCGTAACGCCTTTGTAACACTTTGTGTCAGCGTTACCAGAAGCCGGTGAGGGTCATTACACTGTTACGCAAAATCCAGAAAACTGATTGCTTGCATTGACAGTCATGGCAAAACAGGCACGGTAATCGGTCTGTTCCGTGTATTAGCAAATGGCTTAATCGGACATTGCGCATTGCAGCTCTTATAGACAACAAAAATAATGCTTGAAAGATAATTGGGAATGCAGAAAGCAAGCACTTCTTCCGCATTATGGCAACTTTGTGAAGCAGTCCTCAGAAGGTGTGGTTGATTAGTGGGAGCCGATTTTATCTGCTCCCCTACTGGACGGGGAAAGAGAGTGGTCAGCGTTATACATACATGTATTATGTTTACAAGTTTGGGTGGCGTGGAGTTGATGGATCGAGGGGGAATGGGTGTTCCGTAAATTGAGAGCTTGTGCATTAATGATGGGATCTGTGAATCTCGTTAGTTGTAAGTACATTTTCTACTACGAGCCGTAGGCTCCTTGTGGGCGTGACTCTCGTTAGATTTACATTTGTGCATCCGTGCTAAAAGGACCTTTATAGATGTTCAACATGGAGATTTATATACTTCTTACGATGGTGAAAGATCCGATTGTTAATGAGCAAGTTCTCAAATATCAGGCGATCATTTTTTTTGGACATGGGACATTATATTGATTACATCTAAACAAATAAATAAACAAACAAACAAATGAATAAACAGATAGCAGATATAATGCTAATACTGTATTTGAGTGGTGAAAAAAAATGAAGTTTTATTTGGTGTTTTTTTAACTTAGTAACCCAATTTTCCTGTAGCGCTTTCCCATAGACACCTGCCAAGGGCAATACCTCACCATACCCATTGCACTATTCTGCACTCTGGCGTGCAAGCTTCCATGTGAAATCCAAAGTGAGCTGCAGCAGAGTTGCACACCAAGACATGGCTCATGCAAACTGATCCTAAAACAAAATGGGATTTTAGATCAGTATGCCGTGAACATGTCCTAATGTGCAAATTCTGTTGTCACTGATTTCGATTTGAGATGGAAGATCGCACACCAAAGTGTAAATTGATCTATAAGTCATTGTGACACATTTCTCTTGGCAGGTGACCTGTTTGCTCTCAAATCCGGAAACTCTGCATAGATTTCATCAGGTGCAAAGTGATTTTGGGAACTCTCATAGAACAACAACCTGAAGTAAAACATTCCCCACCATCATTATAAACACCCCATCATTTCTCACTAAATGATAATAACTTGTGCATTAACGATGGGATCTTTGTTACCACCGTTACTGCGCTGGTGCTGAATGTATCCTTAGTAGTGCTCAACATGCAGGGTCAGTGTAATTCTTACTATGTAAGAGATCCCATCTTCAATGCGCAAGCTCTCAATTGTTTCATGTTCAATGGCAAAGATGCTTGTGCGGACCGGGTTTGGGGAAGGGGAGGAGGAGGTGGGGGGAGAGAGTGCCGATGTCCCTGCTATGACGTCTGTTGATGTGAACACATCCTCTATTATGCGGCCATGACAGTTTGGCCGCGCAGTGCAAACACCACGTGCCGCCTAACAACGGATGGTAACTACTTTTGTTTCTAGCGGCAAAAGATGCCAGGAAACCGTTAACAATGTTAGCTAATCATGCGTCAGGACCTGCCAGTTAGGTCGATAAACTAAACGGCTGGCTATTATCAACACTGTCTAAAAGCAAATAGGTGTGTGCTTTACTAAGAGTGATTTAAAAGGAGAAAAAGAGAGAGGAGCTAATCACATTCTAATAATCCTGATCATAGAAAGGTGTAAGTCTGTTATCGGTTGATATTGAGCGAAATGCAAAGGCGGGTCTGTCCACGAAATGACCTATGGGAGACGCTTTATCAAACCCAAGTCCGCTGATTCCGTGAGTCTGAGAGCAAACAATCTGGGCTTTTATTTGGCACTACACCTATGTTTCCATACCATGAAACAATATTGTCTAATCTACAACATTCAATGTTGTGATATTTGAGCCATTAGATTAAATTAAGAAATCCGCCATTTTGTTAATGGATTATGGAGAAGGCAAAGCAAACCAGTGATCTTACATTGTCTGCCATTTGGTTGGAGGATTAAGGTAAAGAAACCAAAGAAATGACGTCATTATGACAACTTTTTACTCTCCAACCGATACCTTAATGCACTTACGTCGCTCTCCTCGCAGACCAGGGTATGCCGCCCTTCACAGCCATGCATATTATGCCTTCATAAAATTCTATAGACTCTTAACTCTCTCTTTTCATACGCTAACGACATTCCTCCTTTCAAATTCTTTTCCCAATCTCATTTTTAAAATGTATGTTTCTTTTCATCGACAGGCACTGAACGGTGCTGGTAAATTGATCTGTTTGTCAATCGAGGAAAAAAAAATGGGGACAAGTTCTCTCCCTTGGTGTCAGTGCTGAGGAAGGGAGGTAACAACGAACCTAAACAAACACAAGACGGTAGGTTGCTAACAACTTATTTGGCGGTTCCGCTTAATAGCAACTCCATAACAACGTGAGGAAAGAGTTGCGTGTAAAGGAAATGGGCGATGAAGAGATGTTGTTGTGTGTTTTACGTCGATAAAACAGGACTCAAAAACTCTATTATATTCCAAATTTCCAGGGACAGGCTATATTTTCGACTTGAGTTAGTTTGGCCCCGAAAGGAAAGAAACAGAGTGTCACTTTACCACTAACCAACCAACCAACCAACCAGTATCATTTCATTACAACAGACATATAGGTCTTCGACTTACATAAAGTTTGGATCTTGGGGTCCCTTGGTATCTGTTTTCGAACACAATTATGCTGTTGTTATTATGTGGCGAGAGCGATAAAGCAGAGTGTCATTAAACGGACGATTGCACCAGCAGAGCACGGGATATTCACACACACTGCATAGGGGACAACAGTTTTGTGGTCTAATTATTAGTCCTTTTTGTCATGGAAATATTACCCATAACAAATTCTTAAGTAGTCTTAAGACAGTACCCTTTTCAGTCACAATAGGTGTCGCCTGTGATAAGGCAAGGAATGGTATGTACTGTATAATAATGTATGTACTATCAGTCTAGCGACGTGACCGTATTCTGTGGTGGAACTCAAACGGGTTGTGAATCCAGACCTGGGGCTTTTAGAATTGCACTGGACTTTCAAAAGTGGAATTGAAACTGCCGTGTAGGGTTTGGTATTGATAAGGCACACAAACCTAGATGGATCTTTAAATAATCAAACGAGAAGGATTAGCCCCAGGGTTAATTTGTGTATTGCATTATGTATGGAATTTCTCTGTGAGGATTTTGGGGTATGTATGATATTAATGTAACAACAGGTGAATTAAATTGAACCGATATTAAAATTTCAAAGAGTTTTTGCATGTGCATGTGACGGATTGGAACTTTAAAACTCTATTTGGATTTGTCTTGTTTTTGCTCGGTTTTAGTTGAGGTGTTGCCCAATCTTGGGGCCTTATATCTTTGATAACAAAACGTAAAAAGAAAACAAAAACGTTTCTTCTCTCTATAATGTTGCATAAAATGAATTATTATGGGTTGAGTATAAAGTGAAGTTTTTAATTTTATCATTGGCTATTTTTTAAAAAAAGTGACAAATTAACACCGAAAGGTTAAACATTTGTCACTTTTTTTAAAAAAAATAACCAAATTTCTGTCTCATTTCGCCAAAATAAAAATTATGAGAATCGTATACTGTGAAAACGAATAAATTAATGTTCTGATGAGCGTTAATATAACGTGACAGAAAATCGTGTAAAGGTATAATACACAGTACATAGAGTTTCTAACAAGTTTTCATACTTTTTTTTCACTTCCAATAGACGTTCAGCCTAAAATGTTTCAGTATATTGATTAAAAGTTAGTAATTGTGTGAAGATTCCTCTTATTTAATTGAGCCAGGTTATTTTTCCCTGCGTCCATATCCTCTCGAGACAGGATTCTAAATGATAGTGCCAGTGTCGATCGTACATTATGCATGCCATTCTGGTTGTGATAATTTGTTGTTTTTCTATAGAGTTTCATGATGGCTGTCACTGTTGATCCTTGGTAGCCATTTGCTGGCTTGTGATGTTCTACAGAGCTTTTTCTTGATTATTGTAGTTCCTGTTGGTTAATGCTAGTTGGCAACTTGTGGGTTTTAAGTGATGTTTTAACTGATATTCTTCCTTGAAGGCTGTCTGTTTTGGCTAGCGCTGTGTTTTGTTAATTTTTGTTTTGGGTAAGGGTTTTTAGTGATGTTTCATAATAGGTCTGTTGATCAGCGCTGGTCTCTTGCTAACTTGTCAGTTTAAGTGATGTTTTATATAAGTCTGTTGATCAGCGCCGATCTCTTGCTAACTGATGTTTTATATAAGTCTGTTGATCAGCGCCGATCTCTTGCTAACTTGCCAGTTTTTAGTGATGATGTTTTATATAAGTCTGTTGATCAGCCTTGCCAGTTTTTAGTGATGATGTTTTATATAAGTCTGTTGATCAGCGCCGATCTCTTGCTGACTTGTCAGTTTTTAGTGATGTTTCATATAGGTCTGTTGATCAGCGCCGGTGTCTTGCTGATTTGTCAGTTTTTAGTGATGTTTCATAGATCCAGGGGTGCAGGACCTTTTGGTCAATTCTGGTCATTCGCTAACTTGTGGGTATTCACCGGTGTTCCATGGAGCTATGCTATACTAATCTCAAGATTATTTTAGCCAGTGCTGGTCATTAAAATTTGTCAGTTAGTGCGTTTTTGAGTGATGTTCCACAGAGCTATTTCATGATAACTACAAGTCTCCTCTGGCCAGTGCTAATAAATTACTGGTGTGTGATTTGTTACTGATGTTCCATGTACATTCTTTCATGATGGCAGGTTTTTGTTGGGCAGTGCTAGTTTATTACCAGCTTCTGGATTGTCAGTGATGC
>JAWQUT010000091.1:420056-422556 GCA_033807755.1 Ellobium chinense | reverse complement strand
CCGCGCCGCCTCTGCACCCTCCCCCACTCCCTTTTCTTCCTGTTCCCAAAACCCCCTGTCAGGAATGTAGCAAACATAACAGGTGTCTTCAGGACATAATCTTGTCGCCGTAGGCATAGCAACCAGCCTTTTCACAGCCATTGCTGTCTGTGTGAGAAACGTTGCCATGGGAACATCGTAGCATGATGTAAGTCCTTGCCATTTAATCGCAACTCCATATTATGTGCATCCAAAAAGTTACGATTAAACAGAGGGTTTGAGTAAGTGGTGGTGCGAGATTGTTTCTGTATATCCTTTGTGAAAAAGTCTCGGTTATGCGAACATTTCGATTATCTATATNTCTCTCCCCATCTTTCCTTCTTCCATCCCTCGATTTTTCCTTCTTCTTTCATGTCTTTCATAGCGGGCAGATGCCTACAACACCCTCCACAGGCACCTTCCTATTTTTGCTGACGCTTCTGTCAGATGATGACACAGAAGTGGCTTCGGAGATCATAATATTGTGTCACATTGGGGTTACCATTCACCGATCTTTCATAGTGGGCAGGTACCTATGATGTCCCCCTCTCGCCCCCAAGTACGGACACACTGGTCCGGCTACACCTCCAGACTCTGACAAAGTCCTCTTTTCCCACCCCCCACCCCCCCAAACCTCCATTGCACCCTCTCCTGGGTCTTTGTGAAAGTTCTTGTCACAGATGTCGCCACAAATAGGCCAGCCGACAGATGTCACCGAGGGGTTAGCATCCACCAGAGGCAGATGTCTATGACAACCGCTCCTACCTCCTACCTCTCACCACCGCGCCGCCTCTGCACCCTCCCCCACTCCCTTTTCTTCCTGTTCCCAAAATCCCCTGTCAGGAATGTAGCAAACATAACAGGTGTCTTCAGGACAGAATCATGTCGCCGTAGGCATAGCAACCAGCCCTTTCACAGCCATTGCTGTCTGTGTGAGAAACGTTGCCATGGGAACATCGTAGCATGATGTAAGTCCATGCCATTTAATTGCAACTCCATATTATGTGCATCCAGAAAGTTACGATTACACAGACGGTTTGAGTAAGTGGTGGCGCGAGACTGTTTCTGTATCCTTTGTGAAAAAGTCTCGATTATGCGAACATTTCGATTGTGGAGAAAAATTGAATAGTTTGTAACGAACATAACTATGCACCTACCACTGAGGAATATGTTGCAATATGCAGACAGCCTCTAGAAGGCAAGGAAGACGAGAAATCCTTGCCTTTATGTAAGTCTGTATCTGGTTGAAAAAAAGTTCAGGGTGGGGTACAATAGAGGAGAAATTTGTTAACAAACTCTTGGATGGTCAGAGGGTGGGGGCAGTGAGGGTGGTAGGGGTAAGGATAACGCGCAAAGTAACTTCGTTAGCAGAGTTGTGTCTAGTCTATCCGCCCCAAGCCCAATTCTAAAGCCTTGCTAGAGTGTTTGCTTGCAAGATGACTGTCTACCTATCTCCTTGCCCATCTACTTATTCACTTATCCGACTGCCTGCCTCCCCATTATTAAGTTATTTAAAACATATACCTATAGCAGCAACAAACGCGGTTTTTTTTTATTTTAAGAATATGTTCATTTCAGAAAACGCTTTTTTTTCTTTCACGAAGGCGATGTTTTTAGGGCGAGGTCTAGACTAGATCTAAATCAAGCCTACGCAAGATTTGGGTAATTTCCCAGAGATATAACAATTTTCCTCCCATGCACTGAAGAGCATAACATAAATGAAATCCCAACTACAGCTCATTACCACATAACGACACCACTAGTTTGTACCAGCTGTTTAACATTGCTATGGTAACAGTATGAAACCGACTTCCTTTATAATTATGTTGCAAGACAAACACCCCATTATACAAATGGGCAGGCAGGCAACGCACTAGCGGCGAAAGAATACCTAGCGTACCGAAAGGCATCACGGACGAATGCATTAGACTCCGTGAAAAAGTTGGACGATTGGCGAATCGGGCGGATTGAAAAGATCTATGGGATATTGTATTTCGTTGCTATACACATTCTTTTTTTTTTTAAAGGGTGAAAAATAAAATAAAGAGGACTGATGTGTATAGTTACTTTTTGTGTATTATTCTACGAATTTAGGTGAAAACCGCATGTTTTTTCATTACGTAGTTCTCAAGAAATCTGTGACACAAATTTGGCTCAAGCGATTTATTAATATAGTTTATCACTGGTTACCATGGGCAACGAAAAACTGCTATAATATACATACCATTTTACTCCACGATTAGGCCGATGTCCCCCATCACTCATCTACTCTTAATTTTTCCTTGAATAGTTCTGAAATTAGATCTGACGTCAAGAGCAGTACTAAGCACTGAAGTGTTCTCAGGAGAGATTCGCTGAATATCTGGTCTTATTATGTATCAATAACGAAAGATTTAGACCTGACACTATAGGAAATGCGTAAGAGACGTTTGCAATGTATGTATGTGTGTGGGTGGAGGGGGGTGGGAGAGGAGGAGGAAAG
>JAWQUT010000091.1:405729-420050 GCA_033807755.1 Ellobium chinense | reverse complement strand
GGGGGGTGGACTGGATGGTTTTCAGTGTTAATACCCTTTTGGCCATCTTTGATGAAACTTTAATAAGCGCATATATAGAGGGGACCTCAGAAACTCGAATTTCATGAAGTCAGACCTCAGGATTTGAGTTCGTGAAATGTACCTGACAGGAGCAAAGACTGGCCATTTTCATTGGTTAATCACAATCGGAGAGTGAAGACGTAACGAATATTAAAGAGACTTACTTAAGAAAAAAAATCAAGTGGCTACAAATGGTCAACCTGGCAACACGACACAAAGCGTCTTCTCTGGTCCCCAGATTTCATATACATATCGGTTGTATATAATATATGCGCCGTGTTTTCGAATTTCAACACTAAGACCTATGAAAATATACATTTCACAATATTTGCCCCAGGATTCGTCTAAGATTATATAGTGGTTTGTTTTACTATTATATTTGTTCGACATAATGATCTATCGCAATAAGTGAAGCTTACATACCCCATAATCAAACTGAAAGACTGATTATGCAATACCTTTGAAAGTCAGTCTTCGCTTTCTCTCAGTAGGTCTCCCTGTGCTGCAGCAGCGTCCAGTTTTCTTTTCTGTCCCTCTTAGACCTAAACTAGTCACAACTTTTTTTTTTTAATTATAAGGCGTATCAACTTCTGGAGCAGGGTTGAAGTAAGAGTTGGCCTGACCCTGATAACGAACAAAATTTTTTGATCCAGCGATGACATTCCTTTTTTGCTGCTAGGATCATGGTTCTGTTAAGAATATTTAACATGATAATCAGGGAAAGATGGATGAGGAAAGACTGAGACTGAAAAATGAAAAAGAAAAAAAAAAAGAAAAAGAGCCAAAAATTGGAATGAATTAACAGACAAATAGAGAGAAAATGAGTGTGAATGTAATAAATATGGGAGTTTGCTCTATTCTTAAATTCACAGAGTTAAATTTAGAGGAGATTAATCAATCATTGCCGAAGCCATGCGTGTTAGATTATCTAAATGGCAGATCTACATGTCAACCTGGTTTGTTTGTTTGTTTTTAATCGTGCTTAAAGTGCATGTGAGGAAAAAAGAGAGAGAGAGAGAGAGAGGGGAAGTAGGAGAGTGATCAACAGAAAGAGACACAAAATGGAAAAAGGGATATGGAGAGAGGAAGAGAGAGAAGAGCGTAGCTGGAAGAGGGAGAGGAAAAACAAACAAGGAGTAAATGATAAGGGAAAGAAATAGAGAGCGAGAGACACATAGAGAAAGAAGGTGAAGAAGAAGAAGAGAGAGAGAGCGAGAAAGAGAGAGAGAAAGAACAGAGAGTGAAGATTTATCATAACTCAATAGAGTTTGCTGCTTTAGAGATTGAGTCGAGATATCATTAAGGAAAGCTACTGTAAAGGAAGGGCATGAAAAGAAAAAGAAAAGGAAGAAGAAAAAGAAGAAGAAGAAAAGGAAGAAACATGACCCAGCAGTAATTACTGGTGTACTGACCAGCACTTCGGACACAACCTACGGTTTCATTAGATCTGTCACGTGATCTACTGGAACTCACCAACTGTTTGCTCGTAAAAAAAAAAGTTGATTCAAAAAAACTACTCGTGATTCTAGCTGCAGCCACATTTACCCATGTAAACTAAACTTATGAACAAGAAAATAAATGGTAAGATTTGTTTGTTTGTTTGTTTTTGTTTGTTTGTTTGTTTGTTTGCTTGTTTGCTTGTTTGTTTGTTTGTTTGTTTGTTTGTTTGTTTGTTTGTTTGTTTGTTTGTGGATTTGTCAGATAAAGAAATTTACACTGCGTAACTTAGGAGATTCTTAAAACGGCAGCAAAATCTGTTCACGGTCTTGGCATTTTGATGACCCAGGTAAACGAAAGAGTTTTGTACATTATTAACGTACTGGTGTCACCGCCTTTTGTAGACGCTGACCACTGACACTCAGACAATATCACAAACCACATGTATGTACCAGTTTTATAGTCGGATGAAGTGAGGAATCTTTGAAAGAAATGGGTTTTCAGAGGCGTTTCCAACATGATCATAGCGGGAAGGACATCAACAACCCTTGTGTCCTGCATCCACCACCCGCAAGCACTCGGTCGGGCTGTCCCCAGGGTCCTCGTCTATTGACATCGTTCAATTTACCTTGGTACATTCGTGAAGAGATCATTAGTATGAAATATTGAAGTACCATTCTTGACTACCTGCAAGCATTCCATCCACCCACAATTCACCTCTGGGCGTAGTTGGAGTAATTAATCGATTATTATCAGTACGTCTGGTGAAATCGAACATACAAATCATCATTCACTATTCGATTCTTTTGTTATCTTCTGTTTTGCAGAACTACAGGAATCTTTACTTCCACTTTGCATTTTTCTGTTATCAGAAGAATATGACTGGAAGATTTGGGCATTTAAACTGGTTTTCATTGGGTTATGCATTAGTGACTTTTGAAACAGAGATTTGAGGTCACGGTCACACTACTAAGTACTTTGCTTAACCCTCTAAGTCCCAAGAGTAGAAAAGTTAATATAGTGACAAAGCCAGTTCCTTTTGTGTTTTGAGTAAGTAGTTTACATCTTTCTATCTTTTATAATGTTTATATAGACTATTTATTGTTATGCCATTGTACACTGGTTCTTTGAGGAGTCATTTCCACATATTATCTTGTTTTGTTACGGAAACACCAAGCTCATGTGCCACATATGGCACAATGGGTCTTTGAGGGTTAAAGTGGAAGTGAACTTGAGGGAAGCTGATTATTTAAGAAAGTCTCTGTCTGAGTGAGTGAGGGAGAGAAGAGAGTTGGAGAGATGTAGAGAGAGAGAGAGAAAGAGGGAAGGAGAGAGAGAAGAACTCTTTTCCGAAATCTGTTCTTTCCTTCCCACGTGATATTTTCGGTCCATCCTGCATATGGCAAACATTGTCGCTGATTGCGAGAGGAGAGGCACAGAGTACGACGCACACTAGACTATGCAGCTAAATCTGGATACTAGTAATAGGTTTAGGTGATTACCGGGTACCTACCAAGACGTCATCATTAGAATCTATTGAGTACATGTACTCGATTCCCAGAGAAAATACTTGGAATGGCCGGATAATAAAAACTCCATTCATGTCCAGTCGTTTTGTCCACTATCAATTGACTCGTCTGCCATTTACTCCTTCCGGTCATGCTTTTCAGCGACCAATCAAATGTCGTAAATCCACTGAGACGGCCATTATCGACTTTTGGCGTTGCTAGGCAACGAATGAGAATCTGCAGGTGCTTTCCTCTGTAATAGTAAGATGTTTACGATTATTGCTGTTATCTTCTTAAACAGCACTTAGTGACATTGACTGCGTGACGTGCTCTTTTTTTTTAACCAACGATTTTGTAATGTGTGTTTATGTGTGTATTTTTAATGGAAACGCAAAAAAAACATCAAGCAAATGTTTAGCTGAATAGCCAAGTTATAGTTGATTATCAAGGGGAAATTACTATATGCACGCTCGTTTACGACTTTTGTGTACATGTGTTCCATGTGAGCTGTTTGAATACGCGTAGTCGGGGAATCCACAACATCAGCCGTGGCATAGATGTGAGAATAGTTAGAATCACACATTATTTATTAAGTGTTGTGTGGATTTGATAAATTTAATGTCAGTCAAAGGCAGGAACGTCTAGTAAATTTATGAAAAAGAGACTGAATGTTCTTCCTGCACTGTTAAACACAGTTTCTTACTTAAAGTTTGCACAGGATGAGCTATATTGGAAAAAAAAAACAGAGCTCGGTAGAGATGTTTAAATGCAAATATGCGTCAACGGCAGAAATTCTGAGGAAGTTTTTGCAGAATTTGACATGCGGGTTACTATATAGACTTTACATAGTTTATATATACAGTTTTTATTTTAAAAAATCCTGGAACAGAGGTTTGTTGTTGGCAAAGTAAGACAATAATAAATTAGAAGTGCAACAACTCTTCTCCATAGACCATGCAAGTTTACATACTGGAACAGTAAATTGAAATGCAATATGAATTGCAAGATACAAAATGAACATTCAGCATGTTTGAAATATAAGATGTTAAAAACAAAAACAAAACAAGACTGTTTTCTGAACAACTCGCAAAAAAGGTTAAGCAAATAGTTCAACAAATAGTTTTAAAATGCAGCTTGGAAAAAAATATAAAATTATGACTCAAAAAAAAAAAACTAATTCAAAGGCAAACTGTTTGACGCAAAAGCAGTAATAATATCCGTCCAAAATCTTGAATCAGAATATATATATATATTAACCCTCTAATGTCCGGCGTATCAGATCTGATACATTTCGTGGAACAAAGAAAAAGCAAACCTAGATCATCACCCCACCATAATAGTGTGAAGTCGCATGAGCGGGCATTAGCCTGGATATGAGACTTATAAACCGCATTATTATTATTATTATTATTATTATTATTATCATTTTGATGCTTGTTCCAGCATAGTGGATNAATGGGTCTTTGAGGGTTAAAGTGGAAGTGAACTTGAGGGAAGCTGATTATTTAAGAAAGTCTCTGTCTGAGTGAGTGAGGGAGAGAAGAGAGTTGGAGAGATGTAGAGAGAGAGAGAGAAAGAGGGAAGGAGAGAGAGAAGAACTATTTTCCGAAATCTGTTCTTTCCTTCCCACGTGATATTTTCGGTCCATCCTGCATATGGCAAACATTGTCGCTGATTGCGAGAGGAGAGGCACAGAGTACGACGCACACTAGACTATGCAGCTAAATCTGGATACTAGTAATAGGTTTAGGTGATTACCGGGTACCTACCAAGACGTCATCATTAGAATCTATTGAGTACATGTACTCGATTCCCAGAGAAAATACTTGGAATGGCCGGATAATAAAAACTCCATTCATGTCCAGTCGTTTTGTCCACTATCAATTGACTCGTCTGCCATTTACTCCTTCCGGTCATGCTTTTCAGCGACCAATCAAATGTCGTAAATCCACTGAGACGGCCATTATCGACTTTTGGCGTTGCTAGGCAACGAATGAGAATCTGCAGGTGCTCTCCTCTGTAATAGTAAGATGTTTACGATTATTGCTGTTATCTTCTTAAACAGCACTTAGTGACATTGACTGCGTGACGTGCTCTTTTTTTTTTTAACCAACGATTTTGTAATGTGTGTTTATGTGTGTATTTTTAATGGAAACGCAAAAAAAACATCAAGCAAATGTTTAGCTGAATAGCCAAGTTATAGTTGATTATCAAGGGGAAATTACTATATGCACGCTTGTTTACGACTGTTGTGTACATGTGTTCCATGTGAGCTGTTTGAATACGCGTAGTCGGGGAATCCACAACATCAACCGTGGCGTAGATGTGAGAATAATTAGAATCACACGTTATCTATTAGTGTTGTGTGGATTTGATAACTTTAGTGTCAGTCAAAGACGACAACGTCTTGCAAATTTAGGGAAAAGAGACTGAATGTTCTTCCTGCACTGTTTTTTACTTAAATTTTGCACTGGGCTGAGCTATATTGGAAAGAAAAAAACAGAGCTCGGTAGAGACGTTTAAATGCAAATATGCGACAATGGCAGAAATTCTGAGGAACTATAACAGTTTTTGCAGAATTTTACATGCACTTTACATAGTTTATATATATTAATTTTAAAAATCCTGGAACAGAGGCTTGTAGTTGGCAAAGTAAGACAATAATAAATGAGAAGTGCAACAAGTCTTCTCCATAGACCATGTAAGTTTACATACTGGAACAGTAAGTTGAAATGCAATATGAATTGCAAGATATAAAATGAACAGTCAGCATGTTCAAAAACAAAAACAAAACAAGACTGTTTTCTGAATAACTCACAAAAAAGGTAAAGCAAATATTTCAACAAATAGTTTTAAAATGCAGCTTGGAAAAAGAAATAAAATTATGACTCAAAAAAAAACAAAAACTAATTCAAAGGCAAACTGTTTGACGCAAAAATGGTAACAATATTCGTCCAAAATCTTGAAAAAGAATATATATATTAAAATAAATATGACATTGATACAGGCTTAAATTTACGCTCATGTTTAAGTAAAATTTAAAATGTGTATGTTTTGATTGTGATCCTGACGTGCTGTTGGTGTGACAAAGATGGACCCCGACATGGCAAACCCACGAAAATTCATAGAACCTCTCCCGTCGATTCCAGGGTATGTTGATGCTGTTGTGGCGGTGTGGTGCTCTCCTTGTCGCTTCTTTTGTTGTAGTTGTTGTCGCTGCTGCTGTAGTCGTTTCTTTTGCTGACTATGCAGCGGTTATTGCTGTCGCTTCTGATGTTACTGTCATTGTTGCTGTTGCTGCATGTAATTGCTGCTGATGTTGCTGTTGTTTCTGTTGATGTTGCCTTTACCGCTGCTGTCGTTTCTGTTGTAGGTGTCGTTGCTCCTGTAGATTCTACTGTTGTTGTTGTTGTTGTTGTTGTTGTTGTTGTTGTTGTTCTTGTTGTTGTTGCTGCTGCTTCTGCTGCTGCTGCCGCTGCTGCTGCTGCTATTGTTTGAGGTTGCTGTCGATGCGAAGCAACACAGGCATTGGCAAATCGTCAATCAATGGGACCAAAAAGAAACTTAAAGGAGCAAAATCATGGAATGGGGACTAATGCATGGTTTAAAATTTAATGCGCGAAACTTGCACAATCGTGTTTGCAACGTGTGCGATAATCTTACAAACACTGATTGAACGATGACACCAATACACAGTATTGTAGTTACGTCACTGCTAGTTGTTAGGTCATGTAGTTTAAGGATGTCGTAAAACGATTTACAAGCCATCGTTGTCAGACACAGAATTGTGACATCAGATTATTGGTGAATTGATTATGGTAATCATTCCAGTTTCCTGTCATTCTTCTCACTAGCACAGTGGTACATGTTGTACCATGGTATTCTCTTTGTAAAGCGCACCCCATTGTTGACCGTTCTGACGCGTCGCTTGTATCCAAGGGGAGGTAACCCAACACGCGACATTCAAGATCGATAACCAGGTCATTGTTGTTCGTTAAGTATTTGTTGTACTAGGTTGTCTCCTCTTGATGATTGAGCCCAGCACTTGCACCACTGTGTAAAAACGTTATATACGATCGCATTTTTACATGTTAACATTTGTGATGAACATAGAAAATTGGGNGGGGGGAATACAAAGCAAACTTTGACGCCTATAGGATAATTCGACGGAGGGCCGTAACTATATCCCCCCTTCCATCACCCACACCTAAAAAAAAAGCCACCATGCACCACTTGGAACCATCCATCATTCCCTTCTCTCTTCTTTTGTCATCTTTATTCCGTTTCCTTCCTCTTCGTTTGGGGGTCTACTGATTCTTAGCAGTCCCCCCCCCCCCNCACCTACCCCCACCTCCTCGTAACTTTGTTACGACCCTGGCTGGACGCAGCAGAGATAATAATACTCCTAGGAAGTGTGAAAAAAAAACCAACAGATAGAAGTTGCTATTATCTCATGGCTTTTATATCGGAGCATACAGTAATAATTTAGTGTATTGAAACAATTGCTATATAGCCGAAGTTGCAACGTAGGCAGATTGCGATTATGCGGGATCCACTGTTTTTCTACCGTGCGGTGACAAAACACCGTAAACTACCAAAACCAGATGATAATTACATGATGTAATCGGGTTGCATGGCAACCTGATCTAGATTTCAGAAACGGCGATTCCTCTAACGACGACAAAAAGACTCGACTTGAACACACAATTCCATGACGTCCCACTATTCTAAATAGTTTAAAAAAAAAAACAACAGGTTCGACTACAGACAAGCAAAGCACTGACACAATATGTAACAACGACAAAGTTTCTTTTGTTTATCATTCGCCTCAAATAGTAGTATCGATTCCACAATGCAGTTTTTATCATGTAAGTATCGCTATGGCCCAGTTCGTTGGCAACCGGCACGCGCTAGAGGCTGCCATTCAAATATTTGTTCAAGTAAACACTGAGAATGGAAGCTGTTCCTTTTGACATGCGTTACATTAATGGATTTTGTATTGTATATACACATGTGATCATGCTGCGGATTTTTAGATAGTTTGCAAAGTATATGTAAAGGTGCAAATGCACTTTTTTAGCTCGTTGTCATGTAAGATTTTTTTGTTCTTCTGTTGTTTCAGACCAGCCCTACATAACTGTTTCAATTTTAAAAACATCGCATTGGTCAGTTTTCGGAGTTTTTGCCCATTAGAAGTAAAACTTATCTACAAAATGTGTTTCTTTTACTTGTAAAGTAATTCCGTGTATTTTATTTCTCGTAATGCCATTTTCTACATCATTTGTTTTATCTAATTAAAAAATAATCCCATAAACATATTGTTTCCCTATAAACCGTACCATGGCACAGTGTATAGGAATCTAGTTTTCTATGAAAATAAAGCTGCAGAACATTGTGCCAAGCGAGAACAGAGGATATTTCCCTCTAAAGACACACGTTCTCCATCCATCCATCCATCCATCCTTCTATCCATCCATCCATCCATCCATCCATCCATCACTTTACCACAATTATAACTTGTCGTGCTCCGCATAACTCTTACGTGACGAAATGTCGTTGTGAAATTATTTTAATCATATTTATATTAGGGAAAATGTCTACGTGGAAAATATCGCGGAAGCAATTTTAAAACTCTGTGGAAACTTTGACTATGGTGACATCATATGGGCCCTCCTCCCTTTGCTTTCCCTCACATCTCCGACACTGACTCTCCTACCTACTCATTCACTTCTCTGACGAAATGAGAGTCACTTTTATCAATCTATAGCTTGTAAACATTGGTTGTCGGACTATTGTGGAAGCAGGTTGTCAAGGAATAGAGAGTAGACATTTGAACTGGGTATGGTGCGGGGCTTCTTAAATCGTGGTTTTGACCATCTCCACAGAAACATTATGATTATAATTCCATTTTCGACATGAGAGTATCTTCATTTTTTTGTTGTTTTGTTTTGCTGTTTTCCTCTCATAGAACAAATTATTCCGGTTGAAATGTATCTTTGATGTAGTCGAACTCTTTTCTGAATAGCTGGCTCATGTCAATAGTAAGGGCTCATTTTTCCAGGAGCGTATAGGACCAGCAAAAATGATGAAGACCCAAAGCCTTCTTTCTACGAAAATGAAAAGTCGTTTCTAAGCTTGATCATGAAATGGTTTCCGGTAGTAGATCTTATTGGAGTCTAAAGAAAACAGACTGTTTTAAAAACGTTGGGAAGTTGGAGAGAGGCTATATTTTTTAGAAACAAAAGTGCGGAATGGATGGATGGATGGATGGATGGATGGATGGATATGGATGGATGGATGGATGGATGGATGGATGGATGGATGGATGGATGGATGGATGGTAAAAATCTCACTTATGAATGGAAAGAAGGGGAGATAGATCAAAGACGTGACAGAGGTAGAAATCTTGCGAGTGAAAAAGAAGAAAAAATGTAATTTGTAAATAGCTCTTTGGGCTAATCTACGATCTCGAGAGAGGGGATGAATATATTCCAGCCTTTGTCATCTTGTGTTTTCATGTTTGCCATCCCCCCTCCCCCTCCCCCTCCCCTCTCACTCCCACATCTCATCAGGTGACGGACCTGGCAGAATCTACCAGCCCGCCTGTTTGCATAATGAATGAGTTGATGTTGAGCGAAAAACTCTGGCTAATCGTGTAGTGTTGCTAATGGAAGCGCTAAACAACAGACAGCCAATCCTCATTCACTCATACAACAGTTCACAATGTGTCCGTCTGCCTATCTGTCTGTCTCTCTAGTCTCTCTGTCCCAAGCCCACGCATCTGATCCCTTTCCTGGTTATCTCTTTTGTTAGACTTCGACTGCCCGTTTTCCCCACCTCCACCCCTTTCACAACTCAGCGACCCCCGTTAGCCACGCCTTTGAAATTCATCAATATCTAGCCTAGTTACCTATTGTTCTTATCCAGCAGGTCACTTGTCATAACATCAAAGACAACATGACGTGTATTCCACATGTTTCAGAGTTTTATTATTTCTCCGTCACTTCCGTCAATCTTCTAAAGGGTTTTATCGATTGGCTGTATTTAAGTTTGTTCCTGTATAAGTGTGCACTGCGCTTAGCATAAAGGCCCTTACAATATTAAGAATTTATAGCCACAATGGTACCCTTATACTCAGTTGAGAAGTAGTAAGCTATGAGTAAGCTATGAGTGCACCCTGGTCTGAGCCCTTTTAATAGACTGGTATTAAAATATATATATATATATATNTATATATATATATATATATATACCTTCTTTCTTGTTCTTCTCTTTACTGCTTTTTTTTCTTCTGTTCTATCTTTATGTAAAGTAATAATATATTAAAATGTATAGCCCCCCTCATACAGAGTGTCTTATTAGGAGATATCCAAACAGTTCCAAAAATAGAATACTGTATGTCCTCTTTCTCTGTTAGTCATTTTCTCTCTGTGTACCTCCTTCATCACTACTTTATCACTGCTCCATTTGCTCAGTACCAAATAATGACCAAATGATTTATAGCTCTCTGTTAGACATTAATTAGCGCGATTGACCTGATTACACAACTGATCCAACGCCAGCGATAACATGTGATGAAACATTAAGAGTAACTAACAAAACAGCTTATGCAAAATGACGTAGTTTTATATGCAAACAGAAATTCCAGAAAACCAATATAAGATCATGCATGCAGGTACCTGGGACAAAATGGGTAAAATCAGGTGTCAAACAGTTGGTGCTATCGCAAATGATATTTGTCTTTAAATCATTACTCGAGAGGGTATGGTGCGCAATTTGGCATCGGAACTCCAATGCACTTATGGTGATAAACTGGTCACCATGGTGTATTTGCATTACGAAGTCTATGTAAGTAAGGGTTGGTACCTTCCCTTTAAGTGAACGCCACAGTGTTGTGGTTAGGTTGTACATCGGCTTGACGCTGTAATTGGATCAATTGGGCCCTTTGGTCGGGCAGTTGGTTGTGTCAATATTCATTAAGAACTTGAGGCAGGTGGAAGCTGGAGAGGAAAGAAGGGAGGGGGGAGGGCGGGGGAGAACAAAAGGTAGATGGAATGCACAGTCCATGCATGTAGAGTAGCGAAGTGAAAGTCACTGAGCGAAAGAAAGTAGAAACTGGAGAGGGGGAAAAGAACAGAGAGAAAGGAAAGCAGACAGAAAGAAAAAAAAAGGGAAGAAGGCAAGAAAGAAGTGGAGCTAACATGGTAGATTATGTCATTTATATAACGACAATACTACAAGAGAACTGAGAGCTTGCGCATTGACGATGGGATCTCTTACCATCGCACGAATTACATTAGTGCGTCGGTGCTGAATGCACCCTCAGCTACATGCAAACTTCATGTAATTCTCACGATGATAAAAGATCCCGCCGTTAATGCGCAAATTGTCAGATGACAAAATCCTTGAACTTTCCCAAGGTGTTTTTGGATCAGTGGTAGGGCCAGGGTTAGGGAAAAAAAAACTTTAGGATAGCCCCTGAAGAGCTGCTATGTTGCTTTCTCTTTCCTAACAAGTTTAACAAGTTTAACAAGTTGATTTCTCTTTCCTAACCAGGTCCTAAACCTAAACCACCCACTAACTCCACAACTCTCCCAGTCCTGTCCAAGTTTATTGTACTTTTCCGATCCAGCGGTCACTTTGGCTTGAATCTTTCGGCTGATGTCATGGTATAATAGATACTCGTGTTGTTTCCTGAATAAAGTTATTGTTATTGTTATTATTATTGTTATTGTTATTGTGTTAGGGAGTTGTGCTCTGCCTCCATAAATTGTTTTCCAAATGCCTGGCTGCTCTGGGAGATTGTGAGTCCGTAAGTCTTCCAGTGTATGGTAGTGAAAAAGATGGTGTGCTACAGGTTTATATCATGGTTCCGGCAGAGTGGGCATACCGGTGAAGTCTGTAGCTGTGGCTGGATTCTGTTCAGATGCATGTTGAGTGGCACATGGGTTGTTCTCAGGCAACCCCTCATCCCTAAACCTCCCCCAATCCTAAAACTGCTTCTAACGAAACATCCCCCAGTCCTAAATCTCCCCTAACTCTACACCCCCCNCCAACCCAACTCAAAAACTCCCCAACCCTAAACCTCCGCCAATTCTAAAATTCCCCCAACCCGAAACCTCCCCTTTAACTCTAAGATCACCCCAACTCTAAATCTCTTAATGACTCTAAGCCTTCTCAACCCCAAACCTTCCCTAACCCTAAACCTCCCTTTAACCTTAACTCAAGCACACCTTCAGGGTATCGTATGGTTCAGCCGGTGAAGGTGAAGTTTCGCCAGAGCCCAATGCATAATTATTTCCCTAGATCACTTGTGCCCCCTGGAGTGGAGGTATATAAATTCTATCGTGTCGCGTACAATGAGTGGCCAGAGCTATCCTTGCTATTATAGGCCGCACTCCATTGTTATCGTACGCGGCCCGACGCCATAACTTAGCAACCCGGGGTCAGAGGTCAGCCAAGGTAAATAAGGCGTGCTGTGTGTAGGGGAACTGGAAGCAACTTACCAGTAGTCGTAATCGGGTTAATGGACTAGTGTGGGAAATCGATGGTGATTTTTTGCGAGTGGGCGGGTGTGACGACTGCCAGAGGAAATTAGGAAAAGGAGGGAGGGAGAGAGAGAGAGAGAGAGAGAGAGAGGAAGGAGAGGGCAAGACAAAGAGATAGGAAGAAATTCATTTACATCCGGTTGTGAACTGCTTTTTCTTTCTTCTTTTCTGTCTTTTCCTCCCTGTGTGGCTTCAACAATCACTGTCAATCGATCGATCGATCATTCAAAAAGCAACAAACACATTTTTGATTATTTTTCTCAATCATATGTTCTTTCAAAACATCAAAGGCTACCATGTATATCCAGCAAAAAAAAATAAAATGATAATAAAATCACACAAGAAATTTGGTTTGGCTATTAATTTCGTTTGTTTTATAGGCTACTGCTCCCACACAACCTTTTTGCCTTTCTCTTTTTCTGTATAACAAATACCGTTTTCTTTCCAAGACTCACTCTCCTGTTTTGATAGCTTAATCCACATTCTATTCATGAAGGCAGCAACATTATTATCCCACAGTAAACTACATGTTATGAAGTCTCTATGTTGATTGAATATGTCTCGTATTTCACACGTTCAAGTTCAAGTTTATTAAGACTTGTCAATGGTTAGTCACAAAACATTTATAATAATAATAATCAACATAGTTGTCCCACAAATTGTCTGTCTCTAAATCTCCCTCTTTTGTCTTCTGCGTGTTTGTGTATCTGTCTGTCTGCCTGTCTGTCTGTCTGTTTGTTTGTCTGTCTCTGTCTGTCTGTCTGTCTTCAATTCTGTCTCTTTTCTTGCTTCTCTTCCTCTCTCTCTCTCTCTCTCTCTCTATCTTTCTCCTTCTCTCTCTCTCCCTTTCTCTCTCTCTCTCTCTCTCTCTCTCTCTCTCTCTCTCTCTCTCTCTCTCTCTGATACCCAAGATCTCGTTCTTTTCCTTTTTTCCCTTCACACATATAATACAACCTTCACCGGACCCCCCCCCCNCCCCCCCTTCCCCACCAATCCATATTCCCCCTCACACCTATACAAGCACACCCTGACACACTTACCGGTAAGAATTCACACACCTTCATTCTCTTACTCTTCTTCTCTCTCTCTCTCCTTCTCCCCTCTCTCTCTCTCTCCCTCTCTCTCTCTCTTTTACCGGCTCCATGCATGTTCATTGAGTAGCTCTTACACATGCACAATATATAATAATGGGAATGAATAAGGCAGTAGTTTACACATAAAGAAATGTGTTTGTTGAAAGTTAAGGGTCTGTTCCGTCTTCACCATTCCCTCTATACAACGCTGTTTTTTTTTTCTAACGTATTCATAAAGGATTCCCGTCCGCAGTGGAGTGGAACTCTTCATAATAAACATTGCTACACCATACAGGAAGTAAACAACGCCGGTGGTAATAAATTGAATTTAAACATTCTCCTACACACATAAATTTTGCAGAGAAAGACTGGAGGAAAAGGAAACATGGGATAGGAGAAGAGAAGAGAAAAGAAAATACAGTCTTTGTTGATTCGTTAAGAGAGGTCACTTTAACTGTGATGAAAAGTTACGGTAAGTGTTTATTGCAATATAAAGTAGGCTAATTTTTTTTCAGGAATTCCTGCTTCGCCAGGTATTGATTTTTTTTTTTTTATTGGATTGTTTCATCGATGAACTGATCATGATTGCTTGATTGACTGACTGACTGACTGACTGACTGACTGACTGACTGACTGACTGACTGACTGGTTGGTTGGTTGATTGGTTGGTTGGTTGGTTGGTTGGTTGGTTGGTT
>JAWQUT010000091.1:348588-395821 GCA_033807755.1 Ellobium chinense | reverse complement strand
CACACACACACACACACACACAAATCACTTTCCCCCTCCCCCAAAAGAAAACATCCTTACCCTTATCTATCTTTCTGTTGCACGCTTTGAAAGCAAGAAGTCAACAAGACATCAAGATGTTCTGACCTGCATTCAGTAATCTCCCCTTTACTCTCACAAAATGGCTCATTTGCAAAACTGTAAAATCTGGGTCAGTTCTAATTCCATACCTTTGATTGACCTTTCAGTGTGAAGATTTATTTTGTATCAAGGCTTCCAGTCTCTAACACCCTCCACATTGCCCGGAATTCTTGCGATCCACTTAATAGTAACAGTTTTGCGCTTAAACGCATTTTTCAACAGCATGATTATCATTTTTTTTTCCCGTAAACAGGAAAGTTGTGGGAGTTTTTTTAGTCACCTTTTCCGTATAATTGCAACCATTTTCCTTGCTCTCGTAGACTTGCCATTAAGCGATATATTGACCGCATTCACGGCCAGGACCGAAGTAAGATATGGCAAGCCAGACTTTTGAGAATCTTGGCGTCACTTGGACATTTTTTATCATGTCAAGCAGATTATATTATCTCTAGCAGGGTTACCAGATTTGGCTCTTTCGGAGCTGAATAGTAGCTTTTTGGCTCTTTTTAAAACCCCTCGTTTTCTGAATAAGTGACTAGCTCTTTGGCTTTTTTTTTTTTTGGCTTCAGCAGACTTTAGGTCAAAATTGACTGGTTTCCTATACAAAGAGTGCCCATAGTTCTGTTGTTCTGTAAATAATTCCAGATGATTGGGCTTTTGCCGTAACTGGTCCGATGAATACACACCAAAGAACAATCCTAAAACTGCGCCTATTCA
This sequence comes from Ellobium chinense, assembly GCA_033807755.1. Classification (NCBI taxonomy): domain Eukaryota; kingdom Metazoa; phylum Mollusca; class Gastropoda; order Ellobiida; family Ellobiidae; genus Ellobium; species Ellobium chinense. Next base: position 394,984 of record JAWQUT010000091.1, on the reverse strand, counting down.
ACGATTGTTTCTAATCTTGATATAATGCAAGTCGATAGGTTTATAATAATAATACCCCATTTACGTATTTACTTTAGTCATTTAAGCTATTTATTTACACAATATTTATGTTTTTATTTTTCGAAGCTCTGTCTGAATCCTGGTATCCTTATGTTTCATTTTGTATGTCTATAGCTGTCCTTGTTTCCAGTAACTAACTTAATAGGATGTAGCAGCTATAGTAACTAACAGTCACCACTCGACCCCCTTGTGGATTTGGGAAATTTTTCAAAAGGTGACACACATTAACCAGGTGGTTCCCTGTCTGGAGCCGGGTATGCGGGAAGAGCTCCGCCTCTGACTCTAGAAATAGGTCGGGGGTTATAATAGGAATACTAACAAACATGCTGAAAAGCTAAGTCATTCTGTTTAATGTCGCAAATGTTTTGATGTTGTTACAGTTGTGATGTGATGTGACTTATAAAAAACAGAAAAAAACAATAAAAGTTGAAAGGAAACACTAATCATACTAACATCAGTACCACGGAATTAAGGAACTCGGGTCAAAATTAAAAAAAAAAAAAAAGAAATAATACCCAAGTACATCTAGTTCATAGACAATTCGTATACATTTTTTTGTCTTAATCAAATCTTGACCCAAGTCGGTCCTTTCCAGACGATGTTTTGCTCTTTTTTGGGGGTTCTTTATCGTCTGCGATTTGGTTCCGGCTCACAAAGAAAGTCTGGCAAAATGATCATCATGCACAGTGAACGACGCCTACAGACAGCTCCTCAGGAGTAAACACGTAGTTATGATTAGGAGTTTTAGCTGCCAAACAACTTCCTGTTAGAAATATTATTTTATCCGAAAAATCTTGCAGTTAAACGAATGGCGTTTATACGACTCGCCGAACCAGTAGAGACGAAAGAAGTGTAGGCCTATGTGTGTGTGTGTCTCGCTATCCGTGTGTTAGTTATTCTTTATCAATCTTAAGGATGTGTGATGTATTACAGTCGACACTGTCTTAAAGCAACATTTTGGGGAACATAGGAAAACTTTCAATGAAGAGGAACTGCATTAATCCAGTCTTCAAGAATGCAGAATCTTTTTGTACGCTATTTCAGAAATTAAATAAATAAATTTACGGAAGCTTCGAGCTAAAGTGGTTGAGTTACTGCAGAATGAGAGGGCTTTTTGTTGTTGCTGTTGCTGTTGTTGTTGTTGTTGTTGTTGTTGTTGTTGTTGTTGTTGTTGTTGTTGTTGTTGTTGTTCTTCTTCTTCTTCTTCTTCTTCTTCTTCTTCTTCTTCTTCTTCTTCTTCTTCTTCTTCTTCTTCTTCTTCTTCTTCTTCCTCTTCTTAAAGCTGCTGTGCCTGGGCACAAAAAAACACGGGTCAGAAATCTAGGGCAGGATGAGTGGGTTTGACAGTCACGTGATCAGACAGACAGATTGGCTAATTGATGATTAAATAATGATTGACTAATTGATGGTTTGGTTGAGGTTGAAAGACTTGCTGGCACTTTTATTAGACGTTCTGAATCATGAATGACCGGCTGGTTATCGATTGGTTGTTTCCTGGACTTGCTTGCTAGGTAGCTTGCTTGCCTGTTTGCTTGCTTGCTTGAAAGCATGCGTGTGTGCGTGCGTGTGTGTGTGCATGCCTCTTTGATGGATGGGTAGGTGCATTGCTGCCTGGCTGCAATGGATGGATGGATGGATGGATGGATGGATNTCGTGAAACCAGGTTTTTCCGCGTTTCAAAAGTCTAGTGCAAAAGTGTCAAACTTTAACCACTATGGAATTCTGAATGAGTTTCATGAGCACGGTTAGAGGGCATTAACTTTTATCATAATGGTATGATTTTAAAGATTCTTATCGGTGTCGTTGACTTGGGGGAGGTCGATGAGGGCGGAACGGGAAAGCTACGCTATGTGATAGGCATATTCAGTATGATCAACAGTTGGTCGTAAGCGGTAGTTGTTGTTTTTTTGTCCGACCTCAAAATAATATTTTGCTCCAAATGTTTGCCAGAAGTGAGTGCCATTTGGTCCAAACAACGCCTGGATCTATATGTACGTCCCGAGTGTATTCCCGTGTTCGTCATGAGGTACCCATACGTCATATTTCCTATGTAATAAACTTTTTCTACAGCCCGAAGCGCAAGACTACGACTGTATTCTGCACCTTAAACCCGTTGAGAGCTTGCACATTAACGATGGAATCTGTTACCAGTCTTAAGAATTACATTAATGCACGGGTGCTTGACTGCATACTCATTTAAAATCGGCGTGCAAAGTTCGTGTAATTCTTGCGATGGTAAGAAATCCCATCGTTTATGCGCAAGTTCTGACTTAAATAAACCTAAATCAGCTCGTGGAAATAAATCTGTGCCCCTCCGTTCCAACCACTTATTTTGCTTTATCTTTTGTCCGTTTTTGTGGTTTTTGGTTTTTTTTCAAATTTGTCACCACTCAGTGAATTCCTCTCCTCCTACGAAATTGCAGGGCCATTCCACATGCACTCCCTCCCTCTCATGCTACGTCTGCCCCTCCCTACCCCATCCTCCACACACACACACGTACACACANCACACACACACACACAAACACACACACACACACACACACACACACACACACACACACACACACACACACACACAAACACACACACACACACACGCACAAAGTAGGCCTTTGTTTTACTGAACACTGTTTGTTGAAGTACGTCGCTCAATGAGGAATTGTCTTCACGATAAGGATCTAAACGGCGCATCACATAAAAGTATAAAACATGAACAGGAATCACAAATCATTTCAGACTGCTTTTAATGATCTGATAATTATCTTTGTTTGCTTCCGTGATTCACGTGGCGTCTTCCTGTAGCTTTTTGTAGTCACGGCTGTTGTTGATGATGCTGAATAGTTGTTGTCGTTGTTGTTGTTGTTGTTGTTGTTGGCAGGGAGAGTAGGAGTGGTCCGGCTTTGTTGCATATCTTTGCTGTAGCTTTGTTATTGCAGCTGGTTTCTCTTGGTTTTGTAGGTTTGGTTTTTGGGGTTTTTTTGTCCCAGTCTTTTGTTCATTGAATTTATCTCTAACTTTATGTTGACAAGTTCTAGAAATTGGCGTCTTATTTCGTTTGCGAGCTGTCCCTTCTGATTCTTTTATCATAGCTCCACCCCACCCCTTCTCCTGGCCTCTCTTCTCTCAGTGATTTTCTGTAGCTGTAGTTCTATTGTCATTGTAAGAACAATCTGGCTTTCAGACGCCCTTTTCTTTTTCTTCTTCTTCTTTTTCTTCTTCTTCTTCCTCTTCTTCTTCTTCTTCAGCCATTTCAAGACATGCCATAGTGGCCCTGTTTTACCTGTCTTCTGTAGATCAGCCACTGAGCTCCATAGTTTCATTGGTTGTCACTACTGGTCAGATCTCTGTTCTGCAACTATCTAGGTGAGCGCAGTCTTGAAGGATGGGGGAAGGGTCTGTTCCCTTCCATAACTGTAAAGCGGCGTTTCACACCTGCCGATTCTGTAGAGATGGACCAATAGACAGTAATATCCAGTTCGAGGCCTGAAGCCTTTTATGCGAATGTTTGCAGACGAGGTTTTTGTTTGTTTGTTTGTTTGTTTGTTTGTTTGTTTGTTTGTTTGTTTGTTTGTTTGTTGAGAGAAGTGACTTCAAAAAGAAAATATGAAGAGAAAGCGAGATCGAGAAGTTATGAAAAGGGACATGAGAGTTGGGGTTGGGCTGGCGGAGTAGTTACGGCCCTGCCCTGTCTGCCATTGTATCGAAGGTTTACTGGAATAAAAAAAACAACAGACTGATGACATCATCCTGTACGCTAATGTGTTAAAAGCGTGAGGAAATAAAATGAATTGAATGCAGGAAATCCCGCTATGACGTCAGTTATATCAACCTGTGGATTAGTTGACATTGTGACAAATCCAGAAAAAGAGAGTGAAAGAAAGAGAGTGAGTGAGTGAGTGAGTGAGTGAGTGAGTAGTGAGTGAGTGAGTGAGTGAGTGAGTGAGTGAGTGAGTGAGTGAGTGAGTGAGTGAGTGAGTGAGTGAGTGAGCGAGCTAGAGAGAGAAAGAAAGAAAGAGACAAAGACAAAGTGAGGGAGAGATAGAATAAACAAAAGAAAGAGAGAATAGGGAGGAAAGAAGGAGAATACAGTATTACACTCCAGGATCCCAAGTGATCCAAGTCCAATATATTTAATCAAATCTTCAGAGCAGCCTCAACACTTGTTCAGCTATTTGTCTTAAACACTGTCAACTTTTCGTACACTTAGTCTAGTAGTCGAATCCACGTCTTGTATCTTTTGCGTAGTATGCATGTGGTTATTGACTTTCGCGAACTTGGCTTCGGTTGAGGATGGGCGCAATCAATACTTGGTCATAATCGATTATATTTTTTGTCTTGCCTGCCTTGTGTTAGTGAGTGTCAGAAGGCCTTTGCTATACTTACCAGGATCTTTTCGATGTTTCTTCTCATTTTATGTTATCACTGTAGAAGAAAAAATCGATAGTAGACAGCAATCGTGGTCTTTTTTTTGTTTTTAATTAAAACGAGTATCAATTTAGCCCACCAATGGCCACAGTCCAGTGGCTTGAAGCCAAGCGTGTATTAATTATTGATCATTCTCACACCGATTCCTCTGATTGAATTGTCCACTGGGTAAGGTCAAAGGAAGTGAAGCGTAGTACCATGGATGGAAGACCAACTGACCGTTTTATTCCGTTTAGAATAATAATATGAAAGAAGCAAAAATAGCTAGAACGTGACACCATATATATTTCGAAACTGACATGAAAACATGACAGAGGTCAGTTCCGAGCGGCCGGAAGCACAGAATAGTCGAGTCACGGGTAAAGCTACTGCAGTGTTGCCTGATTGGCTCGGAAAACATCAAACTTGTTCATGTTTCAAAATCCTCGTGGTTTGTTTTTTTTTACGTTATAGCTCTTTAGCCACTTTAAAAAAATATATTTTCTAAGAGTTTAATTTTTATGTAATTTCTATACACTTTCGTATAATTTCCAAATCAGAGCAGCGCGCATTTTCATGGAAAACCTGAGTCAAGAGAACTTCGAATGCACACTTCAAGTTAGAGACGAGATAGTGTTTAATTTTTATGTCATTTCTTGCGTTAAAAAAATGGCTACTTTTTGGCTACTTTTTTGAGGATCTTGATGGGCTTTTTTTTTTTGCTTTTACTTTTTCTTACGCATTTCCAGGTTTGGTATGCCTTTTTCGTGGAATATGATCAGGTAATACTGAACAATTCTTCACTCTTTTTTTTTCGATTTGTTCCGAATTCAAGCTACGTGACATAAATTTTAATGAGCAATGAAACATGATATACGGACTAGAAGCGTTTTGCTGTCAGAACAATGCGTCATAACTGCAGGGCTTGAAAAACAAAATGTCAACGGCCATGTGTACTACATAGTACCGTGTAATGATTCAATGCGACGGGATGTTTCGGTGACGTCCCACTACTGCTAATGTCCGCAACGTTTCAACTGAGTTAGATTCTACTGAATAAATTTTATTAAACTTGAAAATTAGATATTGCCGGTTCCGTCACGTTGTGAAAGAATTGCCGCTCACACACTGGTTTGTTTACATGCTCAACGCATGCATGACTGCTCACCACTGATCATGAGCAGCCCGGCATGTGTACAGTATGTAAACAAACCAACGTGTGGGCGGCTTTCTCTTAAAACTGAAAATACCTGAGTGAGCAAAATTGTATGTTGGTCACCCGACATATCATAAACAAAACGTAGAGCGCTCATAAAATCCAATTCCGAATGCATGGTGCTTCTAGTTGCGGGAGACAAACTGTAAAAGTCTCTTTGAGCCATTTAATAAAAATTTCGTCGAACCACAGGAACGTTCCGAGATAGCCAAGGCTAGTCCGCAGGTGTGGTTTCATGTTATGCGACTATTTTTACACAATCTGTCCATAATTTTATACTCTGCTACTATCGACTCTGATAGTCCAGTTTTTTTGGGTTTTTTAAACCAATTTGACTCCTGCAACCTTAAGTGCGTCACGAACATTTTTGACCCAGCAAAATAGAGCTTTCAAAGACCTGAACATTATTGCGAGTATACGGGCACTTGCAACATATGGCACTGGAAGTAGGGACACACCTACTGTATGTTTAAACTAGATATGTACATTAGAATTCATTAGCTCTTCAACTCATTCCCCAGTTCTTCAAACCTGGCCCAGTTCAGATGTGATATATCCCAGCACTTGAGTATTTGTATGATTGTCTCTACAGCGATGACCCCTCGTGACCTTTCCGAGGTCACAATATGGCTGCAATGTTTATCAATGTCAATAAATGTCTCGGTGAATTCCAGGTGTGTGTGTGTGTGTGTGTGTGTGACAACATGAATGGTTCTCGACTTTACTGGGGAAGTTTTCATGTCGCTTGTCTCAGCCCTAGCATATATTAGAAGGAAGGCAGATTGGCTGACTGACTGAATGATTGGTTGGTTAAATGGGTGGATGGGCAGTGAGGGAGTGAGTGAGTGAGTGAGTGAGTGAGTGAGTGAGTGAGTGAATGAGTGAATGAGTGAGAATGGATTAGATGGATGGATGGATGGATGGATGGATGGATGGATGGATGGATGGATGGATGGATGGGTTAGAGGGTGGGTGAGTGGACCGCCAAATCGATCGATGAATATCGATGACTCAAAGAGCGCTTGATCAATCAATAAACTTGCTCGGCGCAGTTTGTATTCCGGAGATGTTATCTTGATATCATCAGATTGTCTAAATATCACGTCAGCTGTTGTTGTTGGTATTTCCCCAGTAGGGTCACTTTACCCTAGGGGACATTAACCCATTTGACGATGATGATTGCTCTTATTGTTGTTGCTTCAAAGTGTCTGCTTTTTTTTGTAGCATTTGAAACACCTGCCAGTTTTTAACTTGGGTTCTAAAGTGCAGATGAGTCTAGAGAGACACAAGGGATGTAACTCATGACACAAGAGTGTGAGCTGTTTTGATCTTCAAGAGCACTAGAGACCAGCAAATTTGTGGAGCAGCTTGGCCGAATGGTTCCATCACTGGATTCTGAATCAGAAGCTCTTGGGTTCGACTCTCACTATAGTTAATGGCCCTCCTCTTTTCTGTAGGTTAGGGCCATTAGAGTGTTTCTCAAGTGCACAGTGAACTGCAGTGTGTAAGTTGTGTGAGCAGTGAAGGGTGAAGACGAGAGCGCGACAGAGTGAGTGACTGGGGCGGCGCATGTATCATGTAATATGTGTGAGAGTGTGTGAGTCTGTGTCTGTTAATGTATGTATAATTGTATGCATCACTATAACAAAGAAAAATTTCCCAACGGGGATAAATAAATTATCTTATCTTATCGTATCTTATCTTATTCATAAATTTCAAAGCATATTTCTCTTGTCCGTCTGCTAGTGTGAAAAATGGCCTCTTGACCATAGATAGTGACATAAATAATCTGAAAAGCGATTCATTTTATTGATTCATTAGTACTGAATTCTCCTCAGACTTTTCAATTAATTTGCTGGTTAATTTCTTTCTGCCTGAAGTGCACTGAATCACTCATCGTGTTTTGCCACTAAGAGGTGATTGCTTGGGTGAAGACCCTTCTCTGAAATGTGGAAATGGGCAGTGTGTTGATACAGAGATTAGTGAGACCTTCGATTTGATCTTAGCGTGTCCCTGGAAATTGATTCTCAGTTGGATATTGATTTAGTGGTCTTTATCTGGACAAAGAGAGTGTAGCCAGCTACAGATTTGTTGCTGAGCTTTGAAGCCTGGGAGCTCTACAAAGAAAGGCCTGCTGGGCTGCGGTTGTCTGAAGACAGGGTTGCTAATGTCGCTGTTGCTTGGTTGTTGTTGTTGTTCTGGTGACTTTATTGTTGCAGTTGGTCTTGTTTCCTCCTCTGTTAATGTTTCGTTCATGTCTTGTTTATCCCTTTTGCTGCTATGAGGCAGAATCGATAATCAGTCAGGCGTGACCTGCATTAATTTGCTTTACGTATAGTTTAGTATTTCTTTTTTTAAATTTTTAAATCTTGTTAGATTTTTTTTTCTTCCACAATGCTGGATGGATAAGGTGATGGGTGGATTGAGAAAGGGGAAGGAGGAGGGCTTTAGACAAGAGAAAGGTGAAAAAGGATTTGTGGATTTTGATAGTGGGTGTAGGAGTGTGCAGGACCTACTTTGAATGATAAGAGGATACCAGTGAAATGTAGATTTAAGTAAGAGAAAGTGAATGAATAAGTCAATCAGTCAATCAATCAAGGAAGGAAGGCAAGAAGGAAGGAAGACAGGAAGGAAAGAGGGAAGGAAGAAAAGAAGGAGGAACGAAGGAAAGAAGGAAGCAATGCCTTGATGGACAAATGAGAAAAAAAAACTTAATGAAGGAATTATTGAATTTCGAAGCACTTCCGCTGATTGGCTGAAATAAAACAACTGGTTCATTTAACATGTGACATGCTGCCTAGGTCCATTTAGTAATGAAAACTAATCTTGCCTAAACTTGCAGCGAAATGGCTAGAAAGGCGTTATTGAAGTGATTGTAAGCGATACTGTTTTTCTTCAAACCGCATTTGCGTGGAATATGGCCTTGCATGACAACACAGGTGATAATATATTTTGGACAGGGGTATTTTGGCTAGACAGCCAGACGGTTAGATTTTCACATTTGACAAAGTTCAGCAGCAATGTACTTCTCACCCATTGAAAAAAAAGGGGGTGGGTGGAGTTGGTGAAAAACTGGTTCGTGTGAATATTTTAAATTTTTATTTTTTAAAGTTTGAGTTAACGTGATTATCTACTCAGCTCGAGAGCAAGTTGCCGGTTTGAATGGACCTTAGCACTTGCACTTTGGATGAAAAAAAAAACAACTGGCAGTCAGAGATGGGAGATAATTCGGAATATTGTTTGTCTCAGTTAAAGATACATTCCAGCCAGAATACCCTTTAATGTGTAGTCTAGCTGTCCGGCCAGTATACTCATTCCATATATTATAACCTGAAAGCCATTACTCAAAGTCAGTGGACAAAAGCATTTTCTTTGGGTCCACAAGAATCGAGGATCTATTATCACGAAGATCTTTTCAGAGAGATCACTGACACGCCACACTCGCAAACAACAAACAGAACCCTCGTGACCGATTAATTTCACGCTTTGTGGCTTCCAATACCAGTAATTTTGTACTTAGATACGAAACCCATGCAAATATTCATGAATATTTATGACAACTAAGTATGTGTTCAATTCTTGTTTTCTTTCCTTTACATGTCCGCAGAAAACAACACGTTTGTTTGCTCGAACATTGGAAAAACACAATATGATCAGATACATAAATCATTTAAACAGCATGGACTATATTCAACGCAAATTCTAAAATTCGGCGGTATCTTTAATGATGTTGGTTTTTTTTTAACAAAACCACGTACTGAGTCCTTCAAAGTGTTTATTGGTTACTGCATATTTTGTAAACTGTTCTTCAGCTGTCGTCCGCTAATTGTTTGGCTTTGGAATACCATTTTTCACATGTTCAATTTGCTGATGATTATCAGGAGACAAGAGATTTTATGTTAACCAACAGTACATAAAGATACACAAGATGGTACACTACAGACACTAGCGACCAAATTTAATAATTTTAATTGGTAATACACTGCAAAAATAATATAAAAGCCAAAGAAGCGAAGTGCAAACTAATAAGCGGTTATTTTATGACAGGCGGTATGCATCCATATGTTTTTAGTTTTGCTGACAAAAAGGGCAGATACCATACTTCAAGCCTTGGATTATCATATACAAAAATCAGTGGTAGTGTTAGAAAATGCAATAGCTATTAGGTAACAGTTAGAATACCCTCTAGGGCAGGTGAGAACTACAGTACAGTCCTAGGTCTATGAACTTTGCACATTTTATGAAGACAAACGAGAGAGAACATTCATAATTTGGTGGTACAGAAAAGGTTCATACATATATTTGCACCCTTTCCCCTCTCCCAACCATTTTCCACAGACCAACCACTACAAATAATGTCTTTCGTCTCTAGGGACTCTTTCTTTGTGTCTTTTCTTTGCAGTTTTTATTTTGCCAGGTACAAAAAGCATGACCCACTGTGGCAGAAAATGGACAAAGGCAGTTTATCTTCATAGTACCCATTGTCTGCATTCTTTCTGGCATGTCACAAAGCTTTTGGCCTTAGTCCCCCCAATACATTAGGTGGAGTAGATAGAAGGCTAGATCTAGGTAGGGACACCGTGAAAAGGGACCCTAAATCCGATTGGGGTTCATGTTGAAAGGCTAGGGATCAATAATTACTTGCGGGGATCCGATGGACGCACAATAATCGTGCCTTTAGCTGCGTGAGTCACTAAAAGTCTGATTATTCATGGGTGATTGGTCATCTGGCTATTCACACGAATGAAATGGTTCGCAGTTGTCGAGATGACCGATAATCTCACTCTTGTGGGTCCCAGAGTAGAGACATTGCTTAGAACTCCCTGTGGGTGAGGAGAGGAGATATCTCGCTGTTGGACAAGCGCCATTTACAGTACAAGCGGTGATCGTAGCATTCCGACTATATCTTTCACTGCCAATAGCCAGGTATCAATTTTACAGACGAATGGACGGAGGAAAATGTGAAATATATGCCTTTCTAAGCACTTAAATCATGACCTGTGGCCGTATGCCATAAACGTTGCCTTAACTAACGTATAGCATCAAGTACAGCGAACACTACTGTTTCGGGAGTTTCCTGTGGTTACCGCAGGGCGTTAACTAACGTAAAGATTATGCATACGGACTCCGAATGGGATTCGAACCTACATCTTTCAGATCCTTACGTCCAACAACCGCCGCACCCATTTCTGTCACACTGCTTCACTACAGAGGTTGTTCATGTCAATCAATGTCGAGGTCAAGGGGTGCCCCTCCATGTTATGTTACTGACACCAGGTTGCCAATGGCATGTCCTAGCCCACAGTTAAATGCCAGGAGTACTTGAGGGTGGTTCCAGGTCTGATCCGCCGTAAGAATGCAATACAACTGGGTAAAGGCAGGTGTAAAAATCAATTGCTGGGCAGCTTTTTAGGGTGTGTTCGCTATAACTGATCTGTCTCTCCATCTGGAAGTAATTTAGTTTATGTGGGGTGTTTGTCTGGTATTGAGAAGGTCGGCCGTGGTGCTGCTGTCACGGTATAGAGGCGTATGTCGTTGCTTGGATGTAGTGTACCAGTAAGCGCTACCTTGACCGAAATTTGGATTTTTAGGTTACAGAAGTCTAATTCGATTTCCCACTTTGAGCCAAATAAACTGTTCTCTCTACTGTCACTTACAAGAAATTCCACAATCTCTAAGTCTTCTTTGATAATTTGCAGAATTCAATCAGCTTATTAAAAACGAATTTTAAAATATATGGTCTTACATTTCGTTTTCGAATTACGAACCTATAGCTAACTAGTTTCCTTAACGACATGTGCTCCACCCCAGAAGGCCAAAACGAAACCGAAGTGAATGACCCAAATTTCAGGTTTAGTTTACAAAATCAGGAGAGAATGCCAAATAATTCGCGGGTAGGTTCACAAATTTTGGGCCAATTCTCCACAATCTGTCCAAAGGAGAGATATTTTTACTGTCTTCCTTAGGCATATGAAATATGCTACTTCTATCCAATTAGAAGTCTGTAACCTTTTACACATTTGGACTGCCGCTAACATCGCATACACTGGGTCAGAATTTAAGATCTTCAGCTGCAACAATTTCTTAGCACGGTAGGAAACTGCAAAATATTTCTTTATATTTAATACACCCATTAAAGCACATATCGGATGCAGCACCAGTTTTTTTGACAGGCACTTGATTCAAGCACTTCATAAACTAATGAGACAGCTAATGCTCTTAACTAACATGAGCCAAAGTTGGGTTTTTGCATCAAACAATGTCAGTGACAAAACAGCGACAATTTTCATGTTTTTGACAATAGCTCAATAAGTTCTAACTAACAGACTGAACTCTATTTAATACATTATATTGTATTCACCAGTAGTCTAGTGCTTACTTCATAAGAAATGCGTTGCTAAGTGGAATTTTATAAAAATCGGTCAGTTTTTTTATTAAATTCTTTCGCTGCTCTTGTTTCTCTTGGAGTTTTGTGTTTTTTGTTGTATCCAGGCAACCGTTTAAAAATTGGAATGATTCGGGCTTGCAACGTCNTATGTTACTGACACCAGGTTGCCAATGGCATGTCCTAGCCCACAGTAAAATGCCAGTAAAAATTTTTTTAAATAATCCGTCAGGGACCCCTACAGCTCCTGACCTTCTAGCTGATGATCGAAGTTAAGTCCACTGAAGCAGAGAGAGGTGAAATAAGGATGGGATGAAAGAGAAAGAGAGAGAGAGATAAAGATGGCATGTAGCTAGGGGTGGATAGTGGAGCAGTGGGGGAGGGGGGGAGGTGGAGTATGTAGTTAACTGAAGGCCGTCCTAGCCCCACGTACTCCAATCTAAATAAGTTCCCTGCAGATGTAGTAAGTACTTTATCATGAAACTAATACTATCTTAGGATTTTTTAAGGATCCTTGAAATTTTGAAAATTAACCCTTCGCGCGCTTGATCGGGTCCTCAAACTTATAACCTCTTTTATCTAACTTCTTTTTATCCAAAAGGTCTTTGCTGTATGATAATCATAATTCATTTTGATCTTAGTATCAGTAACGTAATTAAAGTCGTGACTCTTTCATCTTTCTAGGTTATTATGCCGTGAAGGAATTTGAAATGTGAGCTTCACATTATGAATTTTAAAATAAATGAAGACCAAAAAAAAAACAAAACGAACAGAATATTATTTACTTATAAACGTGATGAGACATTATGATGAGACATTATATGCGCAACTCATTCGTTCTTCCTAGGTAAGGCTACACAGGAAAAAAAAAACTTTTTATTTTCCACACCATCTAGAGTAGAATATATTATGGAATAAAAACGAAGATAAAAAAACGATCTTAACATACTTCTCGTGATAATAAACAGGACATTTTTTATGAACTTTAATGCCGCGCGCTGTGCTCCCAGGTCTTTGTAATAATAATAACACTGTTCAGCGGTGCTTTTTCAAAGTTAGGAGCAGAGCACCTTTTTTGATGACGAAACAAACTAGAATATTTACGACCTTGCGCCGTCATAAATGCCAAATTATTGGCGTTTGAGATTTTATGGACTTTCACTGTTGTTAATGTTTTGTTCTTTTTCTTTTTTCTTCTTCCATTTAATGATTAGTTTTATGAGGACGTTAAGATCAAATAAATTAAGATCTCAAAGTTTAAAATCAAGACACATACAGAATATTTATATGGTTTCATATCGCTATTGGCATTATTTTTCTTTTTTTATTCGGTAGAGTGAAGAAAGACGGAGCACGTATCTTTGAGTTTATATTATTAAAAAATAACAATAAACTCGACCTGCATAGCAGTAGATTTAAACATGGGTGCCTTGAAGATTTATTAGTTTTATCAGTCATATTGAAATATAAATAACATACTCCTGACAGTACAGAGGATACCATTATGAATACTGCTTTACCTCAAAATGCAACTGTGTAAACGAGCCGTTCGCGTATCGGTCCATCAAACACATTTAAAATATATAGAATATAGGTATGGTTAAAAGAGGCTTCTATTGAATGGCATGAGAACTTTCAATACACAGCTGATCAATATTCCATAAGAAACATGGCACAAGTTACTGATTGAGATCTTCACCTTTTCAGAACCTTTTTTCCTGGCACAATAGAGTACGTTCAAAAAAGCCCTCAGCTCTTGGCTCGGTTATGACGAAGAGTAGCGAGGGGTTAAAGCCTTTGATATCAAAGATTTTTATTTGAAGGAAGGCGTATTATGCATGTATATTTGGTTCCATTATATTTCTTTCCAGTTGCCGTCGGTCTAGATCTAGTCTACGTGATTTTTTTTTCGTCTCTGCTTTTTCGCACTGCATGTTAAGTGGAATAAAGTCATGAAATGAAAGAATGAATCCATATATTATTTAAAAGGGGCCTTTACACACCCAGAAACTCCGCAAGGGAGATAGTTGGGAACATAAAGTTACACTATAACAATCATAATGGAAATTGATAAGCAATCTTACTCGAAGAGCGAGGCAACAGAAGATCTCCAGAGAAAGATACCCCCGTCTAGCAAATATTCCGACCTTTGACCTCCTGACATTCTAAAGGGTCTGGGTCACACTTGGGTCATGACTACCATGTATCCTTCTGTTGCATTTTCTTTGTTATCTCGAGAAGGATTCGAACCCGCAATCCTTTTTTTCCTCCGTCTCGCTCCCTTCCTCCGATGTCACTCTGTGATTTTAGCTGTGCATGTGTTTCCCTGCCTGTACTCCACCCCCACCCACCCCGCCATCTCTCCCGGCCCCCACAAGGCCAAAAAGCACATAGTGTTGTCACTACTGAGAGCAAAGCCGCTTATGGAAGACCTTGTAGCCTTTTTACTTGATCCGCTTTACTGACCCCCTGGTGAGTAAGAGAGAGAGAAAGAGAGAGAGAGAGAGAGAGAGAGAGAGGGGGAGAGAAAATGAAGGAGGAAGGAGAGAAATAGAATGGGGATGAAAACATGATAACAGGATAAGATGTAAGAGACGCAGTATGACAGAGACGGAAGGAAAAGATATGAGAAGAATAAAAGAAAGCAAGTATTGACAAAGGTAAGAAAAAAGAAAGAAATAGAGAGGGGAGAAAAGAAAGGAAAGATAGAACACATGAAAAATCAGAAGCAAGAAAGGAGTAAAATAACCCTAACTTCAAAAACACAAGATGAGGAACGAAAACACAAAAATAAGGATGGAAAATAAAAGCAAGGGAGATAAGAATGAAAGAAAAGAAAAATTGTGTTGTTTGGACAGAAAACGAATAAAAAATGGCACAGTTTTGAACAGTTTATGCCTCTAACGTCGTAAAACTGCTCGATAATGATTTGATTTCTTCCTAATTTGAGATCCTCTGGCAAATTGGCTCGCAAAGTGAGCTGCCTTAAATGTTTATCCAAATAATTGTCAAACATAATAATAACTGTGCAGGCATTCTAGATCAATACATTACACATGGACGTGGATGTGTCTTCTCTTGAGTAAACCCTCTTCCTCTGGTCCGAGCTTTGCAAGGACTACGTATTAGTAATTGGCCAGTTACTGGCCTGATGGTTTCTAGTAAACCTCATCCCTACCTCTTACTCCCCCCCCCCCNCCCTTCCAAAACTGACAGACAAACAAGAAGACAAACAGACACACACACACGAACAGACACACGAACACACACACGCACACACTCACTCACTCACAGACACACACACAAACACATACATATATACTCTCTCTCTCTCACACACACACACACACACACACACACACACACACACACAGACACACAGACACACACAGACACACACACACACACACACACACACACACACACACACTATTTTCATCAATGGTCGTCATACGCAAAAGAACTAATAAAGACAGACCCTTAGAAAAGAACAGTACTGCCACGTCCACCCAACAATGTAAACCGGCTGGAAACATCACCCTCAACAATATCAATGCCATCCCCCAACAACAGCGAGATTATTAATCCAAGATCGAAATCTGTGCTCAGGAAATATCACAGATTATTATAACCACTGTGTGCTTAATTGCAGCTCCTCGGGAATATGGAAAACATTGCGATTAAACGAAGATGAGATTATGTTAAGGCTTTTATGTAAGACATGAAACACTGTGCCATATGAAAATTGTTACAGTTGAACCAACGTTGCCGATATGCATATTGCGATTAAGCGGAGTGGAGAGTAATCGTATCTCATAAGACAAGCAGCCTCCCTCAGCCGTCGATCAGGGTAATTGAATAATAAAATCTCCAATAATAACAATGACCCGAGGAAAGAATAGAAAACTGTGAACGCGTTGTTGCAAAATCAGACAAGTACCCCAATAAACGCCGGCCTGACCGAAATTCGGGGTTTGACGCCTTTTGACTGACAGTAACGTCGTTCATTACTGTGTCAAAGCCTCAGATCTCAGTTTGATTATATGACTGGACACGGAGACTAGTCTATTTCTTTATATGGGAGGCAGCGTGGTCGTGCGGTTTGTGAGTTGTACTCAGAAACTGAAGACTTTCCAGTCTAAGCTTTATGTGTTTGACTCGCGAGCGGGACGGTTTACGTTGTAGTATCCTTAGGAAAGACACTTCACTTCCATTTCCTCACTCGACTCAGGTGTAAATGAGTACCTGGCTTAAGAGCTGGGGGGACCAGGGTGCTGCACCGCTAGCGACCAGCAATGACTTTGTTATGCATTTCATTTGTAATATTATGCATTTATATGTATGATGTGTATTGTTCTCGGTGTTTGTATTATGAATGAGATGTATACCAATGTATGACATTGCAAGACAATTTCCCTACGGGGTAAATAAAGTCGTATTTCCATTTTCCATATAATTCAGCGATAGGAGCTCATCTGGAATATTCCATGCACTTTTTCAGACATCACACAAGATAACACTAGTGAGAAAGCCAGAGTGCTTTAAATCGACATGAGCCAGTGTCTGACTTGCATGAAGCACTTGCAGTGACAAAAGCTGTGGCCGTATGCATAATCTGTCCGTTAGTTAACGCAAAGCGGTAACCACGGGAAACTCCCAAAACATTAGTAGTGATTACTGTGGTTAACGCAATACGTTAATTAACGTATGGATTATGCATATACGGCCACCGATGTGTATAACTTTACTTTTTCTGTTGCAGCTTAGAGAGTACTATTTACTAACCAAGAGCTTACTTTCGAAGAAACACTTTGCTAAGTGCAGGTTTAGGAAAATGAGACAGTCTTTTTCTATTTCATTTGCTTCTTCTGTAAAAATTTCGTTGTTGATGTTTATCGGGGTATTCGACTCAAGCGACGCTTTTTGACCAACGTGAATATCGTGTCCTAATGTTTATCTGTAACATTTCTGCAGGCCTATGCGAAGAACGTTGATTTTAGTTTGATACACATTGCGTAAAACCTTACAAAATATAATCTTAAAGGTGCAAGTGTCCTTTCTGTGCGTGTGCATGTGTGTGTGTTTGTGCGTGTGTATGTGTGTTTGCTTATGTGTACTTGCGTGCATGCATGTGGATGTTATTTTTTACCTTTCTTTTTCACATCCATTATGCGTGTACACATTTTTGTAATGTTATTGAAAACAGAGTGTGGAAGACGGTTCACATAGATATAGATATGAAGTTTGATGTAATTCAACGATCAAATTTAAACACCAAGACCTTTGTATCCAAATTCTGTCCTCATTTCAAATGTCTCAACTAAAGTTAACGCAGCTTAAATGTAATTGTCATTCTCCGATTTTGACCCAAAATTTCAATTAAATGGAAAATGGGAGGGGTGATTGCAGTTAACCGTTCTGCGGCATAGAATATGATTTTCTCATGTCACAACACTTGTATTAGTCTTCTTTGTTAATGATATACAACATTGTGTGTTCAATCACCATGCTATCAAAGGCGGTATCAGAAAATCTATTATGGAGTTATGGCATTTTGCTCACAACACATCTCAACACCTTTATCAAGTACCGGCGCGAATAATCAGATATTGCCTTCGCAATCGATCTCAGCTTCCGGTTTGGAGACGTGATGACGGTTCAATCGTCTGTGGCGAGTGGGAGAAGTCAAAATGGCGGCTCCACGGCTTAAAATATGATCTTAAGCATCAGCTACACCGGTAGTTGTGTTTCTAGCCAAAGACACTATACTATTGCGTGGCATAAACAAACAAAAAAAACAACAAAATAAAACTGTATGTGATTTCAAACTGCAATAATTTCAAGAAGTTTTATTTTCTACAGGTAAAATTTGGTATACATAGGCAGATCGATAAATGCCCATTGATAGTTGCAAACCTGAAATATATATGTGCAATAAGTATGTCAAGCTGAAGACATTATTAACCACATGTCTACCAATAACGTGCCAAAACATGACAAGTGTGCTTCTGATATATTGGCCCTGGGAGGTCATAATTTTCTTTTTCATGTATTTTTTTTTTTTAAGTATAACACCTCGTGAATGTGTATTTTGTGTGATTGTGTATATAACATGGTATATTATAGGTCTTATAGTTATTCCTTCCAGAAGGCCTTTTGACCAAAAATTTGCTTTCTAGTTTTTGTGTCTAGTCCTATACTATTTACTTTATCATCGTTATTTTATATATTTCTTAGACTGGTATCTCCTGTGGTTCGTATCTTATAGCACAAAGCTCACTGAAACTTGCAACATTTATAGATTATATTTCCTTTTTAATCTGTCCATAGTTTCTTACAAATCTTCTTAAGACTTAAAGTTTTTTAGACGGAGATTTGAATGAAATAAAGGGACACGCTCTAGTCCCGTCAACATCCCAGAGTTCTGGACCTTAGAGTTCTTCAAGACAGTTTTACTACTGATTGAATATATATAATATAAGATATGAAAAATGGAAGGGCTAAATGATCTGGTAAACATCTTAAGTGATGTCAAAGCTGGTCCGGTGACCACCGTCTGTAACGGTCACCTACAGAGACGATCTGGACGCAGCCTACATATCCAGCATAACATACTTCTTACACAAAGTTGAGTCCATTGTAGTGTGTGTATGTGTGTGTGTGTGGGTGGGTGTGGGTGGGTGAGTGTGTGTGTGTGTGTGTGTGTGTGTGTGTGTGTGTGTGTGTGTGTGTGAGAGAGAGAGAGAGAGAGAGAGAGAGAGAGAGANAGAGAGAGAGAGAGAGAGAGAGAGAGAGAGAGAGAGAGAGAGAGAGAGTGAGAGAGAGAGAGAGAATGAAGGGCCAGGTCTTGAAATTTCATTATGTGACTGATGAGGGCTCATTCTGTCAGATTATTTGCTGCCTTAATTCCTTTCCCTTTTGTTTTCTCTCAAAACCTTCCGAGTATGTTGTTCCCTATTCTTTCCACTACCCCTAGTTAAGGACATAGACCTAACATATGGCTCCGCTTGAGCCGTAGAATACAATACCTTGCAGCCATGACTGCTCTTAACATACTTGCAGTGGTCGTGCAGCGTAAATACAAGACTCCACAGAGGACCTAAATCCACAGAGAGCTTAGTAGCGTGGTAAATACACGGTCAACTCTCAGAACCTTCTGCGCTCCGATATGTAGAGTTTAGGCTGAGACGTATTTTATTTAATTTATTGAGTGGCGTATCTAAGATATATCAGGTGTGGAATGTGTGGACGCCATTTGCAGGAATGAGGGCTCCGCCACTGAGCTGGTTTTATAAAGTCATACAAACCATCCTCAGAGGGTTAAAAACTATTTTTGATCTGTTTTTTGATTGTCTTGGTTATCAGCACTAGAATGGCCAGATTATTAAACAACTATAATAAACTGATCAGGTTAAATTACAGTGTTGGAAGCTACATTACTACGTACTGTAAATCATAGAGCAATTTGTAACTGTACATGCAAGGAAGATACTCTTGTAATTGTCGTGTAGTGTCATAATTTGTTAATACAAAGAATAATGAGTTTGACCTATACATTTTCAATCATGGTGTGGTAAAGTTAATTGCAGGATTGGTGTCAGAAATCTGAACACGGGCGTCCTTTCAGTGTTTGCCACAAGCACTTTTTTCTGCAGAAAAGCCACTGAATTTATCTTCTTTCCAAATGGCAAGATGTGGTTTTTGCTGGATTTTTAATCTTGGACTTGGGGGAGGGGTCTCGATAATGCCCTTCCCCCCCCCCTCCTCCTCCTCCTCTTCCCACCCCTCAAGAAACCTGCACTTCGGTAAGAGCTGCCGCAACCTGCCTTCTCTAAGGTTAGGGAAGTTTTTTAACAGTATGGCAGTAGGTTCTATAAGGTATCCGAATGATTACAGGCCACGATTTTGGCTTGGAGCCAAATTTTTATGGATTAATACCAGACTAATCCTGACTAACCCTGGCTTGTTTTGCTCGCTAGCGAAGAATGCGCAAGAAGAGAGAGGTTACACATTCCTAGTATTACAGTGCTTTTCACACTTACAAACTATGTTTCCAAGAGCCACTTATAACAGGTGGTCCAATTATCAAGAATTCTGTAACCGTTGAAGATAACAACACCTTACCTTAGAGGAACATTGCTCGTCTACACCTTTTGAAAAATCACTTTTGTCAATTTTGTGCTGATTTACTACTGTAACCAGTTGGTAGGGCTCATTCTGTTCAGTAGCCTTTAAGTGTGAGAAATGTGATATGTTTATAGACCTGGTGTAATGTGAGTCTGAAACGAGAAAGACTAGCTAAAAACGTACATAAAACATGGCTTTTGTAATACATGGGGATTTGCTCCACTCACTTATAAAAAGTCTTAAGTGCATAATAAATTGGATAGGCCCACGATTTTCATTGTAAAACGTTGCATGATAAAAATACATAAAAATGGACTTGCTACGTTTTAACAATGACATTTCTTCATTTAGAGTCACAGCTCTGAAACAAGACTTAAATACAATACGTCTTCAATCAGTGATATAAGTATAGAGTTTTCAACTTGAATTCCAAGTGCACAACACGTTTTGTCGTACCTTGAGAGCAAAACTGTACCATTGTATGCATAAAACTAGAATAAAGAGCATTATGGCTTTCAAGTGACGGTGCAGTGTTGTCTGAGTGCTCGTAGTATCGCAGCCCCCCCTGGCTTCTAACAATACCCAATGATCTTCACCAATGGAGTCCGTGTCTAATCTTAAGTCAAATACCTAATCCTTACCTGCTCCAGGTTATTTCTCTTGTTGCCCCTTGTATTCAAGAGCAGATTTCATTATGAACTGGGAAGGTCCAATGTTTCACTGTAATGAAGGTGGATCTTACAATAATTTCAAAAAATCTGAAGATCTATCTGCTCAGGGCAATATTCATTCATGTATCCATTCACTCATTCGAAACAAAACCATACTTAGAGTTGTGGATTCCCCAGGCTATTAAATTTATTTGTTTCTTTCTTTGTTTGTTTCTTTGTAAGTGAGAAGGAGAAGAATTCCTACATGTCTTCATTTTTGATCGATGTATTCAAAATGAAAGTGGTCTTAAATCGGGATTTCCTCGTACGTTAGGACGGTGACATTTGCAATTAAGTATGATTTTATATACTTCTGAAGAGGCATCATTTCCTTATCTTCCAACGCTTTGACAACAAGCATGCTCGGTTGGAGCAAACACCACTCCTCAATTTAGTCCCTCAAGGAACCATTAAGACATATTGCTTCTCAATATGTAATGAATAAAGCTTAACATAGTTTTACAATTACAATATCTATTCCTTCCAAACCGAAATGTAACAGAGGATACAAACACCCACTTAGCACCACATAATATAGTGCTACACAGCAACCATTGACATCACAGGGAAGTGCACACGGGTTAAAGTTATTGTGAGTCAATACAGAAAGGGCCATCACTCTATGACGAGGCTTTTAAATGGCAAGATTTATTATCCTTTGACACTTAAAATTGATATGACGTGAACAGTGTGTCTAAAATTACTTAAATCTTAACCCCTTTAAACGGACGTGTCAAAGACATTGCGTTGTCCATAAATAAGTAACGTTGTGTTGTCAATAAACAGTTGAACTGGATTGGATTAAGTGAAGGAAATACGAATTTAATTATTTTTAAAGATCCTGAAAATGTGCAAACCCGCATTGGATGATTTTAAGACAGTACTTTAACGTAATACTCCAAGTTGCGTTGGCGGTTTTATATCTGAACATTCTGCAATTTAAATATTTCGCCTCAGGGGGTCGATAACAGAGTTGTTTTCCTTTGGTGTCTTAGCTTTCTGGGTGCAGCTCGGTTTCGCTGTGAGCGAGTGAGTGTTTGTCAGTGTTTTAACAACGAGAAAGAGGATAGGGAAGGGATTAAGTTACGGCGAATTCAAACACAACGTTTTTAACTCTTGTGTCATAAAATGAGCATCATATTTTAGGATATTTGAGGAAGGAGAGAATATCCCCTTGCCCCCTCTCCACCAGAAAAAAAACCCTTTTTTTCCCCTCATTTGCCCCTGCTCTGATGAGCGAGTTCCTTCTTCAAAGTGTCAATGGGTTGGGTTTTTAAATTAGGTATTTTCAGCTCCATCACGTGACCTAGGAAATTTTGCTCACACGTTGGTTTGGTTACATGCTCTGCTCATGTATGATTAGGCTACTCTTCATTTATCAAACTATCCTAGCAATCCCTAGATCACGTGGTGTAACTGAAAATATCTCATTGTAAGTGAGCTTCCATCTAACATGTTTAGTGATTGAAATGAAAAGAGATGGGGGGCAGACTGGAACCGTTTTCAACCCCACTGTAACACTGTAAAACTCAGAACAATTGTATTATTGATTTAGTTTGCTGTTGTTTTACGCGCTTTTGTTTTTCGTTATGACTGTTATTATTTTTGATGATGCTGTTGCCATTGCTGATGTTGCTGTCCTTATTATTACTGTTACTGTTACTAAACCAGCTGTCGCTACCTCCGAGGTTGTCTATGGGAGCAAAACGCATTCCTACTACCAATCTGTAACGAGAGATTAAAGGCCAAGGTTGCCCTGACTTCCTCTTGGCACTGTCAGTGGAGTGACCCATTAAATTATCTTATCAAACAAACCACTGGCTGAACTCTTAAGTGTTTCCTTGTTTCAGACATGCGCAAAATCAACGTGAAAGGTCAGGTCTGAAGCGGTCTTTTTTAAATTATGTATTGTGGGTTTTTCCATGAATATAGGATCAGTCGTACATGTAGTTAAAGGTTGCATGTAGTCTAAATATATATATACAGTATATATATATATATATAGAGAGAGAGAGAGAGAGAGAGAGAGAGAGAGAGAGAGANAGCAGACAGAGAGACAGACAGACAGACAGGCAGACAGACAGACAGACAGACAGACAGACAGACAGAGATACAGAGACAGACAGAGAGACAGAGACAGAGACAGAGAGAGATAAAGAGAGCTCAGACCCCTGAATTATATTCTTAGAACAACAAGTGTTGTAGCCAATCAAAATGAGGCCTTAAACTTAGACTGACATATCAGACTCTGAATGTGAATAGAGCCATGCGGTATTAAAATTCAGTGCATTGCGGAAATCTAGAATTAAGATCATTTCTTTACACAAAGCCACTGATTTCATGGGGAAATAGTCAGTAATTGTGGGTGAATCTGAGCTTTTGTGCAGCACATTATATAAATTCTATCCTATAAAATTGTTCTTCAGTTTGTAGTTTCTCATATTTTTTTTTAAAAATTTCAGTGATTGGTGAGCCAATACAACACTTTACAAACTCAACACAACACAACACAACACAACACAACACAACACAACACAACACAACACAAAACAACACAACATCTTTTTTTTAAGCTCAGCTACACCGAACATTCATAATGACCCCCCTACCATATCAAACAACTATATCTCGTGACAGAGTAATTCTAAGTCAAAATTTCTTCATTTCACCCAATGAAAGTTCATACAATAAGTCTTCATGTCATTCTAATAGCTTTATTTAATTTAATAACGATGTAAGCCTAATTCTGATTGGCTGCAAAACATGTGAAGCTTTGCCCAATCGTTTCCAATGTTCCATTTAATCGATGTGCTCTTATATTTGATTAGAATATCATGATCTACAACGGGAGTAACCCCGTTTCTTAGCTGCAAGGCAAGGTATGCGATACGTTTCAAGTTTTAATAAGTAGCTCAGAGGAGACCATCTGATTGAAATGAAAATAAAAAGCTTAAGGGTATCGGCTAGTCAGTAAATCTTTGGTATTCCTGGATACTAGCGTAACTTTTCAATCATAGTGTACGTCTTACGATATTATGAGCCCACCAACAAGAAATGCGCTGATTTACAGGATGTATATTGAAGTGATAAAGTTGACATTTCCCACTAAGTTTGAAACCAAATTGATTTGCACTTGAAACAATTAAGGGCAAAGGACATGATTTTGTTTTCCTTAGTCTACGAATAATTCAGCCTTTTCAGACATAGAGATAACCTCCCTTGGATACCCACCAGAAGGTAGAAAACACAGGGCAATTAAATGGTTTTATCTTTGTTTTCAAAGATAACTCCTTAGTCACTAGGCCTATAGTTCAGATGTCCCTCAGTGCTCTTAGCTGTTGATATGATCCAGAAAATCCTACACATTCTTCTCTGCATTGTGTCCCCATTCATACAGCTCGAAGCTCGACATAATATTGATATCTTTATCCCCGTAATAAGTGGGCCCACTGTTTGTCCACACTTAGCGAGAAGGGAAACGCTGCCGAGTAAGAAGGTAATCTTAAGACACTGAAGAACTCTTAACCTGGGTAAACATGGAGTTAGTTCCCTTGCCGACCGACAGCTGCATTGTGGTTACGCGGGACGTCTGAAAGTGATGACGTAATCGAGGTTGATTTTTCCGCAACCAGTGTCATTGTGGAACAGACAAAGGGACAGTTTGGGGAGGNGGGGGGGGGGGGGGGGGGGGAGTGGATTACCTGGTTTGTTTGTGAACAAGAGAAAGTGTGAAACATCAGTAATGAGAGAGTCTGCCAACATGCTTTGAACGTTTATTTTCTAAAATGGCGCCAGGAGAGCTTCAAAGTCATCCACTGAAACGTATTTGGTTTGTTCCGGTAATTACGGTGTCATTTTATGTTTGTGTATTAATGTCAAGCCACTTGAGGCTGCACGAGATGTCGAGATGTGAGAAGTAAGGATTTGAAGAGAGTTTTGGTCCCCGGGGAATAAAAAAAAAACCTTTAAAATATCACTTGGAAGCATCGCCCCTCTGTTGGTGTATCCCCAGAACTGTGTTGCCAAGTGACGTCACCTCAGCTCCAGCTGAAGAAGTTCATTCTTGTGACGCAATACAGTGCTGGGCACTGACACTATGGTCGTATTTATAGATAAACCTGGAGGAAAAAGACATACAGCAGCCAATCAACGCGAATATTTCAAATCACAATGGCCAATCAGAAGCCTCGGTATATTTTCCATTTGATTGCAATTGCCTCATGAACGATGTGGCTGTCATAAACAAGGCCCAGAAGTGATAATTGCATCACCCAATAAATTTTAATGTTCATGATCATGTCAAGCAAGCAATATTTCCCGATATTTATGAGTTTCACATGGGCGATTGGTTTACACTTTTTGTTATATTTATGCAGTATTGTTTTTGTGGCTCGAACAGTAAGGGGGCGGGGGGGGAGTGGAAAGGGAGAGAGAATTAGGAGAAAAAGCATACAGATGATTAGACAAGGACAAAAACACGTAATTTGATGGTAACTAACATCTGATTTTTTTGTTTGTTTGTTTCAGATATGACCAAATCACAAGTGAGAGGAAAAGGTCACCGCCATTCAAATATGACGTGAGTACATTGGTTGGTTGGTTGGTTGGTTGGTTGGTTGGTTGGTTGGTTGGTTGGTTGGTTGGTTGGTTGGTTGGTTGGTTGGTTGGTTGGTTGGTTGGTTGGTGGATTCGTGTCATTTGGATGGATGGATGGATGGATGGATGGATGGATGGATGGATGGATGGATGGATGGATGATGCATCTCTGCAAGACGCAAGTGATAGTTTGGGGACTTTTTTAATATCTTTATTTTAAGAAAAGGTGGAGGTGCTGTTGCTGCTTGTTGTAGATGTAGCTGATGCTGCTTCTACTGTTACTGTTTGTGTTGTAGTTGTTTTTGTTGTTGTTGTTGTTGTTGCTGTTGTTAGTGTTGTCTGGGGCTGAATGAGTTAGAGACGACAGACATCATTAGGACGTTAAAACGATATCATGCAACCCCTCCCCATCGTCATNCTTCCCCTCAGCCTCTACCCTCTTTCCGCTTCCGAAGTCTGATGACCCACTTGTAAATGGGTGCCAGAACAAACCCCATCAAACACGCGATCACTTTTCTTTTTAAACTATTTTATTATCGTGGAGATGTTTCTCCAGTGTCCATGCCAACTGACGCTCGATATTCTATACGGCTCAACGGAANGATCTGGGTAATTCCAGCAACATGCCTCGTTGGTAACGCGCATTTTTTTGAAAGGCTATGACTTTACAGCAACTGGTTTTGATTTACATTTGAAGAATAAAATAACTTCAGCAAGAAACAATCAAACAAACCAAATGGCCCCGTAAAGTCACAGGTTTTCAAGAAATTAGCGTGGCATTCTGCTGGAATTGACCAGTTTTACTGAGAAAGACCGTATGGGCCAAAGTATATTAAATTTACTTTTTGGCAGCATTGTACGAACTGTATGATTTATTTTCTATCTGGCTTATTCTCTCGTTGTTGTTGTTGTTGTTGTTGGCGGTGGTGGTGGTGGTGGTGGTGGTGGTATTGTTATTCCTGTTATTGTTGTTGTTGTTGTTGTTGTTGTTGTTGTTGTTGTTGTTGTTGTTGTTGTTGTTGTTTTGTTGTTTCGATATAACCAACCATATATGCTGTAGATTAACTGATAAAATGAAGCGCGGTGCCTACTTTTTGTTTCTGTTAAATTGTAATTTTTGGCAATTATGGTATTTTGTCGTAAAACGATAGAAGTACGTGGGTATGAGGTGGCGGTGAAAGTTATAGTTTAGTTTTCTGCTTTTTTCCTGTACTTATATCCATTCTAAATTTTTTTTTTCCTCCACGTGTTCTTGTGACCTGTAAAATAGCTGCGGTGATATAACTCGCTCTTCGGGGAGCCTAGATACTCACTGAACGATCTGGTCTGCTGAGGCATTCTAATGACAATGTATAGCAGCTTGAGCCAGCATTATCCTAGATTCGCGCCCTGTAAACCCCCATTATTACTGTAATTATTACAACAAGGATGCTAGAGCATGTCAAAGAAGGGAAAGCCTGTCTCATGTAGTTCGGAGACTGGTCGATAGAGCCCTAGAATTCGCGACCCTCTAATAGTACCCCTTTCACGAAAGGCCCGACATGTAATGAAAAACAAGCAACAGAGAAAATGGTTGTCATATACCTTAACGCCCCCGTTGTATCGGCTAGACGACATTCTGACGTCACAGGCATTGTTCGATCCTTCTTCGATCTGCTTTAGAAAGATTCTAGACTATGGCGTGGGTAATTTTCTTGTCTTTCAATATTTTTTGCCTTCATTTTCTCCTATCCTTTTTTTTTTTTTGTTTTTGTTTTTTATGTGTTCTTTTGTGCCGGTTGAATTTTGCTCGTAGAAAATGGCATGGTGTGCTTTTTCCTTTGTCTATTCGTCTGGAATTTCTCTGTCTCTGGCACTGGAAATGTTGTTAGTTTGACAAATATAAGTAAGAAAAACATTGACCCTTTGGCAGATTTAACTTAGAAGTATAGCACCATGTTCAGCACTGTATTATGCACAGGCAAAGTAATTTGAATGGGAGGCGGAGCGGGGTGAGAAGAGGAGTAGGTATTGATATAATTTGACTGACACTGTTTGACAGTGTGACAATCGAGAGCTTTTATTTTAAAATTCGGATCTCTTACAGAGCGTTAGGGCAGAGTTAGGCGCGCGCTTTCACATCTTATTCAAAGTTCGTAACTTGTAATATTATGTAATATATATACTATCATACTAGAAAATGCAAAATGCACACACCTAAATATCTATCAGAATCAGCCTGAGGGATCTGACCTTAAAAACAAAAGCTCACTAATGTCAAACGCTGCGTTCGATCTCACAACCTCGCACATCATAAAGCCGTACTTGAAGACAAAAAGAAAATACAACAGCAACATCAACAATACAACAATAATTTTGAAAAAAAAAAAGACAAGTGACTTCCACTTACTAACTGAAATGCTTTTAATCCCTGGTCCCTTATTACATTAAAATCCTCTCACTAAATTCAACAGAGCAGGGCAAAGTTTTTAACTGCCTGCACTCTCCTTTCCCACCCCCACCCCCATCACCTTTTCTCTCCACCCCTCCCCCCTCCCCTGGAATTCAGGTACCTGAGGTTTCACTTCAATTCTTCAATATCTTTTTTGCCTTTGATTTCTGGACTTCTAGATGGGGGAAGGGGTGCTCTGTAGTAGGAGATTACGCTCCTCCAGTTCGATTTTTTCCATCCTTAACATTGTTAAGTTTACCCGTTAATGATAGCCTACCACAGCAGAGGTCAATCAAGCAATCCATTCATCGATACTAAACTTTCAATCGATTTATTGATCTGTCCTTAAATCGATAAATTCTGGATAGAGTAAATAGCATACGGGTCACGTCCCAGATATTTCCAATATTCCAGGCTTTTCTGTAATGTTATTACATTAAACATAGAAGACTCATGTTCGGTTTAAGCAAAGTTTCGGGTTAGAAAAAAAAAGTAGCATGCCGTATCATGCCCATTTTTATTCAGCTACACTGAGTGCTTTGTCTCTCCTTCTTTTTCTTTTCCAACAACAACAACAACATCAACAGCAACAACAGCAACAACAACAACAGCAACAGCAACAGCAACAACAACAACAGCAACAAAATTGAATCCCTAGCTAGCATACCGTAGGTTTTTGATCCAGACTTCAGACTTATTATATTCTTAATAATGAGTAAAAATATAGACGTGTCACCGCATTACAGTGTCGACATATCACAGCGTCGTCATTAAAATATTTTTCCCCTTGGTCATGTCATAGATAGGGTATCCGTGTAACGGTGCATCGTCTGTCACCAGGGGGACTTACCTGATCACGTCATAATGTTGACACATGACATCCTGTTTTTTTTATTTTTCTGTCTATGTCTGCACATCTCTCTCTCTCTCTCTCTCTCTCTCTCTCCTCTCTCTCTCTCTCTCTCTCTCTCTCTCTCTCTCTCTCCCTCCCTCTCTTTCCTCCCTCCTCTATTTCTTTATCGCTTGCGTGGACTTTTATATTATATGTACTCACTGGCATATTCATGGTAGATTATGACTGAGTCAACCTTGTCTATCTCTAGATGTTCCTGTCCTCCTGAATCGATCTTGCACCCTCTCTCTCTCCTCGTTTTTTGTTGGTTTGTATAAACAGTGTGTCCTAACACACCATGAACACTCCTCTCACAGAAACAATTTCAAAACTTAGCTGCAGCACTATATGTTGTAACTTCATGGGATCTCATAATAATTATATGAAATATGAAATGTTGCAGTAAGTTATCGGTGGCAAATAATATCGTTTCTGGGTATCGATGCACTCGTTATTTCACAGTTTTGATATCGGTTTCAGAACTAAAACCCTTTCGGTCCAAAACCCTCTTGTTACTTTTGATGTGAGCATTGACTGTTTCTCTGCCCTAGATAGACTGTCCCACCACGGTATATGAAGGTATCGAAAGTATGGAAGGAATCGAAAAGGATGAGATGCCTATTCTGTAATTATTATAGAATCGAAACCAGAAGCGACTATTCATGCACAGTATGTAAAGGCTTATTATTCGGATATCTAAACCTCCAGTATCAATCCATCACCAGCAGGTTGGATTCATTTATTTTCAATCATTCCAGTCCTTGTCACAGCCCCGGATTTCCGGCCCTTGGGATGGGGTTGGGGACGACCCTGATCGGCCTTTCATATTTGACTAATGCAAGTACCCTGTTGGTCGATCACTAGCGGCTCGTTTTATAAAGAAAAGTCTGCAAATTCCTCAACCTAATCCTTCTTTCGTGTTTGCCGTAAAGCTGCATTCGACTGGGCAGTCACTTTAACCAAGGACAAGTGCCATTAAGCAGACTGTTGGAGCATGTCTGCCTTTATCTACGTTACTGCTGAGTATGGAAAGAGCAAACAGTCTAAACGAAATATAACATTTTACATTGTCACGCTAGAAAAACATGGCCCACGTTGTAACAATTTTAGACTATGGAAACATGCCCTGCCATTTTATATAAATGGCGTCTAATATTGCTAATGGAAGGAGACAGATCCACATGTCATAGTTTTTTTGTAAAAAAACAGGGTAACGGATTAAAGGATTGTACATTTAGATACTTCAAGAATACTCTCTTTCAGGGGTCCAAAATCTGGTGGGTATTTCTTAAATTTAGTTCTGGTGGAAAAGGAGAAAAAAAAATCTTGCTATATTTTGCCAAACCTGAGCATCTTTGTAGGACTGGGGAAAGGGGAAGGAGGAAGGAATAGAGGGCAACCGTAGGACAAGTTTTGTCGTCAGTGTTGTTGTTGTTGTTGTTGTTGTTGTTGTAGGGTAGGGGGTATGCGAGGTGGAAGGGGGCGGGGTTGGCGAGGTGGTTAATGGGGATGAGGAATAAGGAGAGATAGATGAGATGAGGAGGAGACAAAGATAGAAAAAAGAAGGACCGTCATTTGCCTCGTTGTTTTGTTCGTGCCAATATACTAGTGGCCTACACTTAGAACATTTTTTTTTATTGTTTACTTCTCACCTCAGAACTGATATAGGATACTCCTCGGGAGGTCAGATATTTACATGTATGTACCCTACTTCGGACATGTTGACTCATAACGTCTTATCTTACACACATGAAGTCTGGATAAAAACGGGAACCCGACAACGATTTTAGTATCACGATGAAAGCCCAATTTTTATGTTATCAGATAATTGTCACATTCCAAGGTTGTTGGTTTTTTATTTGTTGATAAATTCCGAATATGATATCAGAGCCGGCCAAAAATTCTGAACTTAAGCGATACAGCGTTTTACATATGATCTGATTTGTAGATTACGCCCTTATAGTGCATCGCATCGGCCAACTTGTTTTCCTCTCGAGAAAATGGAGCATTACGTGGCTGATGAAGGAAAGTCCTTGTGTTAATCCGCCATGCAAATTCTAAACACCTCTTGGCTGGATTAAGTCATTAACTTGGCAAAGCGTTTCAACTCTGTAGAGTCAACGCCATGTATTGTCAATAAAAGATTCGTTATATTATGATGGTAAGAGTAGTTGGTGGCTGATTAAAAAAGAAAAACAAATGAGAACAATCGAAAGTTAAGTATTTTCTACCACTGATGATTATTCAGGCATTTTTCTTTTGCTATCAGCGTGTGTACATAATTATCGGAACTTTATAAAATAAAACAAAACTCCATGGTAACACCCTGAAAAAGTTATCGCTGTAGTGTCAAATATATTTGGCATATTGGAAAAGACAAAATCATCATTTAATTTACTAGAATAATTCTGCTCACGTTTATGTATATAATCATAGCCTACTGTTTTCTTCTGAAGATTTTATTCGAAAGATTTAACAGTAACAAGAAGACATGTGGTTCTGACCGTTCAACGGTTTGATTCTTCTCAACTATCTCCTTCCCCCCTTCGGATACGTCCATCCCCATTCCCACCCCCAACCCCCACCTGCTTCAATCCCAAATGCCGTCACATTCCTTTCTTCGATTTCTAATATGACCAACTTATGACCCGTAAAGTGGCCATAGAAACGTAAAGATGGCCGTTTATTACGGCAAAAAAAGAAAATTCTACCACTGAATGATTGACAATGTTATGACTTATATATTACTATAAAGCGGAACTGGTTGTGTAAGACTTTTATAATAAAAGAAAATGTTCGTCCTCCTCTGAAATAGCCGTGATAATGCGAAGTGCTGAAGTTGCCATTAAATGTGATTTGCCGTAGGTCTAATAATATACTTTGCCAGAGTTAAGCGTATAGCTCCTAAGAGGCTCAGCCGCGTTGTTGCAATAAGTTTCCTCCGGATTTGGCCAGGCCTGTGGGTTGGTCTACTAATGACGTCCGTGCGTAATTAAGACTGTTCCAGCTTGGACCTCTCCCAATCCCCTGATCTTGAACTTGCAACTGCCCACAACATGGTGGTTAAGGACTGGATCAATTCGTCACCTTGTTGCAACACACCCTTAACTCCGTGACTGCTCCTACGTGTATCTAATGTACAAAATGAAAAAAAAAACTGCGACAAAGTTTGTTGGTTTGTCTAGTAAAGAAATTCACACCGCCTAAAGTAGGCGTCTCAAATTTAGCAATTCGTCCTAAAGTGGCGTTGAAGGATCTCTTAGTTTTCCAAAGACCCCAGGGCATTTAGAGAGACTTTTTAGGGTATTTATCGCAGGGGATGAAAGTTAATGCGGTCACGCGACGGTCGCCAGCAAAAGACAGGGCTAGCTGACAAGACAACCGTGCCAGTTGCCAGTGGAGTAATGCTAAGCACTGCAACCCAGAGTTGCTAAGTTGGCGTTGTGAGACCAAACTCCTCGAAAGGTCCGACTACAGTAATCTACATTAATAAAACGCTTCAGCCAAATTTGTGTCACACATTTCTTGAGAACTACGTCAAGTAAAAACATGCGGTTTTCGCCTAAATTCGTAGAAAAAAATCACAAAAAATAACTATACACATCAGTCCTCTTTATTTTTTTTACCCTTTTTTGAAAAAAAGAATGTGTATAGCAACGAAATACAATCTCCGATAGATCTTTTCGATCCGCCCGATTCGCCAATCGTTCAACTTTTTCACGGAGTCTAATTCATTCGTCTATGATGCCTTTCGGTGCGCTAGGTATTCATTCGCCGCTGGTGCGTTGCCTGCCTGCCCATTTGTAAAATGGGGTGTTTGTCTTGTGTTGCAATAAGAAGGACAGTAAAATGTTGCATGAATTTGGTTGCCCATCTTTTCCCCTTCCCTGACAACATAGAGCGGGGGAGGAATGTAAGTGATTTGTGTTATTTACATACGTTTCTAATGGCAACAGATGTGCTCTGCTAGCTTATCCAGATGGGTCCCAGTAGACCCCCAGGAGGGCTGCTGCAAGGGAGCCACATGAGATATGTTAATGTCACAGATCTGTCGTCTACGCCACGTGTGACGAGCAGTGTAACGAGTCAAATAGGTTCCAGAAACCTTGGTCTATCATTATTTGCCTTCTGGGAGAAGCACGTGTTATTTTTTTTTCTCTTTTCAATCTAATTATAAGAGTTTCCACAATGACTAAAACTTCTTGACAATCTTGCAGCATCCACGGAAATTACAGACCACCCCATTATAGACTCATTATATTGCCTATCACTTGAAAACTTAGATATGATATTTTATTGTAGAAAATAAAGAAGATGAGTTGTGGGCTCTAAGCCTTATATGGCCTGAAAAAAAATAATTATCTGCTCCAAAAATCCCAGTATTCGATTTGCGAATTTTCGGAAGACGTAATGATTGATTATTGGATGCGTTTTATAAAGACCGAATATTTTTTTTAATACTACACCAAAATTTCGAAGTGGAAACTATAGGGAGTTATTTATCAAGACCAGTATAAAAGGTTATGGCTCTTACTAGGATCAGACTAAGCTCACATGCATTCATGGTGGAAAGGGGGAGGTGGGAGAGACCTAAAGTAGACCATAGGAATAGAAAATGTAGCTTATGTAATGATATAGAGGATGAGTTCCATTGTCTNAGAATGCAGTTTTTAAATGATCTGTATGAAGTGTGCATGGATAATAATATCGAGTGGGTGTATTATACATTTTTAAGCCTGAATAATTTGGAAAGGACTATATTTGTTTTAGATTCAAATTCATTCTCGACTTTTAGCAGTATAATTGATAACTTAGGGAAGAAATTTTTACGAAACTGCAGTTCGATACGATTTTAAAGTAAAGGTGGTACAGATTTACGCAATGTTTCTTTGTATATAGCATTATTCTATTCCATGTGTGTACAAGACGCAGACAGGTTACCCCGGCCTGCCTGCCCCCGTTGTAAAGGGGTAGTTTCTTGAATAAAATTATTATTATTATTATTATTATATTATTATAAGAGTTTCCACAATGACTAAAACTTATTGACAATCTTGCAGCATCCACGGAATTTACAGACCACCCCATTATAAACTCATTATATTGCCCATCACTTGAAAACTTAGATATAATTTTTTATTGTAGAAAATAAAGAAGATGAGTTGTGGGCTCTAAGCTTTATATGGCCTGAAAAAAATAATTCTCTGCTCCAAAAATCCCAGTATTCGATTTGCGAATTTTCGAAAGACATAATGATTGAGTATTGTATGCATTTTATAAAGATCGAATATTTCTCTTAATACCACACCAAAATTTCGAAGTGGAAACTATAGGGAGTTATATTTGAAGACCAGTATAAAAGGTTATCACTGAATACTGAAGCCAGAGGGCTTCAAATATGAAATTAAATAAAGAGGGGAAATGCTAACAGCCATTAAGTACAGTCTACACCCATGTCCAGACAAACTGTAAGCCAGATCTGAAGCTTTACAACTTAAGAAAAGGAAACTTTACACTAGGCGTCGGTGTTCGCACAAGTTTTACTGTGTAACATCTAACTAATTCTTTACAATATGCCCAAAAGAAATATTTACGTTTCCTGTGGTACCAAAGACCCTGATAAAGATCTGTGGCTGTCAGATTAGTGGTGTGCCAACCACAGATCGTATCTTGGTTGGAGTCCGTTCTGTCTGGCGGATTTAGGTAATAGAGAACAAACAACGTACTCTAAGCATTACAAGGCAACAGACTGAACGTACATTTCTCCGCCC
This sequence comes from Ellobium chinense, assembly GCA_033807755.1. Taxonomy (NCBI): domain Eukaryota; kingdom Metazoa; phylum Mollusca; class Gastropoda; order Ellobiida; family Ellobiidae; genus Ellobium; species Ellobium chinense. Next base: position 360,389 of record JAWQUT010000091.1, on the reverse strand, counting down.
TCTTACGTTAATGTAGTGTTTTCGCCTTAAACCTTTCAATGATCCTGTTCTTTTCTGATTTATTTTTCCACAGTTGTCCTGTTGTTGTTGTTGTTGTTGTTGTTGTTGTTGCTCTTGTTGTTGTTGTTGTTGTTGTTGTTGTTGTTGTTGTTGTTGTTGTTGTTGTTGTTGTTGTTGTTGTTATCGTCGTCGTCACTGTTGTTGTTGTCACATTATTATTTTTTGCTTCAGAGGATTGCATTTACATGGAAAAATTCAACTTTCCTGATATATTTCTTGTCATGCTTTACAGCATTTTTAGAGCTAGTTCAAGGATCATGTGGACCATGTGGACTAAATTGACACCCACTCTTCGTTACTTTTTACTGAGGGACACGCACAAATGCATCAAACTGAGATAATGAACTTACAGCGACGTTCCTAGCTGAATTTAGCTTTATTTCTTTTTACATATAAACACTCACAAAATGTATGAAATTAAATGTAAAGACACATAATGTCAACATAATAAGAGTAATGACGTATTGACTCAGTACTAAGTAGCCTATCCCCTTTCCGCGTTTTCATAACTTTTACGGTCGGTTCCCACTAGGTAGAGTTAATCCCCGCTTAGAATGGCGATCAATGGGTTATTGATGATTTAATAAACAACATAGTCCATCATAATCCGGAATCGACTAGTCGGTTGATCTGATATTCAGTGCTAGGCCGTATTATCCGTGCTGGCTGGTAGTCCCTGGTCTATTGTTTCTGCGGGCAATGCCCCGATTGTTCAGTCTTGATATTAGACTCTGCATAAACAACCCGGCACTTCCTACTCCACGTATTAATTCAGCGGTTTTCAAGCTAAGTTCTGAAGACCTTAGGGAGATACGTAGATGGCAAAAATAGAGAGATTTCTCCTTTTTTGTTTTTTACAACTGCGAACCTACATTCACGAAAAATGTGTGTGTGTGTGTGTGTGTGTGTTTTGTGTGTGTGTGTGTGTGTGTGTGTGTGTGTGTGTGTGTGTGTGTGTGTGTGTGTGTGTGTGTGCGCGCGCGCGCGCGCGTGCATGCGTGACATTGGGGATGTTGTGTAATACTGTATTTTACAAAGATGAAATTTGTTGAAAATTTTCGAATATGACCATGTTTTAGCATGATTAGATCACATTTGTCATAAATATTAAGCGCCTTTTTACTTCAAGTTTCGAATTACATTTATCTTTTCTTAATATCATGAAAAGAGACGTAACAAACAAGTAATAATACTTGTATTTAACGAAATTTATGGACTATGATCATCGTATGTCAATACAGAAGGTATGTGATTTGGGATGTTAAGTAGGTGCTTTGTAGGAAAACACCAGCATTTGAGAGACTTCGCTCATGTATCATCATAACATAATGTAACATGATACACAGAGCAAGGCTGAGAGCAAGGATATTAATAAATAATAAACATATAGACCTACAGTTCAGTGAAGTGACCCATACATCTTGTCGCCCATTATCATATCATTTATTTGTTCATTGTCCAAATCCTTATTGAAGAATGGACGTCTTTGTATTCTCAATATCAGTCACAGTCATAATAATAATAATAATAATAATGCGGTTTATAAGTCTCATATCCATGCTAATGCCCGCTCATGCGACTTCACACTATTATTACCCCAGCAGGCCTGATCACACTAGTACTTTCTCGACTCCCTGGGGAGCATACAGTGCCGCTGCCATTTATAGGCGCTGATCACTAGCATTCTGACAGTATCCTCCACTGCCTATAGCCAGGTACCCATTTTACAGACGGGTGGACTGAGGAAAATGTGAATGAAATGCTTTCCCAAGGCACTTACAACATGACCGTAGTCGGGAATCGAACTCAGGACCTTTAGATCTTGAATCCAACGCCGTAACCATTAGGCCACTAATAACAGTGACTTTGTATTTACAGTTCTCTTACAAAGTACTAGGTACGTGTGGAGCATTACAATCACTACTGGAGAACTTACGTCTTTTTATTCTCATACAGAACCTCGACATGCCCATTTAGAATGTCTCATGACAGTGGTCATCATAATGTCATTCTTCATATATATCAGATTTCACTACAGGTCTTTTCACGAGTTTTCTGGGCCATGGATGACAAAATGGTTTCCTTGTGATTTTATATCACAGATTCTGTGTTAATGATAATGTCATTATTTCTAGCTGAGGATAATGAGACATGTATAATATTCTGAAAAAAACAACAAAAAAAAACCAGACCTTCCCAGCAGCCTGAAATCATCTCTCTAGTAAAATGGTCGACATGGTTTTCAAAAAGATAGACACTTTCAGAATTGTAACATGAAAAAAATGTAATAAAATGTTTCAACTTATCGGATGTTTTTCCTTCGTCAGGAAACTTAAAAAAGAAAGAAAAAAAATATTCCCCCGTCAGATCAAAGCTAATCTTGAGTAAAATGGCGGGTCGGTCAGCTGCCGAGAATAAGGGAAGATTTTCAGGCCAATAGCTAGTGGTAAGGGATCTTCCTGCTTAATAATCTTAAAACCTTTGATACCTGAAAACATAATTCCAAATCTTTTACAACCCAGTTCCCATGATTACTAACTATAAAGGCCTTAGATGTCATTATAACGCTAGAATACATCTTTTGTTTAGTTTCTCGTGTTAGCATTTCCGTAAACAAGGATCTGTGGTACTCTATACACATTGCAATTGGGACAAGTGGTTCTTATAATGGAGGCTTTACTATGCATACTAGCCCCATTTTTTCTCTCTCCTGATTTTTAAGTTTAATGCCTATAAACAATTCGTTGGCATTATACAAATTCTAACATTTGACCAGTAGTTTTCATGTTGTAGATCTTAAAAGACCCCTTTATTAAACTTGGTCATTCTCCAAAGTGATGGTTTTGAATACTTCATATCTTTGATACGGCGTGCAGAATAGGAGGCGTTTTGGTAAAGCTGTAAGTGATTTCATGGTCATTCTTGCCTGGTAGCTTGTGGGGGCCTCTGATCGATGCCGTGTTGTTGTTTTTTTTTTGTCTTCATCATGAAATTACAAGAGATTGATTGATTGATTGATTGATTGATTGATTGATTGATTGATTGATTGATTGATTGACGGATGGATGGATGGATGGATGGATGGATGGATGGATGGATGGATGGATGGATGGATGGTCTCACAAGACAGTCAAAGCATACAGGTAGCTAAGCATCTGGACCGACAGGCATTAAGTCTAGCATGCTTGTAAACAGAGAGAGGGGAAACAAGCTAGACTGACGCACCTACGTAAATGTTACAAGCAGTACACAAGCGAAAGAAAGCTTTGTGCCTTTAGGACCAGAGATTGTGCCTTGCGTTAAATAATCGCGTACCGTGCATTTACATACTGACAAAATCTGACTTTAAATTTTAAAATCAAAGGAAATCAACTTCCCCATCTGTCTTCTCTAAGTTGTCACCAGGATTGGGCAAGGTCATCAAAAAAGTCAGTTCAGATCAAGTTCAGTTCACAAAGGACAAAATATCCCTAAGATCAAATGTGTTCAGTTCCAAGAAAATTTGGTGGTTTTCGGATCAGATCAGTTCCTCATGGCTTTTGAAATTGGCATTCGGTTCTGATTTTCGAGGAAATGTGAACGGAACTGAAAATTAAAGCTCAGACCAAGCAATCAACAGATCCAGATCAGTTCGTCCAAAATTATTAAGTTCACGGGAAACTGAACTTTAGTTCACGAACTGCATTCATATGATCTCACTTCTGCCTAATCCTGGTTTTCACCAACAAAAAAAGTAGCTGTGTATTTTTATTTAAAAAACTAATTTACTGATGTGATCTCCTTCTTCCGTCCCTTCCTCCCCCCCCCCTCCACACACAATAAGTGCTTTCAATTTCTTTGGATGATTCCCACAAAGACCTTACTTATGAGGAGACATGGCACGCAGGTGGCCGTCCCGTACCCAGACCAGGTCACCGCACTCCGTCGTTAAGTTCCAAGTCATTCATTCATTAGGCTAATCAAAATATTGATTCAAGGGCCTGGTGTGGCATTTAAGACATGGAGGACAAACCACTTTCAGCATACCAGCAGGAGCGTGGTTAAAGGTGGGCCAAGGGGATTTTGCTCCCACATATTCTGCCCCAACCCACCAAAAGCTCGCGCATTGCCCTCTTTCACCAAGGATATCCTGACTGTTTCAGTATCTCCTCCATGAGCAGCCATTTGTGCTGCTTAAAGCCTCTCGCCCCCAGTAGCTTTACGCCCCTGAAAGCAAGATTGTTGTGAAACAAGATACTGAAGAGGTCACGAGAATGCCAGTCATGGAGTGACAGTTTAACATTGTCCGGAAAGAAACTCACTTATGTTTTCCATGGCGTCATGTCTTTGTTCCTGGTGTTAGTGTTCTCTAAGATGTTGGTAATTCACATGTAGGAAAGCACGTACATTAGCGGTGTCAAGAGCATTTTTTTTTCTTGAAACACTGAGGTATCCCAATATCGCCCAGGAATGGGGAAAGGAAGTGTAACCGGGTGGAAAGGCAATACAGTGTAGTATGGTATTCTTTCTCCTATATTTAAGGGGGAGGAAGGTGAGCTGAGTCTGATAATTTTTTTTAGATGTTCCATTTTATTTTAAGGAAGTGTGTCACCAGGGATTTTACCAAATTACTGTGAATGATCAATTTTGAGAAGAAGGGCCGAAAAAACATACCCTAGAAAATTTCTGTCCCTGCCGGGGATCGAACCAGGGTCTCTCAGCTTGCAAGTCCGAGCGTGTTACCAACTACACTACAGGGACGCTAACTTCACAGCAATTTAATTCTTAAATACCTACTGCCTGAATCGTTCCCTAACGAACCTAGTGTTCACCCGTGACCCAGACACACTTCCCGACTGCTCACAAAAGGAGGCAACCATACTGATGTTACATCTAAATTCATTTACACTACCTTTCCTATAGCAAAATTATTGTGATCAGACCTATCAAGAAATTTGGTCTCATAACTCCAACTCGGCAACCTTACTCTGCAAACTACATAGGGTTCTCTGGCCAGTGATGATATGCGTGCACAGCGAGCCGCAATGAATTTTAAAAAAGTGGAATGCAAAGGTTGGAGTTTCTCGAGGCTTTGTTTACGAGACAAACCAATTTCCAAAAGAACGTCAAGGTCGCATGAACTAATCAAAGCTGAAGAAGGACCATGTTTTGGGGAAAGGAATTTGAATACAAAATTCCACACACTCTGTGTGTGTGTGTGTGTGTGTGTGTGTGTGTGTGTGTGTGTGTGTGTGTGTGTGATAATATTACTTCAATGCATGCACTCTAACAAAATTTAGACATCTTCCACCACATTGACACTCGTATACATAAATTTGCTAAAGCTTTCCCAATCCAAGAACAGATCTCCGGGAACGCCATTAACTATTTGGATGAAGTACTAATTTTCGTTATCTGGTATGACTCGATATCCCGTCTTGTTATTTTGAATAAACCAGAGGAAAATGATTCCGACTTTCTAAAACTAACAGAATACCGCTCCCTTTTTAAGGAAAACATTAAATAGAGCTGACACATAGACTACAAGTATGTTGGCTTCACATCAACAGTAACTTCAGTTGGTATGCTAAGTTCGATAAGAACGTGATTGTTTTTGATTGTTTCATTACTAAGATCCTCCCCACTAGCCCACTATACGATGGTGTTCACTTAATACTAAGACCCAGACTTAGCAATTTGTCTCAAGTACCTTTTTAAACTTGCGGGACTCACTAGTCTCATAAAGCCTTATTTTTCTCTGTTCGAGACCCTGTAATCTGATAGTCCCTTCAAACAATTGCACAAGATGTCATTGTTCAAGGTCTAATACTTAAAAACACGAGCATTGCCAACGACATTAGTCCTAAAAATACTCCTGGCCATGAGACGGTATCAGCAGACATTGTGTCAATATTAATTTAACTTCCAGTTACTGGGGGGAAGAGGACAGGCGCGTACGATAATGGGAAGGAGGAAAACGGGAGGTCTGGGGATAACGTTTAGCCTTGACTGGAGGAGAACCATTAATTCCAGTTATTTGTTTCGTTAATTCCTTCTCTATGGTAATTTAAACCATTTGATAACCGTCGCGTGAGAAAGGTACATCATGACCATGGGAATGTGTTCAGTGTATTGGGAACTGGTTTTCCGTCCCTGACCTCATTTCTTCCCCCCTCCCCCAGTTCCTGCCAAACCTCCTTTTCTAGTTCCTTGCTGTGCTTTAATGTTTCAGTATAATAGTCAAAGGATTTGATTACATAAAGCATGTATTGTTGCCATTACAACGGGTTAACTTTGAATTGTTCAAATTGTTTTTAGACTCAACATTACTTGAAGGCGAAACAGAAGAGGCATACTCTTATAGATAAATATAAATCAAAAGATAACATTTCAAAATGTATATCATAATGAAAAGCCACAATATATCTCTTATCTCGTGAAGACATATACACAGCCTGATTTTGAATGACACCATCTTGACCACTCACACAAAAAGTCTTCTAACTTATTCACTAATATTTTTTAATGAAATATCTGCAGATTGGTGTCACTGTATGTTTTTCTTTCTATTATCAATATGGTAGCCACCCGAAACAACCGTTGACAGCGAAACGACAACCTCATACTTGCGATATATTTCAGTCTGATGATGTGGTCTCAGTAACATTCTCACTAAAGTGGGCATTGCTGCTTTCAAAGAATCACAGCCTTAAAGCTTTTGTACTCTGAAAACCATTCTAGACTATGCTTTGCTGTTTCAAACTGTTATGTTCATTAATATGTTTTGCGAGTCTACCATTCAAAACATCATTGTTTTCTGTAACGGCCTGAGGGGAGAATGTAAAGGAGTTTAATAAAAATCTATCAAGCACTCCATAGAAAACATACAAAAATTACGAGTATGTCGTTCCTGTTCGTAAAACATTATACCCAACTACCTGCACAATAAAATCTATTTTGGAAGACTGCTCCGGCTTATATTACAAATAATATATTAAATGAACCGAGAGAAGTGGAAAGATTTTCTACTTAAGAACAGACTGTAAGCGGTGTAGAAGATTTCTTCTTCAACAGAAATTTGAAGTAATCTACGTCTTGATTGTTGTCTATAATGCAACTGAGTGCATGTTGTGTGCAAGTTGTATGATAGATACGATGTAAAGATGAAATTGCGTGTTGTGTAATTAGGTCATTTTGTATGTTATACCATCTGTGAAAACACATTTTCCATGGATGAAAAATAAAGTCCCGTCTTTTCTCATCTCTTCCTAACTGAACTCATGTACTCAAACGCCATTATGAACTCGAGAACTTGGACAGGTTCTTGCCAATGTTGAATTCGTGGGATCCTTCACTATTGTAGAGTCTTGGCACCATAATGGAACTTGTCAATACAATGTCCATATTGTATAGCCTGTGTCTAAACCTTTGGCACCGCGTACAAGTTTTTTACACATGAATGGGAAGATAATCCCATGAAAGGTTTTAGAGTAGGCTCCCTTATTGCTTCTGTATATTGCTTGACCTTGATGTAGCCCCACAGCAGTTGCCAGATTGTGCTTTCACGTTGTTGTTTTTTTTTTTAGGAAAGACTAATAGACTATATGTCGCTTCGTTCGTTGAAACAAAAAATTCTGGCGTAGGGCTATTAACTCATAACCTAGCATATCTTGACCCAATCAGGACTCTTATATTATAAGACTGTAAATATGCACATCAAACTTGTCTTTTGGAACATGGCACATTTTATGATGTGGATTTCGTGTCGCTATCATAAAACCACAAGATAGATAGTCGTTTCGCGTTTATTAAAATCGTTTTCCCAAAGAGTAAGTGGGAAGTGCAGTTCTCTTCATTCCTGAAACATTTAGAAAAGTGGATATACGGTCTTTTAATATACAACCCGAGCAGTGACAACTCATCGATGCACTTGTCTAATGACTTTTCATACACAATCCAAGATGCTGGAACTAACCATGCACAAATTTACAAATGGCGAAAGCAATAAGCGTTTTGTTTCCAGCATTTGTTCTTCCTTTGGATGCCTGCCCATTATCATAACAGCACTATTGATGCCCCGGCCATTCTCCTGTCCACACTCATACTCACCCCGACACTCTTAATATTCCCATATAGTGACAACAAATAGGTGGAAGTTCCATGAAGTTACTGTGGGGTTTTCCGTAAGAGTATTCTTACATCCTGATCACTTCCCAAAATGGCGACTCACTGACGTCATCTGAAGTAATGTCATCAAACTGTTTTCTTTCCCGCTAATAATCAGACAAAAATAGCTAAGACGACGCATCAAATTTTCTTCTTCCTCTGGCAAAATGTTTTAAGCAGAGTAATAATATCTCTCTTTAGATTGCGTTTTCTTGGAAATTATACTCATAACGACGAATTTTTCCTTTCCGAAAAGGCTGAAAGAAGAAGTAGTTTTCTACGTGGCTGAACTAGGCCATCCGAAGCCTTCACATGGCTAAAAATAGGCCATCCGAAGCCTTCACATAGCTAAAAATAGGCCATCCGAGGCCTTCACATGGCTAAAAATAGGCCATCCGAGGCCTTCACATCGCTAAAAATAGGCCATCCGAGGCCTTCACATGACTAAAAATAGGCTAGCGCCATTTTCATTTACTTCGCATCGCATTTACCCAATCACAACTTTTTTTTTTACCTATAACTACAAAGCATTACTCAGTCACTGACGCATTAAAATTTACAGTCTCACTCTCAGGCCATATCAAACACGGACTTGTTTATCCTGGCTGACTAATTCGGAAAGGTGAACTATGCGCACCGGGCGTAGTTCAACTATTCGTGCAGGCGTCATTGTGACATCATTACCATTTTTATTTGACAATCCAACGTGGGGGGCGTGAATATAAGTCTACATATAGACTAACCCTGTATGTTCAAGCCAATGTCTTTGGCCTGGCTCCAGGAATCACATATATCATTAACAACTTCCCTTCACGCTTTCCATAATGTTATTACTGCAAAGAAAGATTTGGCACCGGCACAAGGGTTAGAGACCTTAGGTTAATATTATGTCTCTTTATGTTAACTCTATGTACTTGATTGAAGTTTGGAGCTGCCACTTGTTTCCAGCTGTTCCCTGACAATTCTGCTCCTTATTTTAAATTAACCCTTACTAGGTAAATTTTGTGTCCCCGATTTTTACGTCATTGAAATTACGAGAGCTCTTGGTTAGTTGAAAGCTAAATTGCTCTGAATTTGTCAAATGCATCTTTTTTTCCTGATCGGTTCAAATGGCAATCTTTGCTTAAGCCTGCCATTTACAGAAGGAAAAGAAAAAAAAACAAGAAGAAACTCATGAAAAATACTTGCATACAAAAAAATCAACAAAAAGGGTTTAGTTTCCAGTTCTTCTATTATTTGCAGCTGGGGGCCTTCATAATATGTTGACGTGGAGCATGTGGTTGAAACTGCTTCATCCGATCGTTACTAGCGGAAAGTAAGCCCCGCAAGGGCCAAAGCCTTTAAGAGGGAAAAAAAAAACAGTGAAGATCACAAAATCTCTGGAGCACAGACGACGTCAAATCTCTAGACGATTTACAAACCTGTGACCTCCTGCATATTATTCTGCACTTGTAAGGGCTCGTTAAGAGCAGTGTGTCATGAAACGCTCATGAAGTTGTTTACGGATCATTATGTAGCGTGTTTACCTCGAGTTAAGACATCGTAAACGAAGAATTAGGTCATCATAGTGAGGGTGAGAGATAACTATAGCATGCACGGGATTCGAGTTGGGTTTTTGTTGGGTTTTTGTGTGTGTGTGTGTGTGTGTGTGTGTGTGTGTGTGTGTGTGTGTGTGTGTGTAATAACAAGGACTGTTAACATTGAGGTTTGTGGTCTCAGATCTCTAAACGAGCGGCTCTAGTACCCTTGATAGTGCGAACATTTTTTTGCAGTGTTTAATATTAGAGTACAGGTTGACAGCAAAAAAAAGTGAACCTTTTTCACTCATCATAAAACTGAGAGTCTTTAAGATAATCTTATGGAATATTCCGCTCGGTAAAGTTAAACCACTGATTCCGATACACTGGAAGGTTTGGCGAATAGGCTTCCACCCACCCTGCACAAGGGAGATAATACACGAATACGAACAAGCTAACCAGAGTTACAGCCCTCAGTTATACCTGCACTATCAGGTCTTTGACACCTATTGTTTTTTCTTCTTTTGGCCCTATTAACATTTTGTGTTATTCTACATAAACCACAGTGATGTGGGGAAATTTCTTCCATGGAGGTTAAAGTGATTCTTTTGCCCGATCTTTTAACGGGAAGAAAAAGGGGGGTCAACGTGCAAAATTTTTCACAAAATGTCTTTTGAAAAAGATCACCTCAGATTCTGATTTGGTCTCCAATTTTTCATTTGGCTGGTTTTGACCGCATGCGAATACATAGGCCTACATATTTTATTTTTTTTTATCTAGAAGGCTCAAATTGTACCTGAAACTTTAAAATTGGATGCTTTACTTAGATCACAGGTCATTTTACATAATTCTACACCCTAACACTGTCTGGCAGAGCCCCGAAAAAGGGGGAGTTTATATATTAGCGCATTAATTGGGTTGTACACAATGAGTGATTTGCCCCTCTAATAGGTGTCACAAACCTATCAAGGTATTCATTTATTCTGGCCTCTCATTTTATCAGACAGGATGTCAGGCGTTAGTCTTGTCAGTGCATTTGGTTCTTGGAATTATTTTTATAATATAAGTATTAATACGTCTCGAATCTGGACAGTTCACTAAAGCACAATCTCCTAGGACCTTTACAATGAGATCTGTGTAACGCTGCGAATGTGCACTACTTTGGTCATGAAACTAGGGCAATATATACGTAACCATGCTGATGCGTCATGTTGTACCTTGGCGTGCAATTTTTCATGTCAGTTCCAAAGAAAGCTGCACGTTGCACACCAAGGCATGTTGAAAAGAAGTTGAGTAGTTATGCTGATATACTACCGTAGACAAATGAAAAAGGGAGAGGCTTCTCTTAGACCTCATTAGTAATCCTTCAGCTTTTGTTTGGAGCGCATGGTGCTTGAATACTAACATTCAGAGTAGAAATCATTGTCTGTAGTCAGATAGTCTTTATACAGACATTTAAACTGGAAGAAATATGCCTAAAATACTTCCTCAAGGCTGCTACAGGACTCTCTCTCTCCCTACCTCCCTCCTTGCCCCCTATCAGCCCCCTTCCCCCAATACACACACACACACACACACACACACACACACACACACACACACAAACACCACCACCACCACACCACACCACACGCACACATACACACNACATCTAGATGTGTATAAGAGACAGTATATATATATACACACACACACACACACACACTCACACACACCAGAAAGAGAAAGAGACAGTGTGTGCAAGTCCAGGTATACATGGGAGTATCTGCAGGCATGAGTATTTTTCTTCATGTATTTCTGTAAAACATATCCATTGTAATTATTGTAACAAAGACACATTTCCCTTGTGGATGAATAAACATATCTTATCTTATCTTATCTTATCTTATCTTATCTTATACACACACTAACACATAGGCCGCACCTGATAGTGTGAAGTCGCGTGAGCGGGCATTAGCCTGGATACGAGACTTATAAACCGCATTATTATTGTTATTATTATTATTATTATTACATAGGGAAATCCTGGTGACTCCCAGAATGTTACCTGTCGCTATAATGTCGCAATGCCCCCCCCCC
>JAWQUT010000091.1:297896-340169 GCA_033807755.1 Ellobium chinense | reverse complement strand
GGTTGGTTGGTTGGTTGGTTGGTTGGTTGGTTGGTTGGTTGGTTGGTTAGTTAAATGTTTGCCTGCTTGCTTAGATTGATGAATGGATGAAAGGAAGATCATATCTTGGCATATTAATTAATTGGAACAAATAAAACTTTACATGTAAATTCTTTCCATAGAATGTCTTTCTCTTTATTTTTTTCTCTGCTTTCTCTTTCCTTATGTTCTTCTTTCTATCCTTTGTCCTGCATTATATGCGGTGTTTTATGTTGCCCTTTTCTCCCCTTTGAGTCTTTCTTTTTTTTTAATCATTTCTTCCCCTTCTGTCCTTCCTCCTTTAACTCTCTCATTAATTTATATTTTCTTCCTTTCTCCAGGCTGACCCCGTGGTCCACAGTCGGCAGTTCGTTAGTTCAGGCAAGATCAACAAGATGGAAACACATTCTATACTTATTAAGTAAGTGTCTGGGGGCGACTTCACGAACAGTTCTAAAACCTCCACATGTTGTTGCATGATTTTGGAAAAGACAGTCAACGGGAATGTGTCCTTTGTCTCTACTTCCATCTTTTACGGTGTTTTTTTCTAATCTGCCTTCTTTTTTTCTTTCACAATCTGCTAACATTATCCTGCTCACTATTTTAATCGCAGTGAGCAAGTCTGTGATCCCCCCCCCNCCCCCCCCCACACACATACACCATATACCATATAATCATAATAACAATAATAATAATAAAGGAGCTTATTGTAAAGATGGTTCAGAATTTGTGTCTCTAGAGTAAGGCACGTGGAACTAAGAGAAAGGGCTGTCTTTTAAAGAGATAAAGTGAGAATTAAACTTAGGATACAGTCTGTAGTGAGAGATGTCTTTTAGGTGTCATAGATACATGTGTGAAATCTTCTGGTGAGTGCGCAATTTAGCTTGCAAATTATAGTGAATTAGCACGAGGCAATGGGAATAACAGTAATCCTCTCCAAGTTAGAATGAAAGAATGAAGGATGTCATTAAGAAGGGTCCTTTAACAATGTAATGTCTGTGTCTTTCCTCAGAGTTTGGCCCAACGGCGGAGACTTGAGGGGTCCCCGTCGTGTTCTGCTCACCCCACGGGTCCGCCCCTTCACCTTACCGAACGTCATATCACATGTTAATGAGATGTTGAAGGAAGATTGTTTAGGCACTGTGGAAAAGTGAGTGGTTTAGTTGTTGTTGCTGGTGGTGGTGGTGGTGATGTCGATGTAGTGAGTGGTGTAATGGTTGCTGTTGTTGTTGTTGTTGTTGTTGGGGTGGTGGTGGCATTGGTGACGATGTAGATGATCTGGTGATTGAATAATGGTTGTCACTGTTGTAGTGGCTGTGATAATGGTAGTGATGTCGATGTGACTGAAACAGTCACAGCAGTTGTGATATTGGTGGTGGTGGTGATGCTGATGTGGTTATGGTTGTAGTTATGGTGTGTATTTTCGGTGCTGTTTTCATTTTTGTTGGTGTCGATGTGTCTGTATGTGTGTGGGTAGAGAGTGGGGCTAGGGTGAGGGTGATGTTATGATTGTTTTGTTATTGTTGTTGTTATTGTTATTGCAGTTGTGGTCATGGTTGCTGCGATCATGATGAAGTGGTAATGTCTGTAGTGATACTGATGGTGGTTAAGTATATGTTGTTGGTATTGCTGCTGCTGTTGTTGTTGCTGTTGTTGTTGATAATGATAATAATCATGATCATGATATTGCATGGGGTTGTGGTGATTTTGATGGCAGCAGCAAATCTACGGCAAGGTGGTGGTTGCGACTGGTTGATAAAGTTCACGTTTTACTCAAGTTTTTATGTTATTAACGCCCTTGTTTCCACTATTAGTCTATGATTGGTTGTTCTAACTTTTTATTACTCCTATGTTTTCTGCAGACTTTACTTCTTAAACGGTATCAAAGTATCTGACGTAGATCAGATCACACAAAATGGTCAGTACGTAGCCTGTCGCAGAACTGAGAGGTTTAAGAGAGCTCGATACAACGAACACGGAACGAAAAATCTTTCCACGTCTCCCAGACTAGAACGCAAATTGTAAGTATATAATGTACAGTGGACCTCTTTTACAACAGCTTTGGATACAACGGGACCTTGCCTACAATGGAATTATTCAAAATCTCGTTTAGCCACATGGTGATAACACGGGTCTACTGCAATGCCCATCTTTTTCATTTTGGATAAACAAAAAAAATAAAAAAAACTTTCCTTCTCAGGCTGTCGATAAGAACTTGGCTTGAACGCCAAAAATCCCTTTGTATCTGCCTGGCATTGTGATATAACATATAGGATAAAATATCTAGTAGTAACCAATGTGTGCTAGTGTCTCAAATCCGAGATTTCAAGTGGCAGTTCCTTTCACGGCCTTCGTGTGATTGTCTCACCAAAATTTTATGTTCATCCCAAAGCTGGAAGATATCAGCTGTAGTTTCCAGCATTTCCGTAGATAGAAGTATGCTGTACTTTAATTTTGATCATATTTGAAATTTGTGTTCCTGGTATTTTCATACTTAGGCATTCCCTTCTAAACATCTTCGTTTAGACCCTCTTTTACATTTTGTCTCATCCCTCTCTATTATTATTCTCTTATGTCTTCTCTCTCTCTCTCTCTCTCTCTCTCTTTCTCTCTCTCTTTCTCTCACTCTCTTTCTCTATGTCTGTGTATGTGTGCCTTTGTCTGTCTCTCTCTCTGTCTCTCTCTCTCTCTCTTTCTCTCTTTCCGTCTCTCACTTACTCACCCATGTTCTCATACATCGCTCTTTTCTTGATACTCACACAAGATTATCTTCACATTCCAAACCTTGCTTGCATCCCCCCCCCCCTTCTCTTCCCACAAATCCACTTGTCCTTTATCCGCTTCCTCTCTACACAACAGTTTCTCCTCTCATCATTATAACTTGTGACACATCCATCCCTGTCCTATACACAGCCTGGCCCCGCTCTACCCCCGCTCTAACAACAGTACAAGCCAGTCTTCACCTGAACACTCAAACGCATCAACGCAGAATTCTGTCAACGGACACTCACAGAGGTGAGATACTGTCGTCGTCGTCGTCATCATCATCAACATCATTATCATCATCGTCATCATCATCATCATCATCATCATCATCATCATTAATTAAAACTGAGAAAAATTAAAAGCTCAAACTTAATTCAAGGAATTTATTAAAAATCTAGTAAAGAATTAAGGACCGAAAATTACATCTAAACGTTTCGGCTCTAAGGCCTTTATCAATAGAATGAAACAAGAATAACTTTCGCAATAAAAGCAACCACATTAAGAAGAAAAAGAAAAGACAGGCATGGAAGAGTGAGTTAAAAGTCAGTTATGATCGATTACGTGAGACAGTCTTAAAATAGCGGGTAAGGACAATAAGAACTGAACCTGGATCACGGGATAAAACAGTTGGTAGAGGAGTGAATTAAGGTAGAAGAAAAGAGTTGTGTGTAAAAGGGGGAAGGGAGTATGAGGGCTCCCCCAAGAAAAACTGAGCTCCAAGCAGTCAATAATATAGGTCATCATATATATCATCATCATCATCATCATCATCATCATTGAAATTAGATATGATTCTGCCTAGATTTGACACAAAACGTTTGAAAATAATGAATTAATTTTAAGAGATGATGAATGTTTGGTGATGGAACACTTCATGAAAACTGACAGTTGAACTAAGAGGTATACAAAGAAAAGCATGTGAATTTGAGTCTGAGAGCCAGAAATACAAACAGAAGTAGAACCATTATTATCATTGTTGTCATCTTCGTTTTCATCATGAATATCGGCATCAACAGAGGCAGCACCAGCAGCACCATCATTCGTTTTTGCCATCATTACAGCAGTCACCAGCATCATCAGTAGCAACATCATTTGAAACAATGAAATTAACAACAACAACAAAAAAAATTGACATTAGCCTGGAACTGAGGCTTATTAACCTCATTATTATTGTTGTTATTGTCATCTTTGTTAATTATTATTATTGTTTTTCACAGAGGAAGGAAAGCCCCCAGACGTGACGACGACCAGGTATTCCCAGCCAAGCCAGTCAAGCATACGAGGAGTTCGGAAAAAGTCAGAACAGTTGACCTAGATAAAGGTAGGTCTGGACACCTTACAAGATACAGGATAACCAAAGATATAAACAAGAGGTAACACTTTGCAAACTCATAATGGTATTGTGGTGAAACTCACAGTGAATTTACTGTGCTCAGCGCGTTTCCAAGATAGAAAACTGGATACGCGCTCAAAGTGGAACAAAAGCAGCTCAGACGATATGTCTACGTCCTTCTTCAGCTCTAAAACTAACCTTTCTGTCTAGATAGTGTGCTTAGCGCGCACACCAGTAAACATACAAGTGTCTGTGAAACTTCAGAGTTCGGCAGGAGTGGCTTCTCTTGCTACTTTACCCGTTTAGTAAAATCTTGCACACTCAATAAATTAGTTTGTTATTTTTGAAATGTTATTATTGTAAACATATTGAATATATTTATACAAGCTGAAAACAGAACTTAAGTTACAGTGCTACATTACAGTCTTAGATTTCATGGGCAAGAAAGTCCTGCAAGCTCATTGCGATGATACGGAAACTTTAAATAAGCGAGTTTGACAATAGGTGGCTTGAACAGACAGACAGGCAGGCACACACACATACACACACACACACACACACACACACACACACACACACACACACACACACAAACACTCATAGAGTAGAGGCAGGCAAATAAGCAGGCAGACAAACACATGGGTCGCAAAGAAATGTCTTTATAGTCTGTGCATTATATAGTTGAGATAGAGCCCTGGGAAATATAGCTCGAAGGTTTACCGTATGTCCCCCATTGTGTTCTTCCACAGATCAAGGCGGAGTATTCAAGGCCAAGCAGAACAACCGGAACACCAGGGGCGCCAGGGAGGTCAATGACAGCAGAGATACCAAGACTGATCTCCCTGTGGACCAGAGGGTAGCCAGGGAGGTGGAGGTGAGTACGCCTATGTTCGTCTTTCTACGCCCCTTGCTCAGATTACCGTGAGACTGTGTGTTATGATGAGAAATATCATAGAGTGGAAACGAGCTATTTTATCTACTCTACTGTTGAAAGATCAAAATGGCGTCAGTGAAAGTTTTTGGTAACTGGCGCAGCATTTACCGGAAGTGGTGTGACGAGTAGAGGTGTCTGGGTCTGTACATGACTGTGAGTTAATAAAGGTAGCCACCATCTTGATACTTGGTTCAAAAACTCTGCCTGTCAATTTGTTTGGAGACTAGATGTAGATCTAGTCGTGACAAAACACATTGATATCACTACACTCTCCGTCATCGTGCCAGAAAATCACCAGTAAAAGTAGGAACTGACAACGTCATTCAGTCAGCCATTCTGTAAAAGCTATTATGCAAATTTGACATCAGGTATTCGAAATAATGAGGCCAATTTCATATAGGAATGTAAAGCCAGAGATTATAGCTTGGCAATGAGATGGCGAGGATTCGAGATCATAGAGTTCGAAGTTTTAAGTTTCTACCGTATTTCAATGAAAGATGTACTTGAAACCAACATCAAAATATGTTGACATTGTGAACGAAATATTACTGTTAGTTCGTTAATCTTCTGTCCTAACCTTTCATCTTTGGCCTATTTCCTTATGGCTTGAAAGGAGGAGGACATGACAGGGAGTCTGTCCTCTAGAGCTCGAAGTCCTTCACAGGACCTGGAGGAGGAATTCATAGGCGTGGCCAGACGAGGCGTGCGCCAGAGGCGAAGAGTAGGAAGTTTGAAATAAATATATTCACCCTTTTCCTTTGTGGCTGTGTGCTAGTGTCATTCTCATTGTTTTGATTTCCTAAAACTCCCATGATACAAATTATTTTAACACCGTTAGCCTGAACAATTACACCGTGATCAGCTTGAAACAAATTGGTTTGTGCGTTGGTTGGGACCCAACATTACTGCGTATTTTGAATTCCAATAAATCCACCGTTCTCAGGTTCGCTTAGTTACCGTCCACGTAAATGTGGGGGAATTACCGTCAGTATACCGTCCAACTATGTGAAAGGGAATTCCCACTGAAGCCCTGTTCTCAGTGTGGATTGAACCTTTGTTGTAAATATTTATACGACACTAATCATATAGAATGGAATCTGATCTGAACTTGCTATACAAAACTACGAAACATTGCAGTTTGATCAAGTATTATCTTGAAAAAACTTCAAGAGTTGTTTTTTACCCGAGTTGAAAGTTGGGGGTTCCCGTCTGTACCGAGCAAAATCATTTTGAAAAGTTCAGCGGGAATTTTTTGCTGGTCTTTGATATCTATTCATGACTAAGTTTAGGATCTTTAAATTTAATTACTCCCTTAGCAGGTTGCTTTTTGTTCAAGGCTACCACACCGTCATTAGAAATGGTCACCAATATCACTCCGTGTGAATGTCACAATATTTCATACCATTAATATGTTATTTCTCATATACTGAGTTGTTCACATAATTTTTATGTATCACTTTATTATCAAGCATGCAAGATTCGGTGCAGCATTTAATGTATTGTGCCCCTGGTTTCTCTATATAATACAACATATTAGTCTTGTAGATAATATTGTTTTCCATTCAGTTGCTTGTTTACTATTATTTGTTTTCATCAGCTGTGTATGTGCGACTGTATCCAGTCAGAACGTGCGGATTTTTTTAAGCCAGTGTTATTATCGAGTTTACGTATTAATATTCTCTAAAACACAATCACATAGTTATTCACTGCATTATATTGCGTTATATTGTATGTAGTTAGCTTTCGCCTAAATAAGTAAACTTGAAACATGAAACTATATCAAATAGTTATTAGGGTGAAAAATTCAAAGTATTCGTGTGTGTGTTTGATCAGAGCTAGAGAACACACTGTCAAGAAATGAACACGATCAATTCAAACCATGATTTCACCATGGTATTCATTAAACTGATAATATAACTTTATCCTAAAACCGTATTTTGCCATATCTGCAGTTTTGATTCTGATAAAGATAAGAGTTTGATTCAAACAACGAAGTGTTTTGGGTTGTTTTTTTTTAAATTTCTATATTATAAATCAAAACAGAAAATCTTACCGTAATTTTGGAAACATGTAACTGGTAAGAAGAGGAACACTGAAGAGTTTCCATTATTGTTAGATTATATGAGTATTCAGAGTCCTTTGAATTCAGTAGAAATCAAGGAATTATTTTATTGTCGAAAAGTTAAGTAGAAAGGTGAACGAAGAAACAGGAAGAAACAGGCACGAAAGCTTTGCCAAATGACATGAACAAGAGATCGAGCGTTTCCTCCAAGCTATGACGAGAACAGCTTGAGATTCACTGTCCATTTTGTTATTGTGGCAGAATTCTTACAGTGTGTGTCACTCTGTTGTTTTCAGGAAGAGGACATCAAGGGCAAAGATAAGAAAAAGGTAAGTTTGAATATGTGTTACTGATCTTGTGAGATATTAGTTATGTAATGGTTGGTAACTCGAGCTAATAGAGTTGTGGGTTTTAGAGTGATACATTAGTTGCTAGGCGATGGTGTTTATATTTGTTGTATGTGGTATAGGGCAGTGTCGATGGAATTGTTAGCTGGTACGGCCGTATCTATTGCAGAGTATTGCTCGTATTGGTGTAAACGTCGTATTGCACAAATAAGGTCAAATGCATGTTTTTTATTTTTTTTTTTTTAATTTTAGACTTGGTCTAAAGAAAGTGTTCGAAGTCATATGCTGGTAAAAAAAAATGAAAAAGAAATGAAAATAAAAAATGAAAAAGAAATTTAAAATTTTTTTTTTTTTAAATCGAATAATTGTATTATATCATTCAGTTTCTCGATGCAAATAGAAAGTATGTGAAATACGACTTAATACATCGTTACGGACAGTGTGTAATACAGAAAGAGCCTATTGAGGTGTAGAGTTAATGTTTTCATATGTATTTTGGTAGTTTAATGTTAGGAAAATAGCCTGAAATTTTAGGGGAATGCGTGTTTATTTTGAGATGTTTGGGGATATANTAGAACATATATATATTTTACGACTGTTGTTGCGGTGGTTGTTGTTGCTGTTGTTGTTATTGTTGCTGTTGTTGTTGTGTTGCTGATAGTGGTTTTGTTGCTGTTGGTTTAGTATTACATTGATTTATGTGCCACAGGTAAGTTTTGTTGCATATTTTTTTTTGTGAAAGAAGTAAATTTTAAGGAGTGCATTTAAGTATACTGATAATTTTATTTTCTCTTTATGTTACTGATTTTTCATTCATTAGCTTGGCCATTTATAATCTGCTATTTATTTTGCCATTATTATTTTGCTTCATTTTGATTTTAGTTTGCTAACTGGCCTTGTTTGATGATTAGACTCACAAGAAAAACAACAAAAAAACTTTTTTAAACAACAGGAGTGTTTGGCACGACTTAACAATTCTCATAATTTCCAAACTAATTACTGTAAACCCGTAGTTAATCGTCTATCATTGTCCATTTAAAGAATCAGTTTAACTAATATTATCTCTACTAGAATACTTCCCATTAACCATTTTAATCCATTTTTAATATGAGATTCATAATGAGCCCAGTACTTAGTGTATGTCATAATTACTGATATCTTTGAGAATTCCCTCTGTTAATCTTGAAGACTAATTTTCAGCAGTAACAAGTTTTCTGATACAATATTATATCTAAGGTAACTTTAAGTGATGGATATATATAATTTCATCCAATGCGATTTTTTGTAATAAACAGTCGTTGATAACTAGTTATAATTCACAGCACAATCACCTATTAGCTAAATACCTCTCATGAAAATTATATACTTGTACAAACTAATTCTCCACTAATCTTATGTTTTGATGTACACGTGTTATGGCAGAGAACTTGATTTCAAGTGTTATCTATTAATTACAATTTATGAATGATTCTTAACCTCTTAACAGCAAACAACAATAAATAAATGTGTTATCTTAGGCTTACCTGTTTTCAGAAAATGTGACATATAATGTGATACTGCTTAAAGACAAATACAAGAAAGCATTTGAGGAGAAATGAATGTTTAATCGTTACTCTTTCATTTCTTGCACATCATTCGGACAAAGTTTAGTTAAAGTTCACAAAATTGTCTCTGAAATGTATGTCAAATGTTAAGAACAAATCTACTAAGAAATATTTAGTGTTAACAAAATTAGTTAAGAAACACGCACTCGCAAACAGTGTATGTAATGACACACTCCAAAATGTAATCTAGAAACTAGTTTATTAGAATTTTCGATCCTGTGAAACGTGGATTTTCTTCAGTACAGTAAATTCAGATGAAGAGAATAAATACAAAGAAAGGAACGGTGCATTCAGGAACAGTTAAAAAAGTAGATAGGAGGGTGTGAACACAGGTCAGGAAAAGGAACCTGGTGGTGGCTGAGAACAAAATTAGAGATTGGAAACATTCATTCTTTGTTGAGCGATTTGCTGTACAATCGAACAAGGAAAACAACATCCAAATATTAGTGACAAAATGCATTAACAGATTGCTAAGACAGCAAAACTGCACGATCTTCCATCAATCCTGACAATTTTGTAGTTGAGTTACATTACAAAAATCCGTCCCATTTACTTTTGCCTTCCCGGCAGAAAAAAAAAATCAAAAAATTCTATATCCAATATTTAGATGTGGTCTTAGCTGTCAATCGTTAAACGTTCTGTTCGTTACTGCTAACTCAAAAAAAAAAAAAAAGCAAGAAAGACCCCTCAAGCCTATGCTGTTTGCAAAACTCAGATAATATCAAGATTAGGGTGACCATGTCAAGCAGTTCCTTACCCTTTGCTTATATTAGTCTCCAAGAGCTAATCTGCAGTGTCTGTGGTTCTTTTGCGTCTCCGCCATCTTCTGGTCTCTGTTTTTAACTCACTGACAGTGGGTCATCAGACCGGGACATCTCATCTCTCTCTTCCCCCACCCCCTTTCCCCACACACTCCAAAAGATAAATCGACTACTAACTCAAATATCATCCGAATCATTCCCGGTATCAAAATGACCCTCGCCACACAATGCATCTTCATAGCAACGGCAACTAGTTGGTTTCTATCAAATATTAGTAAAATGCATTTGAGATAATCCTGGATCAGTAACAGACTTTAAAAAGATAAATGAAATTATATTTGTTTGATATGTTTGCTGACTGCACTTTTCACATTTTATTTAACATGTATATTCACAAACGTTTTTCCGTTACTCACATAATTTCTTCTGATCTAAAATCAGTTNAAGAAAGACACCTCAAGCCTATGCTGTTTGCAAACCTCAGATAATATAAAGATTAGGGCGACCATGTCAAGCAGTTCCGTACATTTTGCTTATATTAGTCTCCAAGAGCTAATCTGCAGTTGCCGTGGCTCTTTTGCGTCTCCGCCATCTTCTCTTCTCTGTTTTTAACTCACTGACAGTGGGTCATCAGATCAGGGTATCGCACCTCCCTCTTCCCCCCACCCCCTTTCCCCACACACTCCAAAAGATAAATCGACTACTAACTCAAATATCATCCGAATCATTCCCGGTATCAAAATTACCCTCGCCACACAGTGCATCTTCATAGTAATGGCAACTAGTTGGTTTCTATCAGATATCAGTAAAATGCAGTTCAGATAATCCTGGATCAGTAACAGACTTTAAAAAGATACATGAAATTATATTTGTTTAATATGTTTGCTGACTGCACTTTTCACATTGTATTTGATATTGTATATTCACAAACGTTTTTCCGTTACTCACATAATTTCTTCTGATCTAAAATCAGTTTGGACATCTGAGTTTCCTTTTCTTTTCATTTTAATTTCCTGGTGACAGAAATAAATCAGCTTTTTAAAAGTGACAGTGTCAGCAAACGACGTCAAATCAACCAACCAAACAATAAAACACGGATTATCAGTCACATAGTTGAAGGGGAAAGATACGATCTTTACATCGATCTACTTAGCAATCGGGATGGATTATAGAACTATAGAAAAGCAAGATGCGCTTTTATAATTTTTACTCATTCTTTCCTTTTTTAAAAATTCCTTTTTGTATCACGCAGTGTTAATGTATACATTTCACATTATACTATAATTATTATTTATGCATACTACTACATACATGTAATTTATGCACACACCATTTTATCTAACGAGGCATTTTGTCTTGCTTATCATCGCTAGCGACAGCTACATTTCATTATTATTATATCATACAACTGTTATATTGAAAGGCTGCAGTGTGCAGCCTGTATATACCATGAGGCTTGTATTTGAAAGTAGTCGCTTGAGTTTGGATTACTGCAACTGTCTTGTATTTGTTGATTAGGATCCGTGCGCCTTTGGCATAGTCAGTATTGTACTAATTGTGTCCTAGTGGGTCCTTTGGTATCGATGTGACTATAACATAGCGATAACAGTTTTCTCTCTAGAGAGTCCAGTAATAGAATAATACTATGATAATGTCCTAAATGTTCCGTTAGAAATTGTTTGATGATACTGGTGGGTGGATATTGTCATATATCTGTTCCAAATTCTGTCTGAGGATTTCAGTGGTAGCATAACACTTTAACACTGACTGAATCAACTACTGCTTATTTTATCCGACGACTGCAACTGTTGTGCTTACTGTAATACAGTCATCGATATGTTACAAATTCCATCTGAATGTTCCTTGGGATGGCACTACTTTACACTGTCATGGTATTACGAATTCTGAGGGTTTCCGTGTTGATGGGATACTGTAAATTTTCCTACCGCATACAATCTACATTGTTCTCTCTCATCCCTTCAAAAGGGACAAGTTTACTCGTACCCAAGCCATGAAACAGTTTACTAACACACCAGGTTCATGTGATGTGTCGCTACCACGATATTAATATTTAGTTCCTGCACAGTGTCATGTCTTTACCTCCATACTTTCACCTCGACAACATCCTGGGACTCTTCTAAGATGTGCTTTGGTTAGTGTTAGTGACAGGATTAGGAAAGAGAAATCACGCTTGCTGGAGTCCAAAGACGGTATCTTTGGTCCCTTCCTCTCTTCCTAACTCGCTGTTAATCCTCAGTCTGCTTATAACCCTAACTGAACACACAATGGAAGAGTTCCCAAGATTTTCTCGAAATAACATTAAAAACATAAGATGACGATACACAGAAATAGGAATATTGTCAACGTGGAGATACTTTTCTTAGTTAATATTGATGATGCTTCTCGTGGAATTGAGACAATGAAATCTGAAGATAGGCGATAGATTTTGATAACGCTGGCAATGATTTAAACTCGTTATTGCGCGGAGATCGTCTTGGCTCGGGAGCCCTCAAAACAGATAGCCCTTCAAGACAGCGTTAGAGCCGGGGTAAAGAAAAAAGTATCTACTATGCCTTCCTTGGTGTATCTCTTACTTCATACCCATATGGTCGCCACTGTGCACCTTTATGGAATAGCATCGGCTCTTCTCGTTTGTGGTATCTGATCTAGAATATCTTCTTCTGCCCAGCCTGAAATACGTACTTCTCCACATTTTGGGAAAACAAAAAAATCGTTTGGAAGGAACGACTGCATGCAGCTGGCCGTGCCCTTCTGAATGCCACCAATGCCCAGACTAAACTCTTACTGACTCGATGCTCAGCTCTTCATTGTTTCGCTCACCTGCCAGAATATCCTCAAGGTAGCTGCCACCTGTTCTAAGAGATCTAACGTACAAGCCCAAGAGAACATGGGTCATTTCGATACAGCATAGCAACGCTTGGAAAAGGAAACAGATTCATACCTCAAGGAATTACTCGTCCACCAAACGCCAGTCGATGGATAAAAGCTGTCACACGTCGGTTTCAACTATGACGCCTGTCATTTTGTTATAAGATATAATGCGAAATATCTAAATTCATGACGTCAATCTACCACCCAGTTTATCATGGGAGTGAATCAGTTAATGCAAAGACTCATTCGAGAAGACAAAGATGGCAGCTGTGTGGTTACTCGGATTAACCTCTATTGCTAGAGGCAATTTATTTAGAGGGAGCCCCAAAGGTCCATTTGCCCTGTTGTTGGCTATATTTTGTTTTCACCTGGAGTCTCAAGGGCTACTTTGTTGTTGCAGATGACATGTGAATTAGGTCAGACGACATTGTGATAGTAGTGAAAGTGTGGCAGTGCATGTGACAAATGACAATTTACTTACAAATGTTTATCCTTCCAATCCGGGTATATACGTCCTTAAAATCTTTGTACTAGAATCGTTATTTTGACAAATTTTGGAATCTCAGTAGTGAATCAGAAGATTTGATTTGTGGAAAGTTAATATGTCTTTTTGTCTGGTTTCAAATGAGTTCCACTGCTTATAATGTCACTCACAAGTTCTAGTGGTTGCTAATCATCTAGATTAACACTTAAATATGGGAATCTCTTGGTGAAATGACATCTCGTAGATTTGCATTTAATAGAGTGACACATGGAAGGGAACGATGCTCCAGATCAGTATGCTGATTTTATGACTTGTCACAGCTGTGTATTTTGAGAAGCACATGCATATAACTGAAACAATATATGGATTTCAGCGTATTGGTGTCATGCTTTGCATCCTAAAGTAATAGATGCAGGTTTCAAAATGATGCTTAAGCTAAACAATCAGTATAGGGGAGGGGTGGGAGAAGGCGATATTTACCTTATTCAGGTTGAGAATAATAAAGAGTTCTGATGTTAAGCTCCATTACAAATTTACCGATTGGGAAAAATAGAATTTTCCTTGACCGACGTCAGTCGTGATTTGAGAAAGTAGGCAGCGCATGAGACAAAGATAGATGGTACAAGAGGGGCATAGCATAATGATACTCTGTTACTTTCACATTAGTCAGAAATAGTTTTTCCAAAAAATATCTTATGTCTGTCTAACCACCGAACTGTAAGTTTGCTCAAATAGGAAGTATCTACGTGTATGTGATTCAGTTTTTTTATTTTCTTACTGAGAAGGAGTGGGGACGGAGAAATGGTCGACTGAACTTTAAAATGCATTCTCAAATCACAAGCGATATTCTTTAAACATTTAATCATGGATTATAATCGATTCATCACCATAGTCCACAGGCAGCTCACGTATTATGATGGTGTGGGTTCACTGTGTTACTTGCTTGAAATTATACCTGTGTGTGTGTGGTCTCATGGGGCTTATTAATATTAATCACATAATATAGCAGTGTGTATTTCATATCTACATTGGAGCGCTGCAAAATAATTCATGGGGGCGCGCGCGCGCGCGCGCGCACACACACACACACACACACACACACACACACACACACACACGCACACACACACACAACACACACACACACACACACACACACACACACACACACACACACACACACACATACACACATGCACATACATACACATACATACACACACACACACACACACACACACACACACACGTGGGTTATCTTTCATAGCCTTCATGGTTTCTGAGAAAGCTTACGGCATGCGGGAATGGGTAATTGCTAACATTCAATTCAGGGTTAATTTTAGGCTCCTGTGGTCAATTCCAATATATTTACAGAACATATACATAATAAGAAAAATACATGGGCCTATATAAACAAGAAAACATTCCAGATAAACGCAACAAACTCTTATTCTGTCGCTCCAACTTCAAGTGCAGCACGAACGTTTTTTGCATCTTCTGTAAGATTTTGATTTCGACACGTAACTTTTCCCGTACAATGGTAGATCGGCGGTTTCCGTTTGATACTAACCATTTGCATTTGTTGGCATATGAATTGGTAATACTAGTAACAAATGAGTGAATGAGTGACTAACACCGCTGTTGATGTACGTACAGTGTGTAAGGATAATGCTGGTGTTTGTGGGGTTGTCTGTGTGAGGGTGAAATGCAGGAATTACGCATCACTTGCCCAGAACTGTTCGTACTGTAGGTTAACTAACTGTTAAAAGTGACGGAAATATTTAGGCTCACTGATTTTTCATGGTAACTATAAAAGATCCTTGTTCACAATAATAAAGGACTGAGTATGTACAACCAACAGTAAGATATCCTTTAAGCGTCACCAAATATGTTGCAATATTGGTGGATTTATTGTCTAAACAACGTGCATAGTCAGGAGTGCTGAATCCATCTAGCGACGATTTGCTTACGTCACACAAGGACTGAATGCAGGCTTTAGTTTAACACTTTAACTAGACAACCAGTGTTTTCGAGATGCTGAGTGACGTCACATGAGAACCGCAACACTTCCTTCTATATTGTTAATGAAGGAATACATTGTGTTAATGATTTATATATAACAAGACTAACTCCCCATTTTACAAATGGGCAGGCAGGCAACGCACCAGTGTCGAAAGAATACCTAGCGCACCGAAAGGCATCATAGACGAATGCATTAGACTCCGTGAAAAAGTTAGACGCTTGGCGAATCGGGCGAATTGAAAAGATCTATCGGAGACTGTATTTCGTTGCTATACACATTCTTTTTTTTAAAAAAGGGTAAAAGAAAATAAAGAGGACTGGTGTGCATAGTTACCTTTTGTGTATTTTTCTACGAATTTAGGTGAAAACCGCATGTTTTTACGTTACGTAGTTCTCAAGAAATCTGTGACACAAATTTGGCTGAAGCGTTTTATTAATATAGATTATATATAAGGTTTTTGATTATTATTACATGTCGTGTGAGGTTATTTCTCTATCGATTTTGCTCCGATTTACTGTGCGCGTTACAAATTCGCTGTACGTGGTCTAAAAGGCGGGTTCCCATATCGGAATGACTTACTCATTTTTTTTCGACTGCATGATGCATGAAGTCACTATTATTATGGTGTCTGCGACCAAATTGGCATTATGAGGCCAAATTCATCAAATTTGGCGAGGATTTTAAAGGCGGTTAACGTCAAGTAAAATTGGTTGGTATTTTTGCTTTGTTCTCAGCACCAATGTTAAGTTACAGTGACTCATTTTAACACAATCATACCTAAAACAGGAGCAGAGTAAATCCATATAAATGGGATTTAGTTGTTCGACTCCCAGAGGATGCTTTAACCAATAAAATAGAAATGCAGAAAACATAATCTTATCTGACGCGCACTCTGGCACTTCAAGCTTGACCGTCAGTGACCACAGTTATCACTGCAAAACATTAGAATACACGGAACTGCTTGCATGATGTCACCTCATGTAATTCCTTGATACCTTTATGATCAGGCGAGGGTCAAATTCCAATGGTAGAGTCTTTCCACCTTGCACTTTAAAAAGAAATCTGTCATCTGTAACGCAGAACTTAATAATTAAACTCAAAAATGAATGCTAAACATGACCGTCAGACAGTACAGTAAAGGTCCTGTGGCCGTATGCATAATCCATAAGTTAATTAACTAATTGCGTTAACATCAGTAAACACTACTAATGTTTTAAGAGTTTCCCGTGGTTACTGCAATGCGTCAACTAGCGGGAGGATTATGCATTCAGCCACTGGAGAATGAGAAGTACGTTTTGAAGCGAATGCAAATATTTACGAGAGGTGTTGAAAAAGAAACAGAAACCTCCACCTTTATGCAATCTTCATCTAGTCTTACTGTAGATGACTCTATAGTTTTCTTTAAAAGTACAGTATCTGCACACAAAAAAAAAACCACAAGCCAGATCACGTATGTCCCATGCATAAAGCCCCAGCGAATGTGCTTAGAGATGAAATGTCAAATATGTACTCATTGTAAGGTACCATAAAAGTAAAATGACAATGATAGCCAAGGTAACTACAGAGCGAGTTATTCAGTATGATATTCAGCATTCGTTAGTAATAAGTAACGATGTATCACTATGTCACTGAAAGACCATAACCATAATAGTATGTACCGTCTTTAATATGTGCACGTTTCCGGTTTTCCCTAATAATGTCTCATATAGTATCAGTTCGTAATGGACATGGTAGAGTTGGTATGAAATATTTACGTGGTTTTATTACTTTCTAACAGTTCACTTTACTTACCTTAGTTGCTCTTATATTCTAACATATTTTCATATGCACATTGCACGCACAAATTTAATGTTGCACCCTTTATTTTTCATTATTATATTAGTTCTTGATTATTTTACATCTACTTTATTTGGGTTTTCTCAGTAGATTATTTATACTTTTTACATATTTTGCTTGTTTTGAAAAAATATTACTGAATTTTCTAACAGTCTATTTTTGTTTTTTCCTTTTTACATAAACCGATAAATAATTAGATTTATTTTCGCACAAATTTTGTAGCTTCGGTTTTTTTTTCAAATAATTTTTATTTTAATTCACTCCACCACTGTCTTTGAAACTAACTTAGTAAAAAAAAGAATTACGCTGATAATTGCCAAGTTACTTAGGAATTTATCTATATTTTCAGTTGCACCTTAGGAAATTTAATGCATTCTATCGTTCTTTAGAAGTCACATTATGAGGAACGAAATGTAAAAGTAAATTTATTATAGCGTACGACATAACGTTTAAAGCTCCGTGATATTTTTTTTTCATATCCCTGACACCAGATTTATAATACTAGCTTAAGGTGACAAAAGCAAACTCTTCCAAAAGACATTATCGTCGCACTATGATTTTCGTCGAACTAATAATTTTCCTTTTTTTTTCTGATGCGAAAGAGAACTAAATATAACTGTCTTATTCACCACTGGTCGAAGTAAACTTTTAGACTTACCCACGAATAAATAAATTAATCGAAATAAAACAAAATAAATTCAGTCGTGCCAAACACCGAGCCACCCCATTTCCAAGACCCCACGATATTTTTCAGCAAGTCCTAGCACCTTAGTTGCTTTTTGCGTGCAGCCCTTTGTTTATTCCCCTTTGATGCTCACTTTGCTCCCTTAACCCCTTACTAACAACATGCTAATATGTCAAAATAAATGTCATGATATAAAGCGTTTTCAGAAAAGGTATTAAAGCAATGAATTTGTTGGTGTCATACTCCTGTCTCGTCTTTTTCATGAAGGATCAACTTCCTTCCACTTTTCCAAAATTGTAACCATTGTCTGGGTAGTTCCACGGAAAAAGGTGGCAAACATGACGCATTCTTTTCCTGGCGACATTGCCCAAAAAAAAAAAAAAAAGAAGGCAGTTATGGAATGCCAATCTTGGAGACAAAATTGTTAAGATGTCCAACCAGTTTTGTCTCTATTTCAAATCCGCAGCTGTGCACAATATCTCGATCTTAATAGATGCATTTTAGAGATACATTTCTTCTAATCAACCGCTGGATACACATTCAGTCAAGTGATTGAACCGAAATGTTTTCCTTGTTTTGTCAATGGTAAATTTCATTGAGAGCACCACATTGTACCGGCCGAGGTGCCAACTGTCTTTTCCCATGTTGCTACGCACAGGATACACCTTGGAATTCAACATTTAAAATTGAACGGCGAAAATGCAAAGAGTCCTCAAGATTATAGGAGCTTAATAATAAAATTCTCTTTGAAGCATTCAGGAAATATTTCTTCTCGAATCACAGAAACGGACCGAGATGGCCAAACCTAGTCCGCAGGTCTGGAGTTATTACTGTGCTCAAATATTAAGAGAGGTTTACAGTAAGAGTTCTTCCTCTTTAGATTTTTCGCAACTTCAGGTTGGATGTAAAAGGATGGTAAAAAAAACTTAGCTTTCTTTTGCAGACACTTTCATGCACAAAATGAAACCACTTAGGCCCATTAAAAAAGAACTGTTTGCAGCAAATCTCTGTGTAATAACTTCACAGATGCATTTTACCATTTTTGCTGCATGGGCTCAGGTTATACCATCATTTTTACAGTCTGTTCAACGGACAAAGTTTGTGCCTTGCTTTATTAATTGTTATGATTTGAGATGTTTGGACCAGTTCACCATTTCAAATGTTACTTTACTAAGTACAGAAGAAATCTCATTTTCTTTAAATGAGCCCAACCTAGTCGGTGAAGAGTCAGCGCATACACATATCAAGAATTATGACCATACACATATCAGGAATTATGACCATACAATTATGACCATACACATATCAGGAATTATGACCATACACATATCAGGAATTATGACCAAACACATATCAGGAATTATGACCATACACATATCAGGAATTATGACCATACACATACCAGGAATTATGATCATAAACATATCAGGAATTATGACCAAACTGCCCATAAAATGATAAAAAAAAACAGCATACCTTATATCGGAGAATCGCATTGAATGTTAGATTTCGCATACTGACCTTGGTCTGGCTAGAACGTGACACGTTGTTAGTGTGGTGAAAGATTTGGAAATGATCACTGTGGCTACAAACAGTAAATACACTCCTGAGTGGCATTAAACAAGGTTGTCTGTCTAACCTACTGAGCCTATTTTCATAAAATTTTAACTGTTTGGTTTAGTACTTCATCTTTTACTTCAACAACAGCCCTCTCTAGTCATGCCTGCAGACCGCTGTGGGCGTTGTACAAGGTGGTCAGTTGCAAGTCTAAACAGTCTGTGCAAATGATGGTAACAAAATCAACGTCTAATACACTAATGTCCAGTGCCGAAGCTGCAAAATTTGAATCCAGTAGGGGTATTTGATTCCAGAAGAAGTAGGCTAATACGTATATTCAAGATTTGGAGTCAACCTGCGTCACGTTTGCGCCATTTTCCTGGAACGCGCTCAAACAAACTAGCATTACAGTCTCTTGTATGTCCTCGTTAAGAGAGTGCCCAACCCCGTTATGGCGAGGTACTCGCCCCTGACTACTAATGACCCCTTGCACATTTTCTCTGGTCCTGTCCCCATCCAGGAGTACCCCTACCCCTCCAGAAATGGCGTTCAGGCCAAGCCCAACAGCAAGCGAGCTCCCCCACCCCAAGAAAAGAAGATAGATAGTTACGTTCATCAAAGAGAGCAGGTACGTAGGCTGGCTAGGCCACTTGTCTTATCAATTTACATGTTACAATATACGAGGTTCATCCCAAAAATTAGCTTATCTGTCCTATAAAGTGTTAGTGTCTTTCTCCTCTAGAATCACTAAGCGTACAAGGAATAAGCACCAAAATCAAAGACATTCGTCGTAGCAACCGCCGGTGTTTAGTTTGTGTGTTGTTTTTTTTTTATGAATGCACTGTAGGCAGCGTTCTACGAGAGAACGGATATGACATTTTGAGAAAAAAACTTGCATTGCATAATGAAATATGTTGCAGACAAAGCTTTTGTCATGACTGTTCACAGACACCAATATCTTTACTTCCTGTCAAACTGGAACAATGAAATTTGATGCGAAAAGTAGAAGTGTTTTAGCATGCCATAGAGCTAGAATTTAATAAAGGTTCATCGCTTTACTGGGAGTTATAGAAGAGGTAAACTTATATTTGGGACGGACCTCGTAGATACAAGGCAATTCCAGTGTTATGTAAA
This sequence comes from Ellobium chinense, assembly GCA_033807755.1. Lineage (NCBI taxonomy): Eukaryota > Metazoa > Mollusca > Gastropoda > Ellobiida > Ellobiidae > Ellobium > Ellobium chinense. Next base: position 319,733 of record JAWQUT010000091.1, on the reverse strand, counting down.
ACTGCGCCAAAATATGAGTCTATAAAATGTAACTAAATTCTCTTCCATAGTAATAGTATTACAAAATATAATACTGATAACGGCCATGTTGGCGATAGGAGCTTGTTATTGATGTGAGTCGATTATAAATATACAAAATAATGGCACTTAACTGAAGTTAATTACAATGGAAGTGGGTAAAATCAAAATATCAAGGACCAGATAAATCCTTTAGGATTAAATTATTTTTGTGCGTGTATGTGTGTGTGTGTGTGTGTGTGTGTCTGGAAACTGATGTATGTATAGTTTTGTTATCTATGATGAATATGATGAATATGTTGTATTTTTGTAATTTTATATGGAAAAAATAGCGAGCGTCTGCGAAGTCATGGCTAAGGAATGTTTATGTAAGCTCTGGCTGATTGATAGATNCCGTTATGGCGAGGTACTCGCCCCTGACTACTAATGACCCCTTGCACATTTTCTCTGGTCCTGTCCCCATCCAGGAGTACCCCTACCCCTCCAGAAATGGCGTTCAGGCCAAGCCCAACAGCAAGCGAGCTCCCCCACCCCAAGAAAAGAAGATAGATAGTTACGTTCATCAAAGAGAGCAGGTACGTAGGCTGGCTACGCCACTTGTCTTATCAATTTACATGTTACGATATACGAGGTTCATCCCAAAAACTAGCTTATCTGTCCCATAAAGTGTTAGTGTCTTTCTCCTCTAGAATCATTAAGCGTACAAGGAATAAGCACCAAAATCAAAGACATTCGTCGTAGCAACCATCGGTTTTTAGTGTGTTTGTTTGGTTGTTGTTTTTTTTTTGGTCAATGCACTGTAGGCAGCGTTCTATGGGAGAACGGATATGACAGTTTGAAAAAAAAAACTTGCATTGCATAATGAAATATGTGGCAGATAAAGCTTTTGTCATTGACTGTTCACAGACACCAATATCTTTACTTCCTGTCAGACTGGAACAATGAAATTTGATGCGAAAAGTGGAAGTGTTTTGGCATGCCATAGAGCTAGAATTTAATGAAAGTTCATCACTTTACTGAGAGTTATAGAAGAGGTAAACTTATATTTGGGACGGACCTCGTAGATACAAAGCAATTCCCGTGTTATGTAAAACTGCGCCAAAATATGAGTCTATAAAGTGTAACTAGATTCTCTCTCATAGCAATTGTTTTACAAAATATAATACTGATAACGGCCATGTTGGCGATAGGAGCTTGTTGTTGATGTGAGTCGATTATAAATATGCAAAATAATGGCACTTAACTGAAGTTAATTACAATGGAAGTGGGTGAAATCAAAATATCAAGGACCAGATTAGGATTAAATGATTTTTGTGCGTGTGTGCGTGTGGAAATTGATGTATGTATAATTTTGTTATCTATGATAAATATGTTGTATTTTTATAATTTTATATCTCAGCTCTGGCTGATTGATAGATCGAATGACTGAATAGTTGGGTTATCTTTCGATTTCTTGACTGGTCCTTGGACTTGTTGATTGACTGAGATTGAATGGCCGCCATATCTATGTGTCTTGTTTTCATCTCCTCAGTCCGCCACCAAGATTCAAGCAGGATATCGCGGTTACAAAACTCGAAAAGACTTAAGCGCTTCGAAACAACAAAAACAGCAGCAGCAACAGCCAAAGCGGCCTTCACCAGACAACCTGGAGGAACAAGAACGAGCAGCCGCTAAAATTCAGGCTGGGTATCGAGGTCATCAAGAAAGGAAATCTGCTCGCAATGACGATTCTGCCAGACGGGTGGATGATGAACGAGTGACATCCAGAAAATCACCGAGCGACAGTGTGAATAGGATGGAGGAAGAAGAGAAAGCTGCTGCGAAGATCCAAGCAGGATACAGGGGCTATCAGTCTAGAAAGTCGGCGAGTGAAAGGCGGGCTGAAGAAGATGAGGCCGCGGCCAAGATCCAGGCTGGGTACCGCGGCCATCAGGTCCGGAAAGAGCTGAGCATGTCGGAAGAGGAGAAAGCCGCCACAAAAATCCAAGCGGGTTTCCGGGGTCACCAGACGCGAAAAGAGCTCCAGGAACAGCAGGAAGCCGCGTCAAAGATTCAATCAGGTTACCGGGGACATCAGGAGAGGCAGGAGTTGAATTCCCGAGACGACAGGTGGGAGGAAGAGGAGAGAGCCGCCGCTAAGATTCAGGCTGGTTTCAGGGGATACTCCACCAGGAAGGAACTGCGCTCCCAGCAGAATGCCGGAGCACCTCAACACCGAGCGTTGACTCCCGAAGACACATACGATGAACTCCATCGCGAGACTGAAGCCGCTGTGAAGATCCAGTCAGGTTACCGAGGCTACCGAGCGAGAAAGGATTTTGCCAGCCAACGTGCAGCAGCGGTAAATGCCCAATCTCAGTCCCTTTCCCCGCCCTTAGTTTCTGCCAGAGATAAAGAAGATAATAATCATGATGATGATGGTGATGGGTATACTCAAAATGAGCCAGATCAGGCGCAGCCGCAGCTGCAGGCAAACGCTGATGCTGACGGGGTCTCAAATTTTCTTCAAGAACCGTACACCGATACAGATAATTTGAGCATTCCTCCATCGAGCACAATGATGAGGCGTACCTCTGAAGCGTCTTCTACGGGAAGGCGTGAAGCAGGGCAGCATTCTAATTCAGCTAAAATGACTGAGAATAATACCCCAGCTGAGAATGGTAGTGCTAGGAATGATGTACCGGCGCTAACGGAACAAACCCAGGCAGATCAAGCAGATGGTCTTGACGCTGTTTAGGGTCCGCTTAGGGGTAAAGCAAAAAAAAAAAAACAAAAAAAAAAAACTTCACATGAACGTGTTCCTTTTACTGACAACGAATAATCCGTGTGATGCATGCTTGTTTGAACATAATTTTCTAATGGCGATTTCGAATAACCTTTTCCTTCTTCCGTGAACAGTATGAATTCACGAAATCACCACCTTAAACTGCGAAATGTTCTTTGGTGTGGACAAAACCAGCACCTCAATAACTGGATTATCTTTACATACAGTAAGGTTTATAAAAATATCTTAAGCGTATGTTTTGCATACTGGGTAGTTATTCAAACTTTTTGAGTCTCTCTTGTCTAACAATGTTAAGAGTTTGAGAAACCAAGTGCAGAATAATAGTTGCAGGTCACCAGGTATGAAATTAAAGGTGGAATATTGTAGGTAGTTTTAGTGCAAGTAATAATACAATTTTTGTAAGTTTTGCTTTGATTTCTTTGTAAATTATCAGCAAAAACATTGAAGCTTGGTGGATATGCCTAACACAGTGTTGCTCTATCAGCAGTTTTTAACTCATTCTAATAATAATAACGATAATGAATGCGGGCCACACAGAGACTAATACTTAATATTGTCTTTTTCTTCTATTTGCTTAACTTAACCGGAATTTGGTTGTGGTCATGTGATTGCTTTATTAGATACGTTTGGCTACTGTGCCGTGATCATGTCTAAAATTCTCCCTTTCCAGATCGATTGTGCAGAATTATATACTGCCAACGTTTGCTTTCTTTCCTATGTTGTTTTTGTTTTTAAGTTTTCTGATCTAGACCTTTGCAGTAATTAATTCAGTTCTGAGATCTTGAGTGAGCTTTTAAGTTCATCGCCATATCCATGCTCGTAACTTGTGGACATGCTTTGAAAAATTGTAATCCTTTATCCTATGCGCATGAAATAATATTTCCAGTGGTTCACCTCGCCCTGCCCTCTTTCTCTTTTTCTCTCTCTCTCTCTCTCTCCTCTCCTCCTCCTTCTCCTCCTTTCGCTACTACCCCTTCTGTAGTTCTCTGACACATTAAAATATCCCCGCTTTGGATGAGAGACGAAGCGCAGATATATACGAGCATCTTTCCCAATCTAGACCTTAGGCTGCTTGCTCTAACATACACGTGTGGCTTGCCTTCACATTTGGTACTTGGGAAAATGGTATACTAACTAGACAACCAGATGTGCTGCCAGAAATGTCCAAATTCAAGCATTATTTCACCCTCGAAACACACCAATTTGAAGTCTGACACATGATTTTACCAGAAGTAGACATTTCATGGTCTTGTCCATCCCTACTTGTGAGCTGATCTGCATACGTTTTAATCCACATAGATCTACGGTGGCAACAAATTCCTTTCGCTTTTTCAGGCTACATTGTATTCATTCAGTGCCAAGCTAAGTAGTTAACACGATCAAAGTCAGTGAATAATCTTAATATCAATGAAAATGACTTTTCCCTCAAGCAGCTTGTGAGACGATACCGTGAATTCTCACGTGCGCCGACGTTTTGTAATAGATCGCAGTGTGATTGCATTACGTTCAGTCTCATTTTCACCAGTGCCAGCACGTCCAAATGTGACATCTATAAAATTTGTCCACATGCGCAGACAGGTAAAAGCAGTTCTGTATTATACGCTAGAGGAAGATACATCCATGCTTGGAGAACAGCCGGGGAAGGTAGTATGCAATATTCAAAATACATGGGGAGCTCTGGAGATTTTTTTACTTATGATTATTTTTTAAAAGGCATGCTTTCTGTAACACAGAGCTAAAATGTAGATTTGTCCCCGCTTCTAAGTTATTAAGTTTTGCCAATATTAATAAAACCCAGAATAGCAGCACTCACTACTCAGCTGATGAAAGACAGTTCCTGAAAACATTGACCAGGACTGCTCCTTTCTAAGCTTAGCTCCTAAATCTGTCTTGTGGACAAAGCAAGACCCAGCAGGGATTATTGTCTTTGATCCTTTTTCAGTTTGAAGATGATTACTGGCCATAGATTGATTGAATCTTCCATACGTGTGGTAAGTTGGTAGAATTTAGAACATATCTACTGCTTTGAACGTGGAAAAGAAGACAAACTCCATATGTCTGGTTCGCGATCACTGGACCTGCGAGATCAGATTTCTTAGGGAAATGCCTTAGAGATATCATCTTTTTTTGCCAATGAGTGTACGGTAGATCTTAAATGTCAACAAGAATCATAATAACAATAAGATTTATTGTGCTTCAAATCCAACCTGTTTTTAGCGTGAGATATTCTCGATTCAGTGATCTTCACCCCTGACTTGACGATGCAGCTTTTTAGAGGTTTGTCAAGATCACAATCTGGATCCAAACAAATGCAAATTAGTTTCGTTGAGCATATTTTGAAAGCAAACATGATACTATATTAAATGAGTAAGAATATGTTGTCTATTTTAAGTTCCACACGGTTCCAACGGTCGAAAATGGCGCCTTGGTCTTACAAATGCCTTCCTGTCATGGAAAAAATAAAGAGAAACAAAAAATATGGCATTTTTCAAAAGCGTTGGTAATATTCTAATACATCTTTGCCAAGTGACTTGACATTCAGTCATCATTAGCATACCGATCTAGCTGTAAATTTGGTTGCCTTCTTTATACTGATTTTGGTATACACGATCATGGGGGACTCAGATTCCAGTCTTTTCCTCCTCAGTACCCTTGGTTTCCAAAGAAAAGCTAAAAGGATAAGCTAGAATGTTTAACTTACAGATACGATGTAGAGAGGATCAGATCCTCTCAAATAGAAACGTCAGTTTTGGAACTCGCACAGGAGTTTTCGATGTAAATTTGGTCGGTGACTTCTTCCTGATTAAACATATTATTATTTTGTTCTTCTCTTGAGTTAAAAGAAATGTTACTATTTCAGGTTTACTCTGTATCCCTCCCTCCCTGTCTCTTTCTCTTTCTCTCTCTCTCTCTCTCTCTCTCTCTCTCTCTCTCTTTCTCTCTCTCTTTCTCCCTCTCGTTGTATGTAGGATACTAAATATTGTTCCTCTTTTCTGCTGAGGCATATCCATCAAAGCTTAGATTACTGTTGAAAGGGCAACAACCGTTTCTGTAGTATGTAGCCTACTATCATACATATTCATTGTAAAGAAATAATGGATTAGTTACAGTAACTAGATGACAAAATTAGAACAAATTTAGCATCGACTTCAGCAGCGTTCACTACAGAGAAGTCAGCGTATAATTAAACTGCTCTGTTATAATGTAAGGTACAGACAAAAATAAACAGATTTGTTTCAGCCCCGTTGGTAGTGCTGTAATATTCATAGANGTCTCCTCCCCCCACGCCTTGATTGCGCCTGTCTGGTGGATTTCGGTTAGATAAGAGAACGTGTCATGTGGATGAACGGTCTACCCCGACCATGCCATCCTACTCCTTATTGTCTGCTGGACTACTGCGAGGTGGCCAATGAGAGAGACCGTGGAGGTCAAACATTTTGTGCTCTACAACACCATCAAACTTGAGTTTGTCCTGAGTCTGGCGACAAGAAGGTGTCACTGCACGATATCAAACCACGACATCAAAGAAATTAAATCTCATTACCAAAAATATGGCCGAAATCACTTCCTCCGCTTAATCACCGCTCCGCTTAATCGACCACTTTTTCCGTGATCCCGAGGATGGGCGATTAAGCGGAGTCGACTGTATCAGGCTTCATTATCTATTTCAGGTTTACTCTGTATCCCTCCCTCCCCGTCTCTCTCTCTCTCTTTCTCTTTTTTTCTCTCNTCTCTCTCTCTCTCTCTCTCTCTCTCTCTCTCTCTCTCTCTCTCTCTCTCTCTCTCTCTCTCTCTCTCTCGTTGTATGTAGGATACTAAAATTTATTCCTCTTTTCTACTGAGGCATATCCATCAAAGCTTAGATTACTGTTGAAAGGGCAAGAACCGTTTCTGTAGCATATACTATCATACATATTCATTGTAAACAAATAGTGGATTAGTTACAGTAACTAGATGACAAAATTAGAACAAATTTAGCATAGACTTCAGCAGTGTTCACTACAGAGAAGTCAGCGTATAATTAAACTGCTCTTTTATAATGTAAGTTACAGGAGAAAAAAAAAGATTTGTTTCAGCCCCGTTGGTAGTGCTGTAATTTTTATAGAAGTGAGTTTATTATTTGTTTGGTCATTTGTCATAAGGAGTACAGAAGCGTTAAATATGAGTTTATAATGAATTAAATCATACTGTTCTGTAGTAATTTAGTCTAGATTTAGTTCCATTGGTTACAGAGAAGTTCATCTGGTCGTAAACAGATATATGTTACATGACAGTAAACGATATGTGGATAGAACATACAGAGTTGAACTGTAGAGATAGAAAGCGGCTACTGCTTAAGGCAGAAAGTGTTCTGTGTTTTACTGCAGTTATCCAACTCAGGCAAAGTTCTTTATTGTATTCAGAGTATGGCGAAGAGTATCCTTTTTTTCCCTATATGGGATATTTCAACAAACAATCTGGCAGATCATCAGTAACTATAATAATATATATCATCTCCATTTTGTGTAAAAAAGCATTTAATCACCATCTTAAGAAACCACGATCATGTTAGTATTTATAAATCAAGCCAACACACACACACACACACACACACACACACACACACACACACACACACACACAACACACACACACACACACACACACACACACACACACACACACACACACACACACAGATTCCTTGCTAACATTCTTGTGGTTTGAGGTGTCACATTCACTTTCTTCTCCACCCTTCCAATCACACATCTGTAACACCCTGTGACCTTTGACCTCCTTGTGTCATGCTAATGTGTTGACATATAAGATCGTTTTCCACAATTTAGGCCAAATCTAAATTGCTTACTTGTAAATTACCTACCAAATCACTTAGTCTCACCTGTGTCAGTAACACATTGGCCCATTTTTCTTTTCCCTAAGCCACGGTCTCCAGCCAGCGTCTCCGCTTCTGATCATGAAGTGTCAAATCCCAATGTTGGCTTGTAAATTTTAAACTGGCTCTGCTGGGATTTTGAGATTTCGTCTATACATTTGAAAAGATAGGGACAAAGCCATTTTATGACAAATTTAATCTCTTCATTTTAACGGCTCCTGTTTTTATTGTTGTTGTTTTTGTTGTCATCTCATTAATGTGGAATACGATGTTACATGTCAACCGGGACGATATGTACACAACCATTTAACAATAATACCATTCACACTACGACCTATATTAATATATTGGTATAAAGTACATATTATGCTTGAGTGACATACTTCAAACTGTATCTCAACGGAACGTAGATAAATTATGTACAACATGATTATAAGAGATTCAGAAAGTCTCCTAGTCACAATTTGTCAATTTTCTAGTACAAAGAGATAAGAAATGTGAGAACAATGCACCTTGTATACTCAGTAGCTTAGAAAAATAGATTATAATATGATTTCTTCTCTGGCAGTTAACTGTGGGTACTTCTCAATATGATAATGTTTTGTATTAACAAAAGTAAAGAAGTTTTTCAAATTACATCTTACGGAAATGTTTGCATACTGAAAAATAGAATTAGAATTCCTTTTTCTAGACCACTTTGACATATTTGATGAAAGTCATGTTATAACCCATTTTACTTCACATTTGTAAAATAATTTAAAAAAGTCTTAAATTATTGCTTGACTTTAACTTTTCTTACTTGTTATCATTGCAGAAATAAAGCGGAGAGTGCAAGAGATCTGATGTGAACATCTTCAACACTTCACCGACAGCCATTTGCGGAACGTTTCTCGTTTTGTCTTCTAGGAGACTATCGCCTGTTGACATACCATAGCCATTTCATGTTATTAGATGAGGAGTGGTCGGCTCTAGCTCAGTACACTGGGGCCTTAGCAACTTGGTTTAGAGATCAGAGCCCATAATTTCGAGTTTGCGAGATGTTTGAGTATGTTAGGATGATTTTACAAAATAGACTCAGAAACAAAGCATTACAGTAAGTATGGAAAGACTTTTTTAAAATTTATTTATGAGGTCTGAGAAAACAGTTTGGGCATGTCGAGCGAAATAAACATTAAACGAGCATGGGGTATACCACCACACACTCTAGCTACCTGATAGTAACCGACACATCCAGTGGGCCCACCAAAAATCAGGCATGCGCATGAAGGTTTCCTCTTCCACTATGCGCACTTTTGCCTCCCTGTCATCATTACGAGAACTTTCAGATTTACGTTTGTGATAAATTTTAATGTGAAGATTTCTTACACTTTCTTCTCCATTGTGAAAAACTGGTTGTACTGAATTCTGACACATCACTCTTCATGCCAAGAGATCCTCTTATCATCGTCGTCATTATTATCAGCATCGTCGCAATCATTGTCGTCATCGCTAATGTTGTACCTCCTTCTGTTGAGAGGAGATAATGTTACGTAATGTCGTCCATTACTAAAGAGAACTACAGACACTCATAGACAGACATTCACAAACAAATACGATGCAATTACTAGTGTCTTTTTTTTTTTAAATTATTTAGATAACATTCCACATTTGGTTATTTGCACAATATTCCTCGTGTGTGTTTTTGAGGTAGATTATAGTTTATTTCTTTGCAAACAGCTCAGCTGATTTATGTTAAGTCAACTGTTTTGTGTAGTCTATCAAACTTTTGTTGATGTGTTTAGTTCTGTTGTCATTTGATTTAAAAGATCTGATTGAAATACAGCTTCAAACTGGATATCGTCTTTATGACAGTGAAAAGAGGGGAAGGCAACTTTTATGAAGACGTCACTCATTTTAAAAAGAGGAATATCCTAGGCAAAAAGAAAGCAAACCATTCTATGTTACTCTGCCCGGCAATTTGTTACAAGCGTGTGCGAGTCAGTGGGGAATTTTTTTGTGCAACAAAACAACGTGTCACTGAAATTCAAGCTATCGAGAAAAGAATAAAAAAAAGTGATGTTCTGATAAACCTCTTTTGCCTCCAGAATCTTCATCTGAAATTATGTTACTCTGCTATTTTGTATACTTGGCATACAAATTAATGCACAATGCGTTTTGACACAAGGACAGGGTTTTGTTGTTGTTGTTTGGTTGTTTTTTTTAATTGAGAGAGACCCCCCAAGCTTTTTTTTTTAATGACGTAGGGAAATTTGGGGAGTCCAGGATGAATAGTTTATGTAATATTTTTGTGTCTGATTTGCCTTTCACAATGCCTTTGATTTGCCTTATCATGAATGCATCAGTCTTATATTACCGTGTAATGGACTGCTAGGAAGGAGCATCAGTGTAGAAATTATGAGAATCACTGTTACCCTAGGCTACTTAGCTCTTAAATGGTCGCCGTAGAGCAAGAGCGGACCACCCCCATTTTTGTGATTTTGGTGGTAAAGAGTTCTATAAATAGATGTTGACTCAGTCTTGCTATAAATATCTTAAGTTACTGTTTTTGGCCTGTGGGGACTTCTAACACCAACTTTTCTTTTTTACAAGTCTTAATAACTCAATGACAACATGAACTTTATGCCTCAATTTCTCAAAACACAGTAAATGTAGGATGATCCACTCTTGCTCTATAGCGATCAAATTTTAATAATCTTGGACAAAAATGGATTAAACAACGCTAGTAGCTACTAGTCTAGAGATTAGCTATATTGTAATATTTAGAAATGATAGCTCTATCTCTGTTTTGTAGTTTTGTTTCACGTTATACAAATCTTGAATACATTGCAGAAGATCATAGTCAGAATATTCATAATATGCGGCTTGCCTTTTTCAAAAAATTTTAGCACATCTCAAGTGACCAAATAAAAAGTTTAGTTCAAAGCCTAATAACTTCAAAGGGTAAGAAAATGCTGGGACATAAATTTTGAGCGCAACAAGAGACAGACACAATCTCAAGTTTCACTGATCTAGGAGCTATCATTTTTATCGCTGCAAAAATATTAAAAACACATGTCAAAGATTATGACGTGCCCGGGCAAAAGAATCAGACAGATATAAATCAAGTATGCTATGGTTATACATAAATTTTTACTTTTCTAATTGTGGTATACCCAAAGGCCTAAATACTTGAAATTTGCAACATTGGCTTTTCCATTTGATAATGTGTGCGAAACTTGAGCTATATCAAGCTTAGGTATTTGAACTTTAGAACTAAGTAACCTTATTTTGCCCCCCACCCCCCCCCCCNAGAGACCCCCCAAGCTTTTTTTTTTTAATGACGTAGGGAAATTTGGGGAGTCCAGGATGAATAGTTTATGTAATATTTTTGTGTCTGATTTGCCTTTCACAATGCCTTTGATTTGCCTTATCATGAATGCATCAGTCTTATATTACCGTGTAATGGACTGCTAGGAAGGAGCATCAGTGTAGAAATGATGAGAATCACTGTTACCCTAGGCTACTTAGCTCTTAAATGGTCGCCGCAGAGCAAGAGCGGACCACCCCCATTTTTGTAATTTTGGTGGTAAAGAGTTCTATAAATAGATGTTGACTCAGTCTTGCTATAAATATCTTAAGTTACTGTTTTTGGCCTGTGGGGACTTCTAACACCAACTTTTCTTTTTTACAAGTCTTAATAACTCAATGACAACATGAACTTTATGCCTCAATTTCTCAAAACACAGTAAATGTAGGATGATCCACTCTTGCTCTATAGCGATCAAATTTTAATCATCTTGGACAAAAATGGATTAAACAACGCTAGTAGCTACTAGTCTAGAGATTAGCTATATTGTAATATTTAGAAATGATAGCTCTATCTCTGTTTTGTAGTTTTGTTTCACGTTATACAAATCTTGAATACATTGCAGAAGATCATAGTCAGAATATTCATAATATCTCAAGTGACCAAATAAAAAGTTTAGTTCAAAGCCTAATAACTTCAAAGGGTAAGAAAATGCTGGGACATAAATTTTGAGCGCATCAAGGGACGGACACAATCTCAAGTTTCATTGATCTAAGAGCAATCATTTTTATCGCTGCAAAAATATTAAAAACACATGTCAAAGATTATGACGTGCCCGGAGCAAAGAATCAGACAGATATAAATCAAGCATGCTATCGCTATACATACGTTTTTACTTTTCTAATTGTGGTATATCCAAAGGTCTAAATACTTGAAATTTGCAACATTGGCATTTCCATTTGATAATGTGTGCGAAACTGGAGCTATATGAAGTCTAGATATTTGAACTTTAAAACTAAATAATCTTATTTTGCCCCCCTCCCCCCAATAAAAAAAATCCTCCGAATCTCTTTGTATCAAGTTTGTTAGGCTACACGACCCATTCTAGCAGCCTATTGCACTATTAAAAAATGATGGTTAATTAAGATTAAGATTATGTTGTATAATAATACATTGTCTGTTACTAATATACCGATGTTATAATACTATTATTATCATTACTGTATTATCAACCCATTAGTCATCCTACACTGTGATACTGTGTTAATGGCGGATCTGTACAATATATTATTATTACTATTATAATATGTGTGTATAGATCGACGTGCAGAATACCTTATGTACCAAATGATGTATAGCATGTTAGTATATACAGTACATGTATATGGAGGAATTTAAGAAAATAAAAACCATGGAGGCAGAAGTTCGAAGTTTCTTGTTCAGAGCCATTTAAAAACTTAACCCTGATATGAAGCTGACTGGAAAGTTGTAGTATTGTTTGTTGTTTTTTTTTTATTGGGAGGAGGGTGAGTATTGAGATATTCAAGAATGCGATCAGAAAGGATACACATTTCCATAAAATTGACACGGCCCTCAATATGTGATTATTGAAAATTGGTGTCTTTTGCGTCACAGAATGTGAAATCATAATGAATAGTATTGTTATCTGCTAGAAGGAGAACACAAGGGGTGAAAGATCATCTCAGTCATTTTTGTTTCTAAAACTATTCATGTTGAGTGTAGAAACTGAAAGCGAAATATTGCCTCAAGCAGAATGGTGTAAAGCAGGGCACAATACTGTCCCTTCTTTTTATATATATATATTATATATACACAGAAAGACCTACGTTGCTAATAAAAGTTGATACTTTTACATCTACTCTCCAAACGATGTGATATATTAACAATAATCAAAATTACATTGCATATTTCCTTAGTATCCTATGTGTACAGAATCCATTACCCCCAGCAAGAAATGACAAGTTTCTTGACCTGCCTATAACGGTCAACGTGAGCTGAGTATGGCTCGTTAGGTCGTTATATGCAGGTGGTCGTTATAGACACTACATTTGTGATGTTCTTGGGACCTCAACATTGAAATCCAGGATGTGCCTGTGCTGTAGAGAAGAAGGCACGGTCTGATTTTATTGTAACATCATAATTGAAGAAAATTCCACAGATAACGTGGCTTAAATGTACAAAATAACATAACCTAATACTGTATTAGGGGAATTCCATCCAAACAGTTATCTTTACTTTGTTAATCCGTCCAAAGCTAGGTTGTGCACTTTGTGATAGTATTTTATCTGATATTATGTTTAAAACGGTGTCCACGTCAACTAATTTTCATTTCCATGTTTAACGTATCTTTTTTTTTTCCTTTTCTCACAGAATCAAATCTCTATATTGTATCTTTAATTTCTATATTGATTGCTTTCCAAGCAAATAAGCACATTTTCGTTTCTACGTTTACTTCAGTGTATGACCTCCTGTTTTTTTTTCTTATTTCATAGTGACCTTTTCTATGGTGTTAAGTCGCAACCTCAGTGAAAAGATGACCCGAACTGTTTGCTTCACCAAATAACCATAGTCCCCAATAGAACAGTCTCTGTCTATGTATTCATCATATTAGCGCAGCTCACTCACTGCTTTTGATCTGCTCATGGAAAACAGCCAGTGTCCAACTTTATTCTTTTCCCGAAAGAAACTTAATGAGCTCCAAGTTTTCACATCACTGACTCTACAATTTGGGTACGCATGATGAATTTGGGCTTAAGAATAAAAATGATAATGACAATAACGACAACTGCCTTGACAGAGTAACTGATGCGTCAGAGGCCACTGACCAGATCAACTTTGAGAAGTGGACAGTCCAGTTTCATGGCAGACGGTTACTGGTTACGGGAACTGGGAGGCAGAACCGACATTCTTGCACTTTGGACAGACTCAGTCTTCTGCAGCAATCGTCTTAAGCTAAGGTGTAATTACTGATGGTGCCGGTCGCTCGTTGATTAGGTACCCTCCTTTCCATTCTTCGTAGCCTCTTCTCTCAATTTGACCCGCGTGTAATTCCAAGCTCTTGCAGTGTGAGTGTCACAATCTTATCGATTGATATGTCTGGAGATTACATGTGATCTCTCAGTGACTTCACTATGTCTGTCTTATCCATCCGTAATGTCCACACCATCGGGTCCTCATTCACCAGTCTATTAGCTTTTTCACGTGTCTTGTTGAAGTACAGCAGGACCTCTAGAACTCCAAAAGACCAGTTCATAATTTCGAATTTAAGAGGTTTTCGAGTTGGTGGGTAAAATAATATATGATAAAGATCAAATGAAGGCTTGGGATGGCGCATGACCATGAGAATACGAGGTTTTCGAATTAAAAAAAGGATCGAGCTTGTGACGTTCTGCTAGACGTGTAAACATCACAAGATACTATTTGACTGATTTTATCCACTGTACTTCAACATAAATAAAGACATTGAATTTTCGCACAGCGATCGGATAAGGGTTAAGTATGCAATGTTTGTATTATTGGCTTGAGTTCCACGCCAAAGTTGGTGAAACGTTTTTGACAAAGAGAAAACAATAATAGCTGCACGATAAAGTTTTTCACGTGGCTAAACTAAACCCACGCCAGCCCAGGCATCCAATTGGCCAAACTAGACAAGCCCCGCCTACTTTCCATTTACTCTGCAGCTCAGCTTGTCAATCACAAGGTTTGTTTACCAATAACTAAAATCAGTACTCAAGTCATTCACGCTTTGGAACTTCACTCTGTGGCCATGGCAAAAATTAAGGGGAAGTACTACCCATTCCCAAAGATTGTAAAGCAGATTACGTGGTGTGCAACTTGACACCATAAATGCATTGAAGTGTCTATGCAAAATTGCACACCAAAGTGCTAAATGGTGCATGTTCTTCTCTAAAGGTAGATGATGTTATGAGTCATTTGCAGCAGCACCTGTTGTTTGACACCAGATTTTACCCACGGCTTTTAGATACCTTTATACATGACCCTACCAGAGCTTTTCTAGAGTTTATGTCTAGACATAGAGATATTTTAGTTTATACCAACGAGTGTTATTAATTCATTATAATCGTTCATCAAGATAGAAAATCCAGAAAAGCCTTGGTAGAGTCATGCCTAAAGGTATCTAAAAGACATGGGTGAAATTTGGTGTCAAATAAACCAACGCTACTGCAAATGACAGTTGTCCTGAGATCATCATTCTTAATTTGGGATTGTTTGACCAGGCTGACTGATCCAGAATATCATCAGGTTTAACAGGTTGATTTTCTTGCAGACCAAGGCCCAATGAACAATATATCAGTAACAATTTGTGACATAATAACAATAAGCATATTTGCAAATAATTATCATAACACTTATCCAGCTTTATCATCAACGAGGTACTCAGAAACGTATTTTTCAGTAAACGCTCATTTCAGTTTGTCTATACCGTAAGACAGTACTATTGGGGACTGTTTTCAGTTCGCTTTATACAATGTCCTGGTTTCTCCAATCATTTTTTTTTCATTAAAAATTATGTTTCAGAAGCTTCACAGTTTATTCTAATTTAGTGCACAAGACCATTTATTAATGGCGGACCAGCCGTTATATATATTAGCCACTTCTGATAGGGAATTATGGGGAAAGAAGGATGCATTTTGTGGTCGGTTTAGTGTGTGATGCTTTATCAGAACTATTAATTTTAGGGTAAAAAATGAGTGTATGCCCAAGAACCCGTGGCCCATCCAAAATCGAGTTTAGGCCGCCCCTGGAGATATTCTTGGTGCATCTATAATGAGAGAAAATAAAAATAATTTTATAAACTTAATATTACTTCTCATACGTATCAGTAATCTCATTTAGGGAAGCTATAACTTCTTTGCATTAAAATCCTCCACTCATTATTCTCAGAAAAAAAAAACATATTTTAATCGTTTGTCACAATTGCCATTGTTGTTACTATTTTTAGATATGTTGCTACTATAATACTGTGTATGTTTTTTTCCCATGTTTCATTAGCATAATTATTAATGGGGTGGATTTCCGTATTACAGTAAATGAATGTACTGTAAATCATACATAAGTTGTGCTCTGATTAATAATATTACTGGCAAGAAAAAAACAAAACAAAACAATAAACATTCCTTTTTCTACATGCTGTGTTTTTTTAGTTGGTCACGTGTGTGATTACTATGAGACTGTGAGATTGTCGCTAGGTGTCGCTAGGAGAAGTCGGTCAGTGGCATGGTGTATGCTAGTGAATCTGTCTGTCTATCTGTCTGTCTGTCTAGCTGCCTGTCTGTCTGTCTGTCTGCCTGTGTGCCTGATAGGCTTCCTGCCTGCCTGCCTACCTGCCTGCCTGATTGCCCGTCTGCCTGATTGCTTTCCTTCCTTCCTACCTGCCTGCCTGCCTGCCTGCCTAGTAATCTTGCCTGCTACATACCTGTTAGTTTCCCTCCCTTGCCTTCCTGCCTTTCTGAATACCTGCCTGCTTGCCTGCCTTTTTGCCTGTCTGCCTTGCTTACACACCTTGCCTGTCTAAATGCCTGTCTGCCTGCCGCCTTGCCTGTCTGTTGTCGTCCTTTGTCTATTCTTCATACCTGCCTGTTTCTTTTCCTGTCGACCTTGTATAGTTTTCTGCCACCTATTCTCTTGTCCTCCTCTTTTTTTTCTTTTTTTGCCTCTTGTCTAATGTCATGTTTGACTCCGTATGACTGCGTGTTTCTGTGTGTCTGTCTGACTGCGTGTTTCTGTGTGTCTGTCTGGCTGGCTGGTTGCCTGTCTGTTAGCCATCTGTCCTCTTGTGTGAGTCGACCCTCTTAAATGCATCATTAAGAAGAGTATGGAAAATCACTTATTGCAGTGCAGCAATGAGCCAAATAACAACAACAACAACATTTACAACAACACAACAACCACAACAACAAAAATAACAACAATAACAACAACAACAACAACAACAACAACACTAACAAAACCAACAACAGCAACATCAACTATAAAAACATCTACAGTAACAGCAACAATAACGACTACAAGGCAAATGTTAATGAACTTCCACGACACAAACACTCCTTAGATCCAGAACAACGTCACCTATAGCGCCCTCTCTTTTCTTATTTTCTTCATAGGAACAAGAAACGGTATTGCCACTCTAGTCATGTGTTTTGTCCAATGCGGCGAGAGTGACTGATTTCTTTCCCTCCACGTTTCTATTCACGCTATTGAAGGCCATGTTTGGTGGTATGAAATTGTATCATTTTATTGTTGAAAGGAAGAAAAGCTGACATTTTACCTATCCTTATCTTACGTTTCAGGATTTTTCTGAAGAATTCACTGAAAGCGTTTTGTCCCTACGTTAAAAAAAAAAAAAAAAGATTTTACCCTTGCCTAAGGAAAATTCTTTACAGGTGGCAACACTGACAAGAAATGAAGTGCTAAAAATCAGACAGGGCTGAAACGAAGCTTGAAAATGGTAACTGGTGTGTATGCTTCAGGTTTCAGCTTCATGCACGGATTTACATTTTATGGGAGGCGACATCGATGGGGGGCACGGGTCACGGTGATCAAAGGGTTTTGATGATGGTAAAAGAATGAATGTCATAAATGTTTAAGAAGGAGGAAAATGCTTAAGAAGGAGGGAAAAGAGTGAGTGTAGAAAGGTGAAGAGGGAGGAAAAGAGTGAGAGGGACTGGGCGATAAGAATGATAATAATTAATAATAAAGAATAGGAATGAAAGGGTTGACAAACAGATATTGGGAGAATATTATAGACTCACAGGAATATGTTTGTGCTGGCGTACGAAGATCATTATTTTATCACAGGAGGAAGTTAGAAAAAAAAATGAACCAGTGACGTCACTCTGGCAGCCATTTTGTACAAGAGCAAGTTAGCAAGTTGAACGGCTTTTGCGAGAAGTTATCCAAAATCATGACACTCTACTTCAAGCTAAGGGCAAATTAAACATCGAGGATAATTATAAATTTCTTTTCTACACGTTTGACTTTTCAGTAACTCGTTAATTTACCAATACATAAATCACTGAGTGAAACAATTTTTATGTTTTCTGTATTTGATGAAGGCGATAGGGAAGGCGGTGGAGGCATTCTATGATTAGGTACAGCTAGGCCTGTTTTCCTGGACATCTGAATACAATAGTTTTGGCGTTTACTTAACTTCTTTTTTTTTTGTTATAGCTTTCTTTGATCACTGCATTGTTGGAATAGCTCGGAATGGATTGTCGGTGTTGGCTTGTAAACTGCATTCACGACTGAGACAGCGCAGTGCGGAATATTAGTTCTGAGTAGTGAATTGTATTGTGATGCAGAGTTACGAGCTGTGACTGTTGTTGTCAATGTGTATGGAGTTGTTTAAACAGAAAAAAAATATACACTTCAGAAATTGAGAACTTGCGCATTCATGATGGGAACTTTTGTCCTCGTAAGAAATACATTAACTCTGAGAAACCCTATCGTTAATGCGCAAGCTCTCAAATGACGATAATACGTGTTGCAGCATTCAAAAGGGATTGGATAGAGAGTTAGCCGAGGGCATCTATACTCGCTAGACTGCCTAGAGATTCTGGTGGAAATCAGTATTGACGAGTTGTGTTCAGAATCGAGCTGTTTCGGACTATCTGGGCTACAGATTGTTTGATTCCCGCGGATGAACGAAAGGGAGCAATCCTTTTATTCTGTGATCAGAAATTATAGGAAATTTAATATTATTATTACCCCCTGCAGGCCAGATCACTCTAGAAAATGTTCAACTCTTCGGGGAATATGCAGAGCTGGTGCCTTTATCAGTAGGCAGGTCCTTCAGCGGAAAATTTCGTTCCTGTTTCCAGTTGTAAATCTTCGAACTCTTCATCATGCTGTGTGTTAACTGCAAAAACAAATTCTCATGGGGAAAAGTAACGATGGAATGTATTCGTAATTTCATATGGATGTGCTTTTTGACTGTCATTTTTTACTCCGTGTGTACCAAGTCCGCCATAATTCATTCAGCTCACGGCACGCGCCGCCTAGACATGACCAAGTTTTTCCAGCCAATCCTGGCGTTCCAGTCTGCGGAGTCAGCCCAATCAGAATTCTGCCACAGCGGTGACGTCATGTACCCTGTGGGGAGAACGTTCGCTGAGAGATGTAGGCGGTGCAAGTGTCTGGAAGGCGGGCGTAAAGAGTGTACGGACCTCCCACAAAGGTCAACCTGCTCCACCCCCTACCAGCTTCGCATGGAACAGACATGTGTAAAAGTAAGTGCCTCATTATGATGTTTAGGGGAGTAGCTGTTGTCCATTTCATATTATCGGACATTACTTTTTTTTTTTGTGCTCGCT
This sequence comes from Ellobium chinense, assembly GCA_033807755.1. Lineage (NCBI taxonomy): Eukaryota > Metazoa > Mollusca > Gastropoda > Ellobiida > Ellobiidae > Ellobium > Ellobium chinense. The sequence goes on along the minus strand of JAWQUT010000091.1, from coordinate 300,417 downwards.
ACTAATTTCTTAATGGATGCCAATTATTACGCACCAAGATATATGGTATGTAGTATTCATTTTATTTTTTAAAATGTAGTATGGCATTAAAGGACATTCTTAGCATACATCTAGCACAAACTCAAAAAAACCTAATTTTCACTATGGGACCTTTGTGGCATACATGTAGTACGACCCCCATATATATGGGAGCACTGTTAGCATAGTCATATTGTACGATATTCCTTATGAAGATATCCTCAAGATATTGTGAGATAGATACCCTATTCATTAAAAAAAAAAAATTCATTTTATGCAGTAATCCCCCTTTCCCACTCCTCCAAACACCACGGTAAAAAAAGAAAAACTACTACTAGTAGTCAATCTTTAATGGAGTCTGCTTAACAAACATTGTCATGTGGTAAACACAGGTCCACTCATCTGTTTAATATGACCCAATGACTGAGAATCAATGCAATGTTACGGTTGGTTCACTTTGTAAGGGAAGAAGGTGAGAAAAGGAATAGGTCGGACGGAAGGGAAACTTCAAGCATAGACCGTTCTGAATTAGTCAGCTCCAACAAAGATCACTTCCTGTTCAAGCAAAATGTAAATGTCAATAATAGTGTGATTGTGTCATCGAATCTCGTTTTCCAAAGTAAACGATGCTTCAGCCAAACATTGTATCAGACCATAATTATCAGCCAATCATATTCCTCCGATACAGAAAAACCCCATTATTACTATTATTATTATTATTATTATTATTATTACTATTATTATTATTATTACTATCTTTTTTTGGCAACATCTCCATTGACACTTTATCCATAGTGGTCAGAGGACAGGTGTTGCTGTTTATTTGAAGGCTGTCATGCTGATGGACGTGTCTACGACCTTGACACAGTTTTACCCACAGATCCATCACGGCCTTGTGAGATCAGACACTGTGATGTCTCTGGTATGTGATGGTTACGTCTCATGCACAATACTGCGCTCATTGCTTTAGAACCCGTCGCTTAAGAGCCAGATCCACTTTAGAGCCCGTCAGGCCCAGGAAACAGTTTTTGTTGTTTTTTTTAATTTAAATATTTTTCCACCACTCATTCCGCGTTATTAACCTGATCTTAAGAGAAAAATCAGTCTTAGAATTTATTCAACGTCTCTGGGGAGAGACGCTACACTATTACAAGAAAGTGACACTCTTGTCTCTTGCAATATTTTGTTCAGAAAGTCATGGGATCTAGACGACAGATACAAAAAGCTCCAAATTCTTTAAAAAATTAAGGAGACAAGAATGAAATGGAAAAAAAAAAAGTGTCAGATTAGATGGACATCCTGTTGTAAATTTTATTCAAAATTATGGCGAGTTCCCATGATAGCATCTGTTTTTATGAGCAATTGCTTAAATTAACGAATGAAATTGAACGAGAAATCAGGTCTTTTCGTGACAATAGATGCAATTCGGTTTTTATTCAATGTCTTGTTGAACACGAAATTCTAGGTCAACACGGGCTCCTTAGGCCACCATTAAGTAGTAAATTATTTACATGGAATAGTATTAGCTAACCCCAGCAATATAATGTTTTCAGAAATTCATCTTTTCTGTAATTAATCGTTTAGGCCGCTTATTACGTCGAGTCGGTATAATTTACGATTTCTTTGAACATTTTTACTAATCAGAACTCAAGTATGCTCTGGTGGGGAAAAAAGCCCACACGAACTAAAAAGGGCACTTTTACAAAGTATATGAGTGTCTGATGATTGTTTCTCGCAACACCGATTGCTCCTCAAGGAAAGATAAAATTCACTTCGTGATTTAACACAAATATTTTTATTCTTGCTTCAGACTCCTCAATTGAATTATTTTGAATGCAGTATCATTTCTCAAACTTTTGTTCCTTTGTGTATGTTTGAAACAGGTGAAGTGCGGACAACTCATAAAATGTGTAGAGACCACTGTGTAGACGGTGTGTCCATGCCTGGCAAGTGTTGTGCATTCTGCCCATCAGGTATGTATCACATCGGAAGTACCAATGGCTCAATGCAAAACTCTGAACAGGACCTTTCTCATAAACTCCATTAGAGTCACAATTTAAAGGGACAAAAACAAATTATTCATGTTCGTATTTTGATAGATATCGTCGTTAAATATGGTCAAACCATACATATATTAACGTTTTTGTAACATAATAATTAAGCTAATTCTACTGCCAATATCAGTCAGTATTAAATTTCGGCATAGGATTTCTTAAAGACAAAGTGGTGAAAATTGTTACGTCTTTAGATTTAAGTTAAAGCGTAGAGTCTTGGCATATCGCGTCGTATTCTGTCTACTTTTTTTTTTTTGTTTAATCCCTTGTTATTTTCCGACTATTGCCTTTTTTTCACTGCCTATGTCTCAAAAACTATAGATAACTTTATTTTGCGTAAGCCTTCTGCGTCCATCTTCTAATAAAAATATATGCATAGTCTATCTTTTTACTTTTTACGAAACAGTGATAAAATATGTTGACGTTTTTTGTGGGTTTTTGTGGGGGGG